>CM060950.1:35875107-36122607 GCA_030765055.1 Mantis religiosa
CCTTTGAACTGTGTTGTGGAAGTCCTGTGGAGTGACTTCCACAACAGTGTCAATTCTGTTCAGCAGTTCCTCTTGAGCATTAAAGGTAGCAGTAATCTTAGACATTTGATTCTCTATGGCAGTGAATGTTGAAGTGATGTCAGTTATGGCTTCTTCTAGATTCTTTGTAAGATGGTTGAGTTTCAAGACCCTCATATACAAGTCCTGAATGTTCTCCCTTGTGGGTTGGTTGTTTATAGCTGCAGCAGCTGTGATGTATTCCTGTTCGGTCACCATGTGTGCCCACCTAACTGTGGCACTAAGCAGTTTATTGAATTGCTACATACATGCGCCCCTAGCAGTTCGCAGCTATACTAAGTCTATTAAATTTCTTTGGCCCTTTTAATGGCACACATCCTAAATTCTAGTGTATGTGTTGAACTATGTATTTGTTTGTAGGATTACGATATCATTGTTATTGCTAATTATTGTGCCTAAATATGTAAAATCTTAAAGGATGTTTACTTTTATTTGTTCTAATTGTTGTCTATAATTATTCAAATTGCTGTTGTCTGTCTGTATTAACATGTTGGTCTTCTCCATGTTTATTTGTAGCCCAATATCATAAAATCTTTTTTATTAATAATAACTAAACACTAGTAACACAACTTCACTTATCTTATTTAAATCCTGGGACCGGTTTCAAAGCAAACATCTGCTTTATCCTCAGCCACTCAGCTTGACACTCACCCACTTACTTCAGTTTTTTTACATAATCATAAAAACTTTCTTAAAAATCTTGGAATGTTTTGAACTAGTTTTCCTTTATTCTGATAATGGCCAAGGAGCAGGAAGAGGCCAAAAGCTTGACGATAATAAAAACTAACATATTTTTATCACCCAAGAAGCCATTACTACAAACTGCAAAATGCCTCTCAGGTATAAATATAGAAAATTGAGTAATAGCAAAATGATGTGCGACGTATCTACTTCTTCTTGCCATTACTAATTTAGAGATATCTCTTTTACACATCCTATACCTTATGGTCAAAATGATTCTTCCATCCATTTCACATTAATCACAATATTTACTAAGAAATAATCTGAAATCAGGCTTTTTGGCTTGATCCATGTAAGATAGAGAGTTACCCTGCACTATTTATTTCATGAGTTGGTTTTTGCAAATAATGAATTTATACAAAACAATCTCATATGTGAAAAATATCAAATTCTTTTTGCCTGTTGTAATTTATTTTCATAACTTATTCACTAATTTTGTATATATCAAAATTTTCACATGTAAAAACTGAAATTATGACCACCTGTTATACTACACATTCAAAGTATGGTTTGCTGTCCATTTATTTTTGATCTCCTATTGGTAAAACCAATTTGTACTGAAACCTTCTTCCTTGCTAGAAATAGTTCATTTCAGCCAGGACTGATTTCAAGTCTACCTTTTTCGGGTTATCCTGGTTCTCTTCTTCCACATGCATTGTTGTTTACGTTTGTTTTGGGAGTGATTCTGCACTTATTTTACTTGATTACGATGATGCTACCAACAGCAACTTACAACTTTCCCAGTACCATAGTGATAGATATTGTTTGCAACATTGCACTCTTTTTTTAGGTAAATTGATGGAAATAATCATTTCTTCCATGCTAGCCATGTGTAGGCTAAGATTTGAATAAGTAGAGCCAGACTGAAAAATTCAATGCCATAGCCGGGATTTGAACCATGGATCTCCCACTCTCCAATCTCCGTGTGGTTGCTCTAAACCACTGAGCTACTATGGCCAACATGCCGACATGACATTTAATTCTCCAACTGACTCGTATGTTTCCTGGTAGGTATGTTTCCAAGGTTCAAATCCCGGCTATGGCATTCAATTTATCAGTCTGGCTCTACTTATTCAAACCTTACCCTACACATGGCTAGTGTGGAAGAAATGATTATTTCCATCAATTTATCTAAAAAACATAGAGGTTTAACTATGAAGCCTGCGACTTAAGTACTTACAGCACGCCACAAAAGGTGCGTGTCTCATAGCATATGAGAACTTCTAGTGGTCTACCCGGAAACGTATGAGTCAGTTGGAGAATTTCATGTCATGTCGGCATGTTGGCCATGGTAGCTCAAAGGTTTAGGGCAACCACATGGAGAGTGGAAGATCCATGGTTCAATTCTCAGCTATGGCATTGAATTTTTCAGTCTGGCTCTACTCATTGTACTCTTTGTCGAGGTAATGTAAATTAAAGAAAATACATTATATTAAGTTATTCTTTTATGAGGCGAGCTGCTTTCATGATCATCATAGTAATACTTCAACTGACACCGGAAACAGTATAAATATAATTGATGTCTCTCTATCATACCCACCTGTTGTCATAACACCTAATGGGTATAGTTTTATTCTCAGAAAACTTGCAATTATGTTTTTATGATGTATGTATCTACAAGTCTAAAACACCACATTTAATTACATCATCCATTATCCCAAAACTCTGCTCAGAAACCATAGCTGGATGCACTGCTTATGCTAGCAGCCGAGCTTCCTAGTATTAAAGTTAATCTCTGCCCTAGGATAGTATGTATGGTGCATAAATATTTTAATTTCTTCCAGCAAATGCAATCACACTTTCTTTTAGACTTCTCCACAGATAGAAGTAAAAAGGTTCTAAAATGGGGTAATAGTGACTGTTCCTATCCAGTTTCCCAGCATAACACTCTATCACTACCATACACCTCTTACCAGTATCATAGCACAGCTTACTCTGCGGAAAGCAGTGCATAAAAACACTATTCTAACAATAGGTCGTTCTTGTGGCTCAATATTCTTGGCACCTGATGACATGTGTAACTTACTTTTTGAATGTTCCTTGTAGCACCTACTTAATGTCTTTGAAAAATTAAATGTTATTATTTCATTCTAGTTGCCATTATCCTTTTGCATAAATAGCAGTTAAGCATGCACAAGGATAGTAACACAGGTGGAAATAAATGTGAGGTCTGTAGAGATCATTAAGGAGTATGTTTATTGTTACACATTCTTCATCATCTAACAAATTTAGCGTAGTTTTCAACACTATACACACTTTGTTCAACAAGCATGTAGTAGACATTAAAACCTTAGACATAATAATATTAAGTGTATAGCTTTAGATAATGAATGATGACAGTAATAATTGTAAGTTACTATTTTAAAGGATGAAAATTGTACAAGAAATGAACACTTTATGAGTAACAGTGTGACAATAAATGCCTAATTTAGTAAGAATTGTTTGTATTTTAAAGTAAATAGAACAAAATATAGTTACATTTAGTCATATGGTGCTGTTATATTACTTAAATTACATGTGTAAAAATAATACACATCTTGATCCAATGTTATGTAGAATGTGAGTTTAATGATTATGAGAATAATAGTAGTAATACGTACAGAAGACTTTCTATGCAACATGCTTTCCCATTGTGACAATGAATGTTTCAAAGTAGGCCATTTCCTGCTTTGATACATATAATTGCTTAGTGTTAGAAAATTTACAAGAACCTTTGCTTCTGTGCATGATTTTAAGTCTTATTATTATTATTACTGAAGTTGATACTCTGTTATAGGCAGAGGTATTATGCTCCTAAATTATAGAAACATGGGTTAGGAGGGAGGGGAGGAAAAAGAATTATGTTATTCTTATTTTAAAGGATCTGAGAAACATTTTCAAAGAATGCAAATAACTAGAAATCATATAATGCATACCTTGCACTATAAAGATGTTGCAACTAATGAAAGTGCCACGATGACAAGTTAATGTAAGGATTCATTCTGCATTGACACTTGTCACAGTATAAATGCATTTCTACTTGATGTACCGTTATTTTGATGGGGTAGAGCAATGTTGTGCGTTTTGATATGTTTTTATTTGTGTAGATAGAATATAACATTAATTCAGTTCATCATGAACATTCATTGCAAAAATATAGATAACTCAAATAACTAATTAATACCTTTATATTATGTTAGTCTTAAGTATGAGATTTGCTGTGGGAAAAGAAAGTAAAAATCATACTTTGCAAATCTAATTAATTAATAAAATACTTGTTTAGATCTATGGTTGTAAATACTGAAATAAAGTTGACGTCTAATTTGATTATAGCTTTAGAACCTTAGCATGTAAAGCTGTGCTTGTGTCACTTGATAGGGAAACATTGCTCAATAACAAAAATCAAGGATTATCTTGACTCAAATGCCCAATTAATACTTGTATGTTAAATTATTCTTAAGTATGAGATTTGCTGTGGAAAAGAAATTTAAAAAATCATGCTCTTCCAGACTAATTAATTAATAAAGTACTTATTCAGAAATGTAGAAGTACTGAATTAAAACTGACATTTATAGTATTAATTTGATTATAGTTTTAAAGCCTTAGCATATAAGCTGTGCTTGTGCCAATTTAAAGTTTTGTTAAATAACAAAAATCAAGGAATATGTTACCAGGATAGGTCATCTTATAATGGCAAATCAAGTGTTCAATTCTGGAAAGCAGTACTTATATGACTGATTAACACTGCTTTATTTGCAAGGGTTAAATTAACTCTGAGAAATGCTAATTGTACATGAGTTTTGATATGAAGACATCAGTTGATTTACTGTATGAGCATACATCAAATAAAAGCATATAGATTTGAGGGTGATATGTAATAATTCAAACTTTTGTTTTACTGTAACGTCATGTATATTACTGACATACATATATGTGTGTAGGTATATGTAAACACACATTAACAGACATATACACACACACATACATATCTATATATGTATTTACCTGAAATGGAAGCAGTCATGGAGGACATAGGTATGTTCCCCAGATTAATACTAGCATTATTATTTGTTACATAGATGCATATTGCACACTGTAACTAACAAACCTTGAAATATTTTGTGCTCTCCTTTATCAATATTATTGAGTAACTACCAATTTTTAATTTAGTTGATATATCTGAAGACAGGAAATAGATAGATGTATTTTTAAGGGCGCTCAACTACAAGGTCTTCAGCGCCCAAAATGGAAATAAAACTTAGGTCTGTTAACATAGTGTTGCTGTTACTGTTATACCACTTAAGCTATGTTGTAGCTGGGCTGACTCCAGATGTCAATATAATAATAATTTAACCACTGTGTGTACAAACTATTTATAGTGTGCTGTGCCTTGAATATATTACAATGAAATTCTGGAATGATGAGCTGAAGGAGATTTATTTCCCAGTAACAACATGCATCTCACAGGACAGTGAGAGATTAAACATACTAGGCTTAACAGATATCCAGTAAACCAAAGGACTAGGGCCCAGCTTTACTTGTATGAATTTTATCACCAGAGATAAAAGTGCTCTGTTCATTTTTAGAAACTCAGAAAATACCTGCTTAAAGTATATGCAATAAAGAGATCTGCTATGGATTACAAAAACATTCTAAATCAATATGCTCATCTGAATTATTTTAATATCCAGTTCCTCATAGCATCATATTTTGTCCTGTACAAAACAGTTTTGCTAGTAGTGTGTGTAAAACTTTATTTGCCTGAATATTCAACATATCCTTTTTCTGATGTCAACTCAGCTTAAATGGTTTAGCTGCAAGTAATGGGTAACAGCAGCACTTTCCTTATGAAATAATAATGTATTATAGATCTTTCTCTTTGGGCTTTGCCCATGCTTTTTCAAAAACAATACATTTCTATACATAAGATATATGCTTTTGTTGGTCTGCATTTCAGAAATTAATTTCTTTCTGCAGGTAAAAAGAGGATAAAAATAAACAACATATTATTTTTCTTCAATTAACATTTAAGTATCATTCCGAACTGAACATTTGTTCCTACATTTATTAAATATTCATGTAAAGAGATATTATGTAAACTCTGGGCAATTTTATACCCCAAAACGTAAAATTTATAAGATTTAATTTGTACATTCAGATATAAATAAGCTTTGGCTACAGTGACTATCATTTGATTTTCATAAATAAAGATTACACACAACCCAATTGTATATGTACATGCATGACAAATAACACAATACTTAAAAGATGGAAGTCTGATGTGGAGAATATAAATATTAATGTGGTATGTTAATAGTATTTTCCATCAATATTCATTTATCATCATTCACTTAAATTAGAATGGCAGTTATCTGTTATATATTTGCTCATTTTAATAGGTACAATGAACCTATAAAGATGATTTGATGCTGACCACATGGAACAGCAGATGTGAGTTTAAGACTTTTTCTCAAAGTCAGTAGGTAATAGTCTTACACAACCATATACATGCAGCTCACGGTAGCTACGTTTGTAACGGTTTTCACTCAAATATCTCAAGCTCTAGGAACTATTGTATTTTGCTTCACAGATGAAACTAACTTATATTTGGCATAACAGTGGGAAAGCATACAAAATTTATATCACATTCACACATTTATGGTACCCCATTTGGTTGTAGATCTTAGTCTGAGCCCTAAGTTTTGCAAATTTTAATGATATGGCATTTTGATCAATGTGCACAAATTTGCACTTTTAGAACTGTGTACACATTGATATATTGCAGGCATGCATGGGCTTATTTTATTTTGAGCATGGTACATAACAATTTTCAGTGGTTGCTTAGTAATCTGCACATTCTGAGGAACATTCAGTATTAATTGTCAAAAACTAAGTTGACACCTCAATGGCTTCTTGTTCAGAACAGTTGTTGTTTGTTGCAGGTGGCTCTTCTTTCATGGGATTCTCAGTCTTTACCTTCACTTCAAATGCTACTGGTGAGGACTGATCCACAACCATAGCCAAGGGAGAGTCCTGAGGTGGAACCCCTAAGTTTACTCTGTCATCATTAGTTCTTGGAGACAACAAGACTTCCTCTGACATTTCATCATCCTCTTCCTCTTCTTTTTCAATTCCCCCAACCACATCAATTATGGGATGAGAGAATGGCATATGAGGGTTGCTATATAAGTGAGTCTGCAGACTGATCAAATGATCTCCAGTTCCTCCATAAACTGCTCCAGGGCCACTTCCACCAACACTGTTAGTTACTTTACCCATGAAATTGCGAATTTCATCAAAGCATGAATCTTCACGCTCATTTTCATTGCTGCTTCCCCCTGGACTGTCCGCTACAGAAACAACTACACCACTTCCATCATCTGCTTCATGCTTTTTAAGATGACGATCAAGATTTGTCTGTTGTCCAAAGCAACGTTCACACAAAGGACATTTAAATGGCTTCTCTTTGTTATGAATATTGCGAACATGGCGTTGTAAATTCGATGAAATGCTAAAAGATCGTTCACAGTATTTGCATTTATAAGGTTGCTCACCAGTGTGTGTGCGAAGGTGTCTAGTAAGATTTGCTGAACGAGGAAATACCTTGCCACAAAATTTGCATGAATATCGGTCTTTCAGCTTGCCAGCTCCAGCTCCACTATTGCCTGGGCCACTTGCCCCACTAGAACCGTTAACGCCATTTGCTGCAAGATGTGGATTCAGAACATCCTGATAAGGCTTTCCAGAAGCAAACCCCGGCAGTGGTGCACGTAAAATATCAAATGGCGGTGGACGGTTTGCTCCAATATGTCCATTGCTGAGTCCATTAACCAATGGAGACAAAAACGGAAATCCCCGTCCTGGTCCAAAAACTGGTGGTGGAGGTGGCAAGAGTCGTTCATGATGATGCCCTGCTGCAGGTGGGGGTGGTGGAAAGCTTGGAAAAGGTGGGTGATACATTGCTTCCAAGAACATGGGATGAATGGGTCTTGGATAGGCCATAGTCGTTGGAGATATACTGTTGTTCATACTAAGCGAAGATGATGAAGCAATTTTCTCCCGCTGAGTAATAACAGGAGAGGGATGATTCAGTTTTTGCTGAGAAGACATGGTAGGTGAGTGTCTTCTCTGCTGAGGGGACTGCCTTTGCCTTGCTGTAGGAGATGGTTCTGAAGATGCTTTTTCTAATGCATTGTTCATATCTTCATCCATTTTAACCCGCTTTTCACTTTTGTTTTGTATGCAGTCCTGATCTGGGCGCCTCAATGGTGAAGATGTCTCTGAAACTGTGGATGAAACATTAATAGCAAATGGGGGTGAATGTTGTTCATCTACTTCTTTCATTTGCTTTCTCTCGTGTAATCGCTTTTTGCCCACTCTTAGATCCAAAGGTTGTTCACCGGCCTCGGGTTTATCATGTTCACTAGCCTCTGCATTACTGTTTGAGTTTAATTTATTAGCATCTTTGTTGGTTAAATTATTTTGCCTTTTCTCTATTCTGGAATGTTGTGCATCATTGCCTGAATCTTGTGAGAGATCTTGACCTATATTGTCCTGCTCATCTTCGTATTCTTCCTCAGACAGAGGCACCGGTACTGAGGCGAGTGATTCACGAGGGTCAGGATACGATGCAGGCCCTGAATGGATAGTAGCACTATGTGGAGGACGTGCTGGGGAAGGTCTCAAATGTGAAACTGCTTCATCAGCGGAAGGCGGCGAAATCTTATTGGAGCCAATAGATAGTCCTGGTAACAGTGTTGGAGTGTTGCATGTAGATTCGTGATTCTTCAGGCCATCGGCGTTGTCTCTATCTGGTGTCAAACGTTGAGTTTCTCGTTCCTGTGAACCACTGTTGTTATGCTGACGATGATTGTTGTGCTGTTGATGTTGGTGACGCTGATCAGACATCAGTGCATTATGTTTTGGTATTATAGATTTTTGGCTGATTTCCTCCATAATCTTATGGTGCTGCCCTGATGCAGGAAATAGAAGAGGATTATTTAGAAAGGATTGCGTTGTGTGCTGTGCTGCAGCAGGATGGAAAAGGGAGGGATAAGGACTTATAATGGAGTGAGGATAAAAGGGAAGTCCAGCAGGAGTCCTTGAATAAATCAGAAAAGGGTTTGCATTATTAGGTTGATGAGAGGGGTTCAAATGAGTCATAGCTGAGGCAGAATTTGGAGGTATAGATGCAGGATGATGTGGATGCAGAGGATGGTGTGCCGTTTGTGGTGTACCACCAGGAACCACCGTTGATGGTGTCGAAGAAGTGGAGTCACAGAAGCGCTTGTGTTTTGAAAGAGAAGTTACGGTGCTGAATGACTGCCCACATTTTACACATTTGATCTGCATTCTACAGTTGGCATGCATGCGTTTGTGTCTGCAGAGATTTGAGAACTGCGTATAAGCCTGTAAACATAAAAATATAAATTAGCTAATATATTTTATAGCATCAAAGCAATAATGTTATAACAATTTTACAGTGTAGTAGTAGTAATAAGCTCTCAACACATTAAGTTGTTTACTGTATTTACTTGCAAAAAGTCAATCTGTGATTGGAAAAACAATTCATTATAAAAAAATATTCAGAACTAATCTGTAACACTTTGTTAACACTTAACAAATTGTTAAAGCTATCAGGAATCTGTGACTTCTGAACAAAATAACACTTTCTTAAGGATAAATATTTGATTATTCAACACACCTGAAATCCTCTTGCTAATGCACTTGTTATATAACAGATTCACACAAAGTCATTTTGATACTTCTATAACAGGAAGAGCCTGATAAAAATTTGTAGGATAATAAGGTATTACAGTGATCCTCATTTGTTCCCAGAATCAGTTTAAGAGACTTTGTAATGTAAAGGGGCTATCAGAAAGCTATTTACCAGCATCTCAGAAAATGGAATTTGTACTGATGCTGCTGGAAGAAAAAGAATAATAGAAGGCAGTCACTTTGGTTATAAAGTGATATACTTAATTTCCTTATGAAAATAATCTCAAATATAATATTTATAGTTGCAACATTGCAACAGACAAAATAACAAAAGCATTAGGTAGTCAGTAATCTGCGAGTTATGTCAATAAGGAAACAAAATTATTTTGCAGAGTGCATAAATTTTGAATATGTCACTACAGCTGGCTAACAACCCATGAATAAATAAACATTGTGATCAAAAATGGGTTACTGAGTGCAGAATAATGGTGCACTTGTTAATGATGGTTCTTTAAGCCTAAACAAATAGCTGTAGTCATCTCCTTAACAAAAATTACAGAATAAACTTGATTATATAGTCAAGTATGGCTATATAACCATGTTATAGCATTGACAAAAGAAATACAAAAAAGATTAGTTACCCGACATTCGTCTCCCTTATCCTGTAAGACGAATGTCGGGATGGACCCCAGACTCATTTGAGCATCATTTCACCCATTCCATCATTCATCATCCAATATGACTTAACGTTGGAGGACATTAAAAAAAAAAAAAAAAAAAAACTGAAAGCATATGGACATTCTAAAACAAGAGTTGAGTACCTACCAGTATGGAGAGAATGTGCCTCCAAGAAGACTGGATGTTTATACAGGATAATGATCCAAAGGATAGTGCACATAATAAGTGACCGTGGTAGTTATATAATGTCCCTAAGAAGCTTCACACTCGTCCCCAGCTGCCATATATTAACCCTATCGAGCAAGGATGGAACATCCTGGGAAAATCCCATAAAAAGACAATTTCCAACAAAGCCACACTGAAAACAGCTCTTGTTGAAGAGTAAAACAGAAGATCAAACACGGAGATTAAAAAGCTTGTGCATTCTCTACCAAGATGATTAGAGGCCATAATTAAAGCTAAAGGCTACCCGGCGAAATACTTGTTAATAGTGTGCCCTACTTTTGGAGGCACAGTTAACTGTTGTGCCTTAAATGTGCAATTTGGTTTTATTTTTATAGATGTGACAGTTTGTTTACAAACTATTTTTGTTTTCATATAGAAAATGAAATGTTGTTGCAGCTGCTGTCTGTTGGTCCAATTAAAATTATGATTTCCTTTTAACATTATTCAGAATATTCGGAATCCTCAGTAAGTTTTAAACTTCTCAGCAGATCTGTTTTGAAGCTGTATTGTGCTTTGAGTTTTATTTCTGGAAAAACCAGTAACAAGTTTGAGTGGTTTGAGTGGTATATCTGGGAGGGGCTGTGTGAACAATTCTTGCAATTTCTATGTGTTTGGGTGCAATATGATACAACAGCAGAAAAGAAACATTATCACATTTACCAAGAGTTTATATCTGGCCTATTTTAAAATTAATTTAGGAGATGAAGACAAGAAATTTGCTTGTCATATTGTGTGTAAAAGTTGCGTGGAAGATCTAAGACAGTGATACAAGGGAGTTCATTGATCTATGTCCTTTGGTGTTCCTATGGCAAGTAGCAACAATAAAATCATTTTTAATGACTGTTGTTTTTATCTATGCAATGTATCTGAATTCAACAGGAAAACAACAGGTGGGCATTATTATATGTCCAAACATAGCATTGGATATTAGGACTGTGCCTCTTGAGCCTGAAGCCCCTGTTACATCACCACTTATGGTATTAGCAGAGAATAGTACTGATGCTTTGAGTGTAGAAGATGAGAAAATAGAAAATCCAAATCAATTCAGTTATTCAAAATTAGATAGTTTAATACGTGATCTGGGTATTACTAAAGCAAAAAAAGTAAACTTTTAGGTTCAAGGTTGAAAGAAAACAAATTACCTCGTGGACCGGGAACAACCTTCTATAGGTCTGATGATGATGATGATGATGATGATGATGATGATGATGATGATGATGATGATGATGATGATGACGACGAAGACGACGACAACGACGATGATGACGATGATGGCGTTACACAGATAGGTCAAAGTATAAAAAGAACATCAAATCAGGGATTAAAAACATAGAAGCCATAAAATTCGAGTTACTAAACTCTAAAATTAACATTTAGAAACAACTTAAAAATCTTGACCACCATTTTCTGGTCGTTCACCAGTAGCTCTGTGAAGCTGTCTGGCAGCCGGAGAGACCGGCGAAGTCGTTCCCGTTTAACACACTTAAAACTGAGGTGCCCAAATTGCGCTCATATGAGCTAATGATGTCACTTGTTGTTTCACCCCAACCCCTAAATTTTGTGTTTGTGCTGTACAAGACCCATTTCCCCTCCACTCACTCAGTCAGTGGCAGTTCTCGCAATGACAGCCAAACGTCCAGCATTCTCCTATGAATGGGAGGAAGAATTTATTTTTTGAAGAGGAAAACAAGGTGCGATGTCTGATTTGTAAACATCACTTATCATGGGGTAGCCGATTTAACATAAAACGACACTTTGATAAATATCATTATGATTATGGTAAACATGTTCTATCAGGTGAGCAATTTTTGATGCATAATTTCATGTTATGTTTTCAATTCATATTAGCTAAATTGTGCATTGATTGTGTAATTAATACATATCATTTGCAGGTGCAGCAGGACTGCAAAAACTAAAATATGAAAGCGGCGATTCCTGAAGGCCCTCGTTCTAAAAGTGTTAAAGTTTCTTACAGAATGGCTGAACATATTGCAAAGAATATGAAGGCTTTAAATGAATGGGAGTTCATAAAGGATTGTTTAATTATTGCAGCCGAAGAAGTGTGTCCCAATATAATAGGTACTTTTAAATCAATGAGCCTATATCGAAATACCATGACAAGACGTGTGGAAGAATTGGGAAGTGATATTGAGCGATAGTTACAGGAAAAAATAAAATCATTAACTTTCTTTTCACTAGCGTTGGATGAAAGCACGGACAGAACTGATGAAGCCCAACTGGCTGTGTTTTTGAGGGGGGTTTATGGCGAATTCAGTGTCACTGAAGAGCTTCTAAATGTAGTTTCCCTTAAAACACATACTTATGGTGAAGATATTTTCAAAGCTGTGCGAGATATTGTTTGGAACTCCATTGGATCAAGCTAGTTATTGTTGCAATCGATGGGGTCCCATCAATGAGAGGGGGAGAAAATGGTTTCACAGTAGACTAAGGACATTTTTAAGGAGTATGGATGTGCCCCCGGATTTTTTGTCCATATACTGCATAATTCATAGGGAGGCTTTATGTGCAAAATCAATTGCCTTAATTTCAAGTCTGTTGTGGTGAACTGCGTGAACTTTATTAAATGAAGTTCCCTTTCTCACAGACAAGGAGTTGCTAGAAGAGCTAGGATCTCATTATGACAATCTGCCATATTATTGTCATGTCAGGTGGCTCAGTCGGGGTTCCCTGATAAGGCGTTTCTTCCAGCTAAGAAATGAGATAGTTTCCTGAACAAAGAAGTAAGTATGCAAATGTAAAATGTTTATGTATTCGTTATAAGGTATCATACAAATAAGTTGTTTTCCTAATTGACACTATTTATTATTATTGTAGGGACATCAAGTTCTGGAACCACCTGAAGAAGAATGGCTGTGTGATCTTGCTTTTGCGACCGATTTATTTCACCATCTTGATATTCTAAACATGAGTTTACAGGGGAAATATAAACGTATAATTAGTTAGTTGACGCAGTGAATACATTTATGGCGCAAATGGCCCTATGGCAAGGTCAAATGGAAATTGGTGACTTATTTTCAGTCCTTGGAATTAATTTTTACCATAAATGTCAATCTGTTAGGAAAATATGTAACAATTCTGAAGGACCTATATTACACTTTTGAGTCCAAATTTCGAGACCTGAAATCTATACAGGTGGAAATCGGTCTTTTTCATAATCCATTTAATTTTGCCTGCAAAGACGCCAAATGGAATTAGTTGCTTTGCAGAATTCAACAGCCTTCAAATATTCTCAGGAAAAAGGTTGAAACTTATTTAAATCTCTACATATATTTGTGAGCAGATGTTCTCAAAAATGAATCCATAAAAAGTCAGTATCGTAGTAAAATATCGCACGATCATTTGGTCCGTCTTTTTAGACTCTGTTGTTCATTTTTTTTTTTTAAATTTACGTCCTCCAACGTTAAGTCATTTCGGACGATGAATGGAATGGATGAAATGATGCTCAAATGAGTCCGGGGTCCATGGAGCTTAGAGTTATCCGACATTCGTCTTACAGGATAAGTGAAAACCCCGGAAAAAACCTTATCAAGGTAACTCACCCTGACCGAGATTCGAACTCGGGACCTCTTGAACGTGAGGCAGACACGCTACCAGGGCGGGCTGTTGTTCATCTTTGGAGGCAAACATTGATGAGCTAGTTGAAAATAAACTGCGCCAAAAGACAGGCACGTATCTAGAAGTCAGTTTCAGGGGGGGGGGGGGGTCTAAAAAATCTATGTTGAATTATTTGCTTTTAATAAATAATTAATCAGGGATGTGTTTTTATCATGTTTTTAAAAAACTAAAAACGCGTGTAATATATTCACATGACTTTCTCCACCCGAGCTTCTACAAATTGTTCTTAGAAAAGTTTGTTTTTGTCTTGTTTCCTTGGATAAAATCTGCAGAAAGGCCTTGCACATTGCACATTTTTTGTTCTTATACCTACATAGGATAATGTGATATAAGCAGTAGTCAGATATTTATAAAGCAAACCACTGATTTATGCGTTTGAAGTATTAGTTCTCCTAAATTAAAAAAGGGAATAGCAACTTAAAAGTTAAAAATTACATACCTTTAAGTAAGTATCTGAGAACTCTAATCAACAAATTATAATATATCGGAATTGATTAACTTCGCAGTATATTATTGTAATTTACATTATTTGTGTATTTTAACGAGTTCTACAGCTGTTGTGCAGTAGCTTTTCGTTTATCTCTTAAATTGCTTCATGTTTGTCTGACAGTGGAACAGAGATGTTAAGATGAGAAGCTTGAATAAACTTTTTCGATTTATTTTAAACCAAGTTTTATTTCAACTATTTATTAACAGTTTCAAATGACAATTTACTTGGGGAGGGTCCGGACCCCCTGGACAGCCCCCTTAAATACGTCCCTGCCAAAAGAGTAACAAAAAAACGGCGTTCCGGAGGTGTTGTAGATATAATGTACACCTAAAACAACAGTAGAAGTAACTGAAGTCGCCGCCACTGTTGAGAACAACGTTAGCGAGGTCTGTGACTGCTATCAGTAAAGACATTACGTCATAGGTGCTCGAACTGTGGGTGGAGGTAAACACACCTTCCCCTTACGCGGTTAGCCCTGGGCACCTCTGCTGTAAAACAACATGACGGAACGACAGGACATCACCACAAAGCGGGAAAACAGGAGCAGGATCCCCTTTTAAGAGATAACTATGGCTAAAAACACAGTGGCCAATGCGTAACCGATTTAACTGCACTTTCTTTCTACGGGATAAACGGCAGGGAATCGGAAGCTCTTTTACTGAGTGGAACTTATTACAGCGGAGGGAGAACCACTCCTCACACCAGGACAGCACAGTCGAAAATCTTCCGAGGTAACATGTTGGAAAGTAATCTGGGGCTGCGTGGTTGCCGTATTACCTGCCAAATCCGCCATTTCATTCGCCGACCGGCCCACTTGACCAGGAACACATGACACACAACACTAGCGTCGGATATTTGTCAGATATCGAGAAGAAGAGTTCAAGAAATATTTTATAAAGAAGGGGAACTACGTATTGCAATGATAACTCTAACTCGATAGAATGTCTTGGAACAACTTATGAAGCAAAAGATTGGCGTCTAATGAATAAAACAAGAGAAGTCTGAAAGGTGTTCTGCTGTACAACGGCAATATGTTTAATTCTGTTTCAATAGCACATTCTATATCAAATTCTGTATACTGTCCTACAAAAAATTAAATATAATGAACACAAGTGGTGCATGTGCTGTGATCTTAAAATGAGTAGTATTTTAGTGTTTCAACAAGCCTACCACTGTGCCTATTCTATGTTTATTGAGTGAATGGGACTTTACAGTCAGAGAACAGACACAGGGTGGGTACTAACTGGCCAGAAAGAAAAGATTTAGAGCCAGGGACAAAAGGATAATTAATCACCTGCTGATTAACTCTCAGAAGGTTTTACTATGCCGTTACATATCAAATTAGGGACACTGAAGCAATTTGTCACAGCTTTATTTCCAATATCTCACATATATCTTATTCAGAAATTTCCAGTGCATTCTGAATCAAAAGTGAAAAAATATCTTTGATGGCCCACAGTTTCAGAAACTTATGGACATTCATTTGAAATATGTCACGATAGTCATAGAGCTTCACGTTTGGGACTCATTGAAGTTATAAACAAGCTTTCGGGTAAAGTTAAAGGTAACCTATATCAGCATATTGATAAAATCATGCTTGAACAGGTAAAGGCACGGAGATAAAAATAAGAGCTCAGAATTATATTTTCTGTATACGCTTCTTGAACTTTTTAATGAAAACTTGAGAACTATTATGTGTTTCAAATGGGAAAGTGTTTGTGCTTGAGCGCTACTAAGTGAGCAACCAATCAGAGTCCTGCGGTGTTGTCGTATTGCATTCCCGCTAAGTGGTGTGTGACGAGCGGCAAACTAATCAATCTCTAATAAATACTATTCGCGCTAAGACAAAAATTCAGATTTTGCAAAAACTGATCCATGAGGAAAGAGAGAGTAATGTTTTTAACACAACCGTAAAAACCCTATATTTTTAGCTCAAATGGCTTTCCTAATACAAATAAATAAAGTAGATACCATTATATTATAACAACGCATTGCGACGTAAGCACTGTAATGAATATCGTTATTGGTTGGCAAATATGCGTGAACGTATATTTGAAATTACTCAAAATTGAAACGTAAACATTTGACACGACGTGGTAAAAGAAATATGTACTTTGAATAAGCCAAGGTGTTTGTTAAATTCTATGAGAGGAAACAATGTACTTCTTGCTAGTCTGGCAGAACGTGTCTGGTCACATGATATCTTTGTTTATGAATGGTTCGTAATATCTATTTACTGTAGAGTTCAAAGCAGCATTATTCAGTTACTCTTCCATGAAAACGTGTATCAGCTGGATCAATGAGACACGATCCACCAGCCCCCCCCCCCTTACTACTGCTAGAAAAATCCAATATACTTAATGTGGGCTCAAATTACGTTGCAAACAGAAATAATACTTTTAAATGACTGACGTTGAACGACTTATTCACGAAGAAATTGACAAGGAACACAACAAGACTGGAAAAACTGCATGAGACAATCAGATAAAGATAAACTACAAGAAGACGGCTTTTGGAAATAAATAGCACTAATGAGATTTTGGAACCTATCATCATAAATTTGCAGTACTCAGACGATGAAGACAATGAAAATGACGAATTATCTCTTAACGTAAGTAACATTCACAGCTATACGGATGCACCGCTGGTATTTTCGTTGGATTAGAAAAATAAGTAATTCATAAACTATAATTATCTTTAAACTAAATATTAAAAACATTTGCGTAACATACGAATATTCATCTTGCAATTGTGATTTCAACAGCTGCATTATTATAAACTTTGGAAAATTCAGTTTGCGTTCCCTTACGTCTAGCGCCACGAACACTCGCAAGTGTGCGGGAGAGAGAGAAATATAAAAAGTAGGGGTAACGAGGTGGCAACGATGAAGGCTCTAACGCATCTGATTCGCTACAGGCGAGAACTCTTCCCATTTGGAACACATAATAAGTGGATAACAGACAGATTCCACCAAGATACAAAGGAGATGTAAACAAGGTACCAGGGTCGATGGGATATCTCCATGATGGCCAACCGCTGTTGGTGTGTTTAAGTAGAGATAACCCTCATCAGGACCACAAATACAAGGAACTCAGCATTTTTTTTTTTTTGGCAAAACAAAGGAACAAATAAAGAAGTATTTTTGAATTGGGGCTTGCATTTCCGGCTTCGTAACGTCAGCTAGTGGTGTTATTAATGTTACCTTATTTTACTCCTCGCGGCAGACAACGGTTGGATGGGGTGACTCCCACTTAATCCTTTTGCGGTAGTATTGGCTGCCGCCATGACACTACGTTGGCACTGATATTGTGTGCATATCGTAGTGATAAGGTACGATTTTCTTATTTTGCTGTGTCTTCGCTGTTAAATCATGGCCATGTAATATCCGCACTATTTCTATTATTCTATATCAACTACTTACTAGTTATACTACATTGCAGAAATGAGAGTCTTCATCGTAAGCTATACCTTTTGATTCCAATTTTTTCTCGTATTCAAGTATAAGGACTGGGTAAACCCATTTAAATCTTTTAGTAATTTATGAAATTATATTAGATGGTGTTTTAAAAATCATGGTTTCAGACGAAACTGGTGTTTGCAATGACAACAGGGTTATCAAAATCGAATGAGTGGTTTTTGAGAATGTCCTAATACATACAGAAATTTCTCCTTATAATATTAATAACATACGCACTTTAATGCTTTCCACTAAACGGATATTGAGTTAAAAACCAGTGTCCATTTGTAGGGACCATATGCATGATAGCTTACCTTGAAACAGACTTCACACTGAAAGGGTTTCACGCTGGAATGGATATGTGTGTGCTGCTTCAGCCCAGAAGAAGTAGCGAAGGTTTTACCACATTCTGGACAAGCATGCGATCGAGCACCAACGTGATGCGTTCGAATGTGCCGCTGAAGATTGCTGGGGTCTGTAAACACTTTGGGACAGTTCTCACAGGGATATTTACGTAGATCGCCGTGATGAAGAGCCCTATGTCGCGAGAGAGCAGGTCTCCACGAGAAACCCCTTGGGCACAGTTCGCACTTGTGTGCGTCAGCAGGATAGCGATGATTACTTATAAGATGCTCATCCAACCTGCAACACAAATCAGTATTGCTACAATTTACAAAATCAAGAGTTTACAACAGCAATTGTATATAGACACATGAATGTAAACACAACAGCGACATTGCTCTCAAAAAGGTGGATTCGATGGGGTACGGTGATATATAATATGACACTATATAATTTTGTGAGTTATGTCGTAACTGCTCTAAACCAATGCAAGCAATAAATAAGCATAGAAAAAGAACTAATTCTCAGGTATTTCAAAATAACTAATGACTATAGTTCAGCTCAACATGCGTCAAAAAGCTCAATAGGCTATAATTAGACGCATGATTAGCACTGAGGTAAGCATAATCATTTACTCATTTATCACTTTGAGAGCACAATTTGACATATCAAATAGCCACATCCCTTATATTAAATTGACTAAATTCCACTATTTCTTTAGTGAAATGTTAACTATAAACATTACTTCTTTAGATTTGCACTCTTCATTTATTACCTATTTTGTGTGGCAAAGAGGCAATTCCTAACTTTAGAGGGTTTTACATTTGCATTCTGGTTTGTAATTTTTATTGAACCTCTTAACTTGTGATAAGCTTATCTGTAATTATCAAAATGAGTAGATTTTCCTATAGATACCAAAGTCTAATTTATTGTTACTCGTATTTCTTATCTTTAGATCTAGAAAAGGAAGATATCCATTAATTTCTCATTTGTACATTGCAATGCACATTGTGGTACATTTGTAATTAACTAAGGGTAATCGTTTTAGGTCAGTATTGCGTTTTCGCCCACATTGGAACATAGCAAAAAACACAATAAATCTATGGTTTTAATGATTAAAATACTGAAATAACCCATTTTTAAGTCGTAAACAGTATTTTTGTTGCTGTGGTTAACAGTTCATCGTATGCTTCACTGTACTTAGTAGCCACACGATACAATGCAACTACTGACGTTAAGAAAGGAATGTTGATATTACGAACTTCCTCAGACATAGCTCATTAAATCAGAGAGCGAAATTTTAATTTTGATACGCAATAGTAAGTGTGCCCCAATATAAAAGTAAATAAAAAGTAAAAAGTTGATAAATGTTCCCAGTAAAAATAACAAAGTACTTAAGAGGCGCTTAAGCTAATAAAAGGCACACAACACAATAAAAATGTAATTATAGACACCATAACATTAATATATTGTCTCTAGTAATCATGAAACATATGTATACAAAGCCTACAATTCTAAACAGAGGAACAAAATAGGCAACTCGGCAAATGTGGGGACCGTTGCATTTGTTCGCGAGAATGGCGTTAAGATGGTGCGGCTGGGACAAACTATGCGAAGAAATGATATTATCTACCCCTGGAGATTTCTATCATCTTGAATACATTAATGTCAAATTACTTTCCAGGCTCCGAACGGTAAAGGAGCTTCCGAATCACTGGGTGACCTCCTGTCGCTTATCGCGGCGGGAAGTAGTTATTTTGGCTCGGTTGCGCATTGGGCACTGTCATTTTAGACACAGCTGTTTATTAAACCGGACACCGGCTCCAGTTTGCCCGCTCTGCGGTGCCGAACTGTCGGTGCGCCATGTATAAGATTGTTTTAGACTAGCACGTCTCCGCAACCTGCGGTTACGATGGAGAAGAATCCCCTGGGTTCGAACCGCCAAATACCTGGGAATCTAACTGGACCGCGGCCTCACTTTCACTCCGCATGTCAGGGCAAAGGCCGGCCTCGGCCACGCTGCACTCAGGCAACTCTACCCTATCTTTTGATCCACCATGCCCATCCGCCTCAAACTGCGGACGTACCGTGCGATCATCCCGCCTCTGATCCTGTATGGATGCGAGGTCTGGGGTTCGGTGGCTCATACCACCCTCCGCAGGCTGCAAGCCATGCAGAACAGAGCCTTAAGGATGATCTACGGTACCGACCGCAGGTTCCCATCTCACTTCCTGCACACCCAGTCTGGCATACCATACGTCGAAGACGTCGTGCGTGAACGAACACGCACGTTGTAAGCCAAGATCACTCCCCACCCTAACCAGCTGGTGAATTCACTTGGTCAATACGACCACCGTCTCCCCAGGAGACGGAGAAGCTATCGCCTACCCTTGGGTGGTAGAGTCTGCCTCTCCTCCTGCCCCTACCAATCACCGCCAGATCACCTCGCGCCTTGGCCGCGGCTGGCAGGCTAACACCTGCAGTCGTGCCCTGGGGCGCGCGCACGACCTGGTCTTGTTAAACCTGAACACCTTAATTCCCATCTGGTCTCTCGCTACTGGTTCCACCACTGCTTGACGGATCGCTAGCGACCGCACAAAGCAAGGTGGAATGGGCACTGCCCCCCCCCTTAGGGGGAATATCCCGGTACCAGAAGCATCAGTAGAGGCCAACTGCGCCGTCTTACTGAACGACACGCAAGCTTGCGCATAAACATATATCTATCATACCGCACGGGTAAATCCGCACAGCGGATAGGTACCGTGGCGTGTAACCCTCCGCCCGGGAGAACCCGGGCGACCTGCACCCGCTCTTGGCTCTTGGCTCGTCTCCGCAGGTCTCTCCAGCTGCCGGCCAGCTTGCCAGAGATACACGCGGATGACGACACAGCGGTGGGCAAAGTTTTAGCGTTTGTTTTATCTGTAAATTTTAGGATTTAGGACCTAACATTTTGGGTATTTTAACCATTTTAACCTCCTTTCTAGTTTTAATGGTTTTAGTTTCTTTTTTAGTTTTGCCACCGTCGTGCGGGTGTTTTATCTTGTTTTTATTTGATTGATAGCCTTTAGTGTTTTAGCCTTTTAATTGGTTTTTAAATCTGCTGGTGATAACCCAGTAGTTGAACGCCCTTAAACACAATCATCATCATCATCATCATCGTCATCGTCATCGTCGTCATCGTCATCATCATCATCATCATCATCATCATCATCATCATCATCATCATCATCATCATCATCATCATCATCATCATCATCATCATCATCATCATCATCATCATCATCATCATCATCATCATCATCATCATCATCATCATCATCATCATCATCATCATCATCATCATCATCATCATCATCATCATCATCATCATCATCATCATCATCATCATCATCATCATCATCATCATCATCATCATCATCATCATCATCATCATCATCATCATCATCATCATCAAATTACTTTCGGCGTTACGGAGTTCGAAACACTGCACCTAAGCTTAGCTCCGCGTTTATACATTACGCGTCGTCTTAACTTTGTAATCACGAAATATTTTAACATCGACTGAAATAGAAAGTGCTGTATGCTTTTTGAGATAAGGCATACGTGCAGTAGTGTCCTTAAACTTCAGGACTCTGTTCAAAGTATACCCATGGATCTATATCTGTTATTACCGTCGATAACAGACACTTAACATTTCAATATCTTCACAGTTGTGAACAGTTTTAATTATATGGGACACTTTAAATTATTTTGAACATAAAATAACTTGCGCTCAGGAGCATGTAAGTAAGCTTATTCATTATTTTAATTTTTTAGGTTATATAGTTTTATATATTAAGAGATGAGGGAAACAACTAGGTTTCTTTAAATACTCAAAATGAGGCAGAAGAGGATTGCCAATTTCTCCGGGAATCTCCTGATATATCTTATCCACAAAAGAACTATTCAGTATTGCTGATGAAGCTCACGGAGGCAGAAGAACGAAAGTGAGAACAATAAATATGTCTATGAGATATCTTCAAAACACATGCGAGTGTGTGCCATTTCCTCCACCCCCCGCTAAAGGATTCCGTTGGGGTTGTAGTCATTTCATATGAAATACCTCAGCTCATGACGTCAGCCCTGACGAGGGGAATCACCACGACTTAGCGCTTCTAGCGGCGAAATCAGTTGATCCCGAGACTATGTGGTTACGGCAGACCTGTACGAGTGTGGAACTTCAAGACATACAAGGCATCGTTTAGAGGCGACAGAGGCGGTGTCCTACAGTGTTATAATCATTTTCGGCCTATTCGAAATTCTCCTTTTCATATAATTTTTGGGTGAGTATTAAGCAAAATTATTATTGTAGTCCATTTTGCTAAACAAACACTCAGCGGGAGAAGATGCAGCAGAAAGTATAATTTTTTTTTTTTTTTTTTTTTTTTTTTTTTTTTTTTTTTTTGGTCAAGTGGGGAAGGTCTAAATCAGTGAACGTTGCAAAATTAAACATATGTGTTTTGTAATACCATTAATTTTTGGAAGAGAATTACAAGGTTATTTAAAATGAATTTCTTCTATTTAATGAATTCCTGCTTATTCCTGGGATAGGGATTTCCTTATGAGTAACCAACACGTTACAAGTGATTCGCAAGGTCCAAAAAACAGATTGAGAACTATTAATTTCCTCACGACTCGTTTCTGTCAGGTAAACGACAACGTCGCGTTTTAATTACCTGCCTTGTTTGCATAAGGTGCGGTACATGGTCTTGTGTATTCCGCCCTCCATTCACAAAAGTGTGAACAGGAACCAACCTTCAGCAGAGGTGACAGGCTTATCGGAAAATTTATGCAAGGCATTTGATGCCTATATAAATTGCATGTAAAGAGTAGTATCGTATTGAGTAAATATTAACATCTACTATTCGTATGCATATTTAAAATAAAAGTCAACAAAGAAGGCCAAGGACCTATTGTCGCTTAATATTGAATTTTCGATAACATTTCGAAAACAATCAATTTAAGTGGGATTTGTGGCGGACAACATGGCACTGGGGTGGGTTTCCTCCGGGTCCTCCGGTTTCCCCCACCATCATTCCACGAATTGCTCCATCAATCATTCATCTCAGGCGTTGAGCCGATCCTTCAACCCTGATTTGATCTTAGCTGATTTGATGCTTTGGCTCATTCACTCTGAGGGAACCCAAGCGCCTCCTAACGTCAGCACTGACGAGAAAGGGAGAAATAAATCAATTTATTAAAATATACATAGACAAGTTTCTTAAACTGTGTACAATCAAGATTCAACAATTGCAGGATTATATTTATCGCCATTTAAATGCCAAATTTGAGTTTAAATGAAAGTGTACAGATGTGTGCAAACCGCGTAAAATCGTTAGAACTAGGTTTTCGGATCACCTTGTTTTAGAACATTTCTTGTAGTTCCTCGTGATACAGTTATCTTATCTGTTTTAAATTTCCAGTATATGCTCTTTGCAGGCAGAAATCTAAACAAGTGATTTTTTTAATATGACGCATTATTTTAGATTTAGAAACTTTATAATTTACCAAATGATTGATCTTTAAAGAAATAGAAATACACTAAAAATAAGGATCACTTGCATCTTCCCCCAGGCTTTGGGGGAAGTTGAAAGTTCTTAAAGAATATTAATAAATTACATATGACCGATCATGACGGCTTGACCGATCATTCTTCAAACCATTGAAAATATTTCGGCAGCTTGGATTCATTCAAACCCTAGCCGGAGAGTTACTAGGCTGCAGTTTGGTTCTCTCCTTTCTTCATTGTATCATGTCTCTAACATGCTTTTAAATTTACATATTATAAAGTGTCTTACATGTTGTAATACAAATACTCAATTTACTTTATTTTGTTAATTTCAAACTTCGTGTTGTTACAGCTTCCTCCATGTTGTTCCATCTTCCCCTAATGATGGGATAAGATATTAGTTTTGTTGCAATTAGATTAATTGTACCTTTTTATCTCCTCACATTTAAGGACACTGACTACTGTTTCTCCTAGTAACAATTAAATACACAGGCAATATCTTGATATACCTTTTATAGTTTTCTCCATTCCCATTTCCATGAAAAAAAGGACATAACCGTTAAGTGTGTCATCTTCCTCCAACTTAGCTTATTCCAGACACAATATGCAAATTTTAAAAGTTTGAACATTTTTAATTATAGTAATCTGGGGCAAATTTGTCTTATGTACCCATATATTGTGCAAATGTCCAAACATTTACTTACCACAGAGACCCATTTTTGGGAGTCATTTTCCAAAATTGAAGGAGCTTTCAACCATTACAGTCCAGAATCTGATTCATTTCATTACGAACGTCAGACTTCTGGATCGTTGACAAGAAGGGGATGTGCAACTGATCTGCAAAGGCTGCAGTATAGGGTAGTGTTGTACCGGCCTATCATCTAATCAAATCATGACCTAATTAGGCACATATGACTCATTTTAACTTTTTAAATGGTACTCATACAAATATATAGGATCACTGAAAATTAATCTTCCACTATAACCATGTCGAACGAGAAAAATTGAGAAACATTTGAACTAAACCGGTTGAAATTTGTACAAATTACCAATTTCACTCCCTTTAGGCATAAAATCTTGTAGAAATTCAGGTACACTCCAGAGCACAAAGTCGTTGTCAAGAGGAAGGGAACTAAACCTAGCTGCAGATGCTGCCCACGAAAGAAGATAATGTTCCGACGAATATTTACAATGTTTATTCATTCAAGAAAAGGTCCCGGTATAAACAAATGCATATTTCACCTTCGTAGCGTATCTTTTATGCGAATGGAAATAGTTCGTTGCTGCACTGAATATAGTTTTCACTCATTTTTGTACTTCAAATTATAAGGATGGTAATTTATGATACAATTTTAGTAATCCTTTCATGTAAATATAATTAAAATATCTAGATTCCATTTACGATGTCATGGTTGGAGGGAAGCAACCGCAGTGCTCATCAGGATTTTTTATGTTATGATCCTGCCTGAGTTGCGCAACAGGGCAGTGTAATAAAATGCAGAAGTGGTGAAGCCGAAGCCCTTAAACGTGACGTATAAAGGCCGGAGAGAGGTGCGCTCGCATGCGATACAGGTCAGCTGGACAGAGTATGAATGACGTCAGAGGTACAGCACGGCCATGAAATGTAGGTACATACGTTGAAAACAAGGCTCTGCGAACTAGTGAAGCATAGTCTTTCACATGTATGCAGACGCAAGGTCAAGGCGTAGTACAACGTGACTGTTTTGTTTCCTCTCGCTGTGAGGCGGTTGTCATGCTCAAGCTGTAACAGCCTGCAGTTGTTTACATGTGCAAGCAATAACAGTACAGTCCATGTACAGTATATCTATGCAATAACGCCACACGCCACCGGCCAATAGTGATGTAAAAACAGCTATTTTTAATGTGTAGGTACAATCTTTTGTTTGAGCGTTGTGATATACTTTTGCTGTTAAGGACGTCATTAAATTAATATCGGAAGAGGCTGGTGTGTCTGTGAATGCTTTGTGACCAAGTTGACCAGCTGGTTAAAAACGTTATGGATAATTCGTGTGATATTACCACCTGTGATTATTCTGACCTGTGTCACACTAATACCCGAAGACTCGCATTAACACTTAGGGTTTTACCAATAAAACGTATTTTGTAACATTTTTTCACCCATCTTGAATTAGTACATTTATTTTAACTAGTATAGGAGTATGTACTTATTTAATACTCAGTGCTGGTGCAACGGAAGAGAGCACGTAGTTAAGATAACAATTTAAGGTAACAATAACAATTTTTAAGCTTCCGAAAGTAAACAACTGAGCAGATGTTGGAGAAGAGAGGAAGCTCCAGTGTGCATTTATGAAACGTTAAGCGCGGAGTGATACTACTCTTATATTATTAGTATATGAGGGTAAGTTAGAAATTAAGTTGTCTTTTTTTTATTTCTTGGAAACCAAAGACTGCAGCTGTAAATCCACCAATAGAGTGCATTGCATACGCTGTTTCTCGGTGCCCATGAAGGTCGCTGTTGATCTATTTAATATACGACACCGTCATTCCTTTATTTATAAACATTTACGACAGAGTCGTGCTCAGTTCAAACAGACCTCTTGCTCTATTTTTATGTTAAAACATTGTGCTCATTAAAAGAATGTAAACTGAGTATAAAGGTAACCATAGTTTTTAAAATTTGAACCACCGTACTACCAACTTTCCCGTTTACTTAATTCAAGGCGTTTTTGTCTCACTGGTCACTGATTTTACTTAATATTATTCATACTCATCGAGAACATATTTGATTTTTAAATAAAATGTTAGGTTCACTTACATCACAATGTGTGTTTCGGGGGGTGAGGGGGGGGGGGGTTCTCGTAGTCTGAAGATAACGTGCTAGCCTCTGATTTCCGACGTCAAGGGTTAAAATTCGGCGAAGGGAGATGATTTTTTTCGGGGTTAAAATCCTTAGCATGACTTCGCTCGGAAGGGAAATAAAGCCGGAGGTCTTTTGTCATAGATTTATGGCACGTAAGAGAACCTCAAGTGGATAAAGAGGCGAAAACGGGATGGAGCGCTGAGAGACACAACATTTAAAAACCGTCCGTAAATAAAAACTTAATTTAAGTACTATCCATATAAAACATGGTAGGAAAATCGTAATAAGATGAATGGTTTTGATGAACTCTGAGAGAAGTAAAAAGATGAAGTTCTGGATTTGTTGTTTGGTTTAATTTAAAAAGTAGGTTTTCTCTTTAGCATCACTGATATCAGTGCGTAAACCAAAGTAAAATGATGAAATAATTTAATGCGTTTAACACAGGGATCCCAAATCATTTATTTTATGAAAGGTGAAGCAGTTCTGAAAAATTAAAATTTTTACTTGTAATTGTATTATACAATCTTGCTGCACTTTTTAAAATACCATACAAATGCATCCTAAGTGCAGATATATAGAGAAAGTGTGAATTATTTTAATGAAACATTTTTGCCTTTAAAACGTTCAAAAGGGGAGAAAAAGGAAAACTTTCTGAAAAACTTTCTGAAGCATTAGTTCAGAGCTCAGGCCACCTTATTCTCTACAATACTGTAAACTTCTTCTCTAAAATTGTATAACAGATTTTTAGATGCTATGAGCAAACTTTCAAGTTACCTTGGAAACTTAATGGCCCTGAAAAATGGAAAGAATCGTACAAATTTATCTCTTTTAAGGTATACACGGTCATTTAAGGCAAAACATGTAAATTTAATATTTCAGACTTAATAATAAAATTAGGCTCAGTATATGAAGATCATAGGGTTCAATAAGAGGTAGGAAAATAATAACTTTTCCCTAAATTTTCAGCCACTATTCCACTGATTCCTACCACTAAAGTACACTGAATTTATTTTTGTTTCTATATCTACTGTTATATCGAGTCTGTACTATTTTGGAACTCTTTTGTAGCTTCAGTAATTTGGGAGCAACTTTCATTTAAATCCAGCAAATTAGAGCACTCATATTTCATTTTATTATGTTGTATTTATTAGCTGTAAATCCATTTAGTCATATTCATACAAACTTCAACACTTATAAAGATAAATTTCCTTTGAATAGCAATTATTGGAATTGAGTTTTATGATCTCAGTGGTTGTGAAAGAATCGATGTTGGTGTTGATATTATTTTTGCTAGCCTTCACTATTGTCTATTAGTACTTAGTTTTCAGTCTTTATTGTTGTAACCATAAACAAAAGTGGTCTCATTTTGGCAGTGTGTGTTTTTTATCATGAAAACAAATTCTTTGATTGAAACGCAGTGGGCAATTCGAAGATAATTCAGCGAAAACAAGGATACAAGTAAAAAATGTTATCCATTGCTAGAGAGCTAGGAAACAAAGGTTTTTTCCCCTCAGGAGACTAGAAAAACAGAAAACACAATGAGTCAAGATTATGTTGATAATTTTGGAGAACGTTTAATAAACTGCTCAAACAAATCCACGAGCAGGCTCTGCCAGGAAATGTGTAGTGCTTAACGTTCACTTTTACTACATACGCCACCGCAGGCGGTGATACTGAGGATGCATGAGATAAAGATGAAGCTCTGGTGGAATGAGATGGCGGGGGAAACCGAAGATCCCGGAGAAAACCCGCCCCAGCGCCGTGTTGTCCACCACAAATCTCACTTTGCGGTCGCCTAGGATCGAACCCGGGCCACCTCGGTGAGGTTCGAGAGGTCTAACCCCTCAGCCACGGTACGGCTCTTGTGCCAGGAGATAGCCTAATGATACAGCAAATAAACTGCAAGGAAAGCGGGTTTACGAGTTTACACAGAATGCATGTACTTATTACATGATGTACATGCATTATAATGTGTCTCAAAATATAACGATCCTGTTTTAAATACGTGGGAGGGGAGACAGAGACAAAAACCTTTAAAGAAACGTTCTTAAGCTGTTGATTGGTGGAGGAAAATCCATAGGTATCCAACCCGCCTCGATCTCTACGGCTTCTATAGACATTCATGTATTGTTCACCACCAATCAGCAGCTTAAGGAGGTTGCGTTAAAGGATTTTTGTCTCTCTCTGTTTCCCCTTCCAAATATTTACAACAGGATCGCTCTAGTTTGAGACAAACATTATAAATAAAAAATCGGATGTAAACATAGGATGCGCTAGTTTCAAAGATTTGAGGCTCCTCTTATTGCAATTGCGGACATGTTCTCCTTTAGGTAGCATGGTTTATGGATGAAGCGTGATTTTACATCAACGATCAAAACGGCAGATTTTGTTACTGAGAACCTGTCAAATCACCCCGGAGCTCCATTGCATTCAGAAAAGGTTGAGCTCTGGTGGGCGTTTTCAGCTTTATTGTCTAAGGTAGATACTGCGGTTAATGGGCACATCTTCAGTATGCTAGTCGACCAATTGACAGAAAACTATTCCAACAAGATTGCGTAACAAGTACGTTTAATAATCCCAGCTGTGTCTTATCTGAAACTCTTATGTCCTCTCAGATCATAGGACTTCACATCTCCGAATTTCTTTTTGTGGGTCTATCTTAAGCAGGAGAGGTATTACACGAACTAACCTCAGTCACTTGTTGACCTCCATGGGGAATTGAGAATGAAATAAGAAACATTAACCAGTTTATACTTCAAGGAACGTTACAGAATAGGTATAGTGTGACGAGTACAGTTGTGTATGGACACAGGTGGAAGACATGTTGAACATTTAACCGCAGAGAACCACTAAAAATGAAACCCATCTTCAGCTTTTACTCTGGGGAATCTCAGTATTTCAGATTAGATTGCACATATGCATTGTTAGTTTAAAAGGTAAGAGATTTCAAAAGTGTTATTTTATATGAATCATCCTGAAAGGTTGCTTTTACTGAAAGAAAAAAAAAGTTTAAACTAAGGTAGCACTCGTTCACTTACAGCTCAACATCCGGGAACTCTTTATTGCAAATGGCGCAACGGCTCTCAACGTCTTCGTCTTCCCCCTCGTCACGCTCTTCATCTAGCGTCCCTGAATGTTGAGATTCTGAAAACAAACGAATTGCGTTATAAACAAAAATAAAACAATTAGTAATATTCCATATGTGTATCCTCTTCACTCCCGAGTTTAAAATATTGATGTTATTTTGAAACTTTTGATCAAATTAGGTTACACGACTAAATAACACAAATATAACCAATTTAACTTTTTTGAAATTAGGGGTATCTTGTAATCGATGGTACACGTATGTGCACCTTGGGATCGAAATAGGCCGTGGTAGGAATTTTGGTGTTAAGAAGGTAAAAATGGCAAACGAATGCAACTTTTTCATGACTTTATGGCACACATTCATTAAGTATTATATTATTAATACACAAGTGGGTAATAATATAAATATTGTGCTCAATGGTTCATCTTGTATGATATTTTACAAAACAGTTATTTTTCAGTACACATAATTACACCTCACACTTGGAACATTTCACTCTAGTTCTCGATTTACACTCTGGATTTCTGCATTTGGATGCAAAATTGTAATTGTAGTAAACAGGGAAATGGTCAATTTTATCATATCTAGTCTTTGTGTATTGGGCTGTCTCATAACTTTTCTATATTTATTTTTTTGAAGAAGTTTTCTCATCTGAAGAACTCTCATCTTGAGTTGCTGAATTCACCCTCGGGCAAAGGGGTCTGATTTTTCATAGTTTATCAGTATGATGATCACCAAGATCATTAGCAAAGTGCAAATTCCTAATTTTAAAATATCTGTCTTCTTGGCATAGTATCACAGATCAGAAGAACATTGGACTATCTACTCCAATGCAAATTAGCTTGAGGAAATGTAAGTGTCCCCATAATAATTTCAATGCCCACATAATGCACTACTTCAATTTCAGTTCTCTTCAGTCTGCTTCTTGTGTCTCGAACTGGACTTAGGTTTGTTTAGGGCTCATCAGCTTCCAGAATTGCAAATGAAAATGCTCCACAAAGGCTTCAAAAATTTCTTTTTGTTCACCTTGTTGCAGTTCATTTTCTAGTACTGGACCCCTTGCAATTACACTGAAAAATAAAACATATTGGTAGGACATATATTTATAGCAGAATAATACTATAGTTGCTTACTGAGGTCAAGTTAAGATATCAAACTGTATTAAATTGAGGACTAATACTTTTAGCTATGCATGATTATTATTATTATTATTATTATTATTATTATTATTATTATTATTATTATTATTATTATTATTATTATTATTATTATTATTATTATTATTATTATTATTATTATTATTATTATTATTATTATTATTATTATTATTATTATTATTATTATTATTATTATTATTATTATTATTATTATTATTATTATTATTATTATTATTATTATTATTATTATTATTATTATTATTATTATTATTATTATTATTATTATTATTATTATTATTATTATTATTATTATTATTATTATTATTATTATTATTATTATTATTATTATTATTATTATTATTATTATTATTATTACTATTATTATTATTTATATATTGTAATGTTTAGAACCTCTTTGTTAATTTCCAATTAATGAAATTGGAAGACTAATGATTTAATTTTTTGCTGTAATTATACTTTTAGTTTATGCAATGAAAAAGAATAGGTTCTAGTCACCCAGTTCAGACAACTTTTAATTAATGATGGACTTATGATGAGGCTCCTTCCATGTCGTTTTATATTAATATTGAATTGTCGTGCAGCATAATTAACTATTTAGAACACCTTTAAATTTACTAGATTCAGTGTAAAGTCTAATATGTTTTGAGCAGCAAATGGCAACCATAAACTACATTTTAACAGTGAATAAAACTGAATTATAATTAAATCATACAACTAACCTCTTTGGTTTCCATTTCTAGTTTCTTCCTTGGTCCTCAGTAATTGCATTCATTCTCACTTCATCAACAGCTTTTGGTTGCTGGTCATTTTCTGTTTATGAATTAGTTTCCATTTGGCCAATAATTATAGGTATCTAATCTACTCTGTTAAAATGCTTCATCTTCACGTTAAGTGCTGAAGTCACTCCAGTCTGCATCACTTTCATACAGTACGTATCTCACATATTTCTTCCTGTGATAGAGGAATAATAATAGCAGTTTCTTCGTTGTAAGCACAATTCTTTCCCATCTCGTGCCAATTTGTGCGGCTATCAGTTTCTTCAAGTCACCAACTGTATCGTCTAGATTTTAAAACAGGCTTTCTTTCCTCGTCACAAATATGTTCAATGTATATAAAGAGTTAATAATTACTCAGAAATATCAGATAAGCTGATGCAATTGCGATACATATACAATTTGATTGTTGAATCTTGACTGAATTTTACTCGAACTTTTTCTGAACAATCATTGCAGGTTACCTCCATCCTGTCGATAAATCCTTACTTCCTTAATAGTTTCCGTTAATTACATAAAATTCCTCACTGCTGCATGTCCACTCATCACTATCAAGATTACAGAATATCTCTTTCTGAAGATTCTTCATTTTCCGTTACAAAACTTTTATATTCACAGCGACATTTTTTTCCATCATCATGAAACAAGATTACAGAACATATCTCTCTCAAGGTTATTGATTTTCTTCTCCTAGCATCCGTTCATCATTTTTATATTGCCATTACATGGCCCACTAATAGTCGGATCAGAAAAAAAACTCATTTTTAATTCAAATAAAAACTACCGTTACAAACCTGAGGTGCACAAATGTGTACCTTGGATATTAATTAGATTAGATCGATTTGCGTTCAGTGGGTTCACCTGTAGCCACAAAGGACTGTGAGCATTCAACATGTCCAGAGGTATACAGTTTAATAGCATATAGGTATACTTGAAAATTTAACATGGGAGACACAGATAATATGAAAAACAATATAGAAAACAAGGCAGGGATAATTATATATGATTACTTTCACTTGGCTTTGTCATTACGTATCTATATTTTTGAAATGGATACCATTTATTGTCATTTCATAAATGCGTATACTTTGAAGTACGTTACACTATTCGGATTGCTAAGCTTGATACTTCAGTGATGAATTGTAAAATAACGCTCCTTTTTGAGTGATATTTCATAAAACATATTTAGCTGTTAATGCACATGAATCACAAATTCATAATTGCAATAATTATCTAATGAGCACCTAATGAAATAATGCCATTTTGTACGCGATCTCTCTATATAAGTACGTTTATTAGCTTCGATCGGCTATATAGTATACATTTTGTATATAATGTCAGTCTTAGTTCAGTTACAGCCCATATAAACAATAAATGAATCAGATTATCAACATTTAAATACAGTTATCACCAACACTTCAATTTCCTTATCTCAGTGGCATGAAACAGAACGTCTTAATGTATTGTAAATTCCCAGCTCTCTGCTTAATGTATTTTATATAAATGAATGAACGAATAAATAAACAAATAAATGAATAAACAAACAAATAAATAAAAAACGAATTAAAATGGCAATACTTTCATCCTTTTTCTTCCAATACATTATTGGTACTTAATATTTTTTCACTGCCTAAAATACCATAAAGGGTAGAGGACTATAAATGAACAGGCTGTGTCCTATACTAAGAGAAGAAGAAGAAAAAGAAGAATATTCACATTAATTTATTTACAAACACTTAAACACGAAATTTCACAGAGATATAGGTGCATTGCATGTATGCTGATATTGCAGTATTATTTTCTACACTTACTAAGTACTACACTCAAGAGATATGCAGATATCTTGGTCCAGTGTACGTGCGGATAAGCTACGCACTTCCCAAATGATCCTCTTAATTAACACTTGACCACTTCTGCCACGGTTATCATCCTTACTCACCATTCCTTACACTTCTTTACACTACTAGCAAGCAGTTTCTTCTCATCCAGTGTATTAACACATTTATTTCGCTTTTTGTAACCAGTTTCAGGGTCGTTCTTCGTTCACCTATTCTTCCCAAACAGCTATATAACTTAATGTGTGTGACAATTTCACGTCTTTGGGCTTCTCCCACATTTCAAATTATCTTTCAATATATTTTCTTCACTTCCTGGAAACGATTCCGCACATTACAATGCCACATTCCACACAAAAGCATCTCTAATGAATGTCTTCTGTCAGCATTATTGAATAGTATTTAATGTCCATTCTTACTACATAGGTACTACATGCGCAGGACAATGACGGACATAAAATGAAATGATAATTGGGAAAAGAAATTTAGGGACGAAACGTTTCAAACTTTAAATTGGGGTACCTCATGGCAATTGCATTTATGAGGACTGAAGAAAATCATGAAGAAACCTGGTCAAGGAGGACGGACAGGTGAGATTTGAACCACGGACCTCCGTTCACAAGTGCGTCTTCTGAGAACTTCGCCACCCGTGTTTGTGTTTGTAGAATTATCGTTATCATCATCGTTGTTGTCGTCCTCGTAAAAACCACAAAAATTAAGGTTCTATCCTGTTTCAACATTACTAAAATGGATTCTTGTTCTTCTTATCGCCATCACTAGTACTACCATTTCAGCTTGGTTATTTACAAGTAACATTGCATAAGTTTCAGTTGATTCATAGACTGATTAGATGCAATCAAGAAAGAAAAGAAGGGAGAAAAAAGAGTGTATACGTTGTTTATGTGATGCGTACGAGTGAGAGTATATGTGTGTGTTTGTATATCGAATTTGCAGTAACACTACAGTTGTCGCTAACAATCCCTAGGCAGCCTGCTAACTTGGGTCTTAGGTGGGCAACACAGAGAATACTCGCCTGTTCTGCAAATGATACTATTACCCAGGTTTTACAGACATCGGAGAGATAGGGAGTGGATGGGAGTGGTCTTACTTGTAAAAATCTGCAACAACCTGTATACCTGCAATTATATCAACAAGAACAATAAAATGTTGACCTATTTTATTACAATAAGAAAGACAATGTTATGATGAGGCATTAATTATACCGTACTGTATGCCCACGACAAGAAGGCTAGAGGGGTATGAAGGGCAGAGGAGCTTGAACTGTTTATCTGCTCCGGTAACGGATCTGTTTATTAGTAAATCAATGTATGAGAGTGCATATGAGTCACCCATGTTGCCAGATCTACTATTTGTTGCAGTGACTGTAGTGATAGGTAGGTATGGGTAAGCTATGTGACAACACTTGTGCATTTTAAACGAACCTTCCATCCTTGTCTTACTCGGAAGGGGAGGTGGACAGTAAAAGTGATTACGATACACATTCCTCTAGCTTGCCTTCTCGTCCTGGGCAAACAGCATCTTGGTCCAGTTTATCCACTGCCACTTTAATAACCTTGTTCAATCTTCTTTGAGACTTCGCTGAGTGCGTTTCACTAATGTGAAGTACAAGTTTTACTGTTAACTGTCATTTACTTTGTTTTGCGGTTCCTTTACTTTCTTCTACGACGTAACGAAGTACGCCTGACGAAGGAGCTTCTTGCAGACGATTCACATGCTGATGAGTCGAATTCAAGGCTCTCAAATCCCTTGCAGTAATAGCATGCACTGCAGGTCACCACAAACGTAGAATGACACTTTTAATGTAAGAGAATCCCACACGTTGACTTTTTTACTCACTGACTCATACCACGAAACTGATTCACTCTGCATGACTCTTTGCTTCTCGAAAACTCTCGTTTATGCAGCCGTAAGAAATCACCTATGAACCTTGCGGCGAAAAGCACTACTAACGAATTCATTACATTCACCTTCTACGACTAGCCTATTTGTTTTTCGATGTTTTTCTAGAGTGGAAAGCTTCACAACCTCACTTGGAGAGGCATTAATACTTGACGCTAAAACACCGGTATATTCTGCTGACAAATTAATGTCCTCCATCACGTTGAATATAATTTGTTTTTCACCACTTTTTAACGGTTTCCTCTGTGATGTTTAATATTGCACGGAAGCAGCCTTATTGTTTAACTCATTTCTTCCTTCCTTCTGCTTTTAAACTGTGCAAGCGCTGCGTGTACTCTGATTAATAAATACTGATTACACTTAGGTATATAAAATAAAATACTAATTAATTACTGTTTGAGTGTTGCACTTGTAATAATCTGAATATGCTTATATATTTTGAATTAGATGTCATTGAAATGATATGCGAACTATATTTTTTCATCCGCAGAGAGTTACAAGGCTAAACAGCTGTAATGATATAACTCACGTACACGTGCTTTTGTTTACATCGCCCCATAAATTAAGGACGCGCCGGTATAGTTACTAACAAAAACAGTGACAAGAATAACATTGGGATTTGGAGTTTTGTTTATACTTTGTCATGGCTTTTAAGACTCAAAAAATTTTCAGTCGAGTTTGCAACATTATTTACTTCGGTGTAATACACACAAACATCGCACTTTCACTCTGTACACGAATAAAGGTAAAATAAAAGCATGATATTATTTACTTTGCATTTACTGAGAGCTACATCAAAATATTGTTCTGCTAGCCTAAGAATATTTTCGGCTTTTTACTCGCATTCCTTAAATTTGCTTTCACAAACACCAATAACAAATTAATAAGATTGGCGATATTCAAACTGAAAGTCATATTATTTTGGGTTTTGTCGCACTTACGAGAAGCTGGACAAGATTCTTTCGCTTTTATATAATTAATGGGTTGCCCACAAGTCTTGGCATTTTCATTTAAGGCAAGGCTACACTGAAAATTCCAAATTCTATAATAATAAACCTATCATTATGAAAATTTAGTCACATAATTAGTGTATCATTTTAAACGCGCATGAAATTTTTTATGTTGCTACACCAAATAGTTAATTAGTTATTAATTATTTTTGTGAAAATACTGCAAACATTAAAAATGTTCTATGCGTCAAAAAATTTGAGCTTTTAAGTTGAATCTTTGTTTTTGGCTAGTACAGAGTAATTTTAAAAGACCCACATTATTATTCTTTGGAATACTCTTGTGGCATTTGTTCTAAAATATTTGTCACGTGTTAGCTCTCAGAATATGAAAATATTAACTTATTTTATTACTTAACACCATACAATTTTCAAAACATGAGCATTAACAAAAAGGGGGAATGTGAAGTTTCTTATTTATATATTATGGACCTATCCTGGAAGTTTCACCCAATTAAATGAAAAACTTTGACGCGTGAGGCATTTTGTATACTGAAAAGTGTTAGAAAAAAAGTTTCTCAGAAAATTAATTTTTAAGTCATGATTGTTACTTTTAACGATTGTTAAAGGTCTTTTTACATTGTTACGTGATGGCCTGAAATGGTGTAAATGATAAAAACAGCATGCCATCTATTACTACAAACCCTAAGCTACCAAAAAATGGCAAAAAAGAAAATTCCACGATTTTCAACATTTTCGGCGAATTTTCAGTGTAGCCTTGCCTTAAGTGAAGGTTTTGCGTGCAAAATCAAATGTTTTTGCAGTGCCTTTTAAGGCATTGGATAGAGAATTATGTGCTCTACAAAACAGTGTGTTTAGTTTTGTATGCTGATATACGTTTGTTCTATTCAGGTCAGTAAAATGGAGCGCCAAGATGACAACAAAGAGGGTTTTCAACACCTTCTGCTTTTTCTCTTTAATCGAGCTGCCAAAGCCACAGAAGCACTCGCGATATCAAATAGCATACAACGCATTGTCAAAGCATTGTATTTTACACGCAAAGCGATTACTTAACAGAAGCCAGAACCAACCCATTATTTAGGATACGGTGGTAATAAACTGGATTATATCTGGAGTAAATACAGTAAAATTTCTTAGATGTCTATAGATTTTTAGAATGATTTGGCATAAATATCATAACGGCGTAAACAGATCGTGCTGTACTTTATTTTATTGGTTTTCGGTTTTCTCAGTTGCTAATTGTGATCATTTATGCGTAATGTTTGGAATGAAATATCCCCAGTTTTTGTCGTATTTTGCATGCATCTTCTGTGGAGTAACAACTATTTTCTACGACAAAAGTCCAAGTCCTCTTCATAAACAGGATCTTTTATGACTCCAATGTGTTCACGATAAAATACCTAGCCATTGTAAATCCGTTTTAATCTTTTAGTGATTTAGTATATGAAATCATAGGGAGGCGATCGCGCAGACATACACGCACACGCACAGGCACATTGTCTTCCATTATATCGTATAGATTACGTCTTCCGAAGATTGCGATCGAATTCTGTGGGCTGAAGACCGGACGGGATGACTCAGGCGGTTTCGTCTGTGGCCCACATTCGGGAGACCTGGGTTCGATTCCCGTGGCCGACCTAACTGGCCCACTGGTTTTTTCGGAGTTTTCCCGGGTCGCTAGGCGAATGCTGGGTAGGTTAACTACATCCCCCGAATTTCCTATCCCTCCATTTCATCTCCATTATCACTTCATATCATCTTTCATCTGGTGGTCTCTTTCAGGGCAGAAGTGTCGGCGGGTGTCTCGGCGGTGCATGGCAGGATGATATGCTCTGAGGGAGAGTACTTCCTCCTCCGGTAGGTCGGTTGCCGGTCTTCGCCCCTCTGCTGTAACAATTTCCGGACCGCTAGCCAGGGATCTTTGGGGCTCGGATCGCTTGCCTTGGTGCCATTAGGGCTCGGCTGCTGGGCTCGTTGCCATCCCGCTGTAGGGGAGCGAGTTCGTAGCCCTAGCCTTTCGGGGGAAGTCTCTCTTCAAAAAACTGTAGGGACACTGCCCTCTGTACTGTTGCCGCTCCTTGGGTCGGCCGCCCTCTGTCTCCTTCGCCTCATCCTTCCTCCCGGGGGTGCCCCCACTTGGGGGGCATAGGAACAATGGGCTCAGCAAGGTGGCCTATGTACCGAAGCCCCTCCGTAATGAAATCCCAATCCCTATTCCTAAGGGCTGAAGAGCTCCTCATAGTGATTTTTGATAATTATAGGGCTAAAATATAAGAGCTGCAGTTTTTGGGTGAATTATACCCAAACATGAGCGGCACGCTGCCATAAGTTTCGCTGTTAGCACATACCTATGCACAATAACATGGGGAGGGAGCCTGACGTGTTCCTACTCGTATACCTTTGAACTTTATACCACCAATGCCAACTATATACATATTTCATACTTAAATCAGACAATGTATAGGTGTGCCATATGAAGATTTCTAACAAAATTTTCTCCCATTTAAGAGGGAAAATGTTCTTTATTTTTCAATTTCTCAAAAATTACCAAAGGCTTCGATTAAAACTCATAGATTATGCTGTAATGGCATGTATATTTGAAATTTTCTGTAAATATTATATGAAGTTATCTTCGTCAATTAATTTTCTATGATTTTATGTAAATGATGAACCATAAGAGAAAGTTCAAAAGTTAGTAAACAAAAATGTGTACATAATTGAAATATATAACTTGTGAGATAATAATTTTCTTCAGCATTAGCATGTTTATAAGTCTAAAAGTTTTCCCAGGGTGAATTTTCATGCTGCATCTAAAGCGTATTTTTTTCTTCGAAACTTTTTCTCCCCCCCCCCCTTTAAGGATACATTATTTAAAAAATCTGATGTGTTGCACTCACATACATTTCTCTGATGTTGTACAAACTGTTCTTAGAAACGCGTATTACTCTATCACGTTATTCGAGTGGAGAACTTATTGCTAATTTTCTTGAAGGTGTAACGATAATATGGGAATATAATAGGCTTTCAGCGATAGTCATATCTCCTTTGATATTGCATTCTGTTTGCACGTTCGGGACATTAAATAACGAAAACGACTTCCATATAAGAAGAGTATAGACATGGGAAAATTCAAACGAATATCTCGAAAATGGTTCAATACACTATCCACAAAAATTATTTGATTTCTGTTATGTGTTTTAAGAAGGTCTACGTGTTTTTGTGTACTGAGATTTCATATTATCTCTACTTTGCCAGTTTTGTGAGTCATCCAGAATAAACAGGACTTCAGAGGACATTCCCATAAAATTTAAGATATACATTTCATTTGTCATGAAAGTTTCTTAAACTTAGAATATTTTAATTAAGATATTCGAGCCATTTTTGAGAAGATAAAAATTTTCGAAATATGTTCGTTGTAAAGGACAGCGTCGTGTAGTATCCTTGGAAGAGGCTAAACTGAAATACCGAGATTAGCATTTAATCAAATTTTCGTTTACGAGTTATACTATTCTTTCTCTCTGTCCCCCCTCTCCCACACATATTTTCGTAAAAATTCTCTTTTGTTTATTCAGGGAGCTTCAAAATGTGTATTTCCAGTGAAATCTCGATATCGAGCTTTTTGGGTGGAATGTAATACCTCCCCTTCATCCTATACGTACTAGGGAAAATATAAAAAACTGACTGACGATATAGGAGCACTTTTGTTTTGTTTTCCATATCGTGCAGGCATTGAGTCCATGTTGCTCTACATGAAATCTCGACCAAAATCATTATCGTGGTTAACGTAACCTGAATAGAGGGGACATTTGTTTTATAAATACTATAATACAGGTGTGGAAAAGCAATGTGCAGAAAACTGCACAGTAGAAGGGCAGTTTTCAACTATATGGGGTTAGTAGCTTGGATTCGCAGACACACAATAATAGGGGGGGGGGGGGCTTTGCAAGAACTACTTGTAGTCTGACTTTATGAAGCATCTTCATTTAGTAGTCAAAAATTATATATGCTAAATGGAGAAAATAATTATTTACACATACTGCTACTATACCGTTAAAAAAGGCTTCATCATTCCTTTTAGCATATCGAAGTACCTACCAAATTTGTGCACTTGGTTTTATGCACCAATATGTCTATAAGGAATTATATGAAGTACAAATAATTCAGTATGTCGTGTGCATGACATCAGATATTTTTAATTTAAATTTATAAAGTATGTCTAGTTAATTATATTTAAAACTATTGTACCTTTCTAAGGAATTTGAGCACATATATTTTTAGTAATTATTTAATTTTTAGTACATAATTGCTTCATTATTAATTTATACGTCCAAATTTACTTATGAGTGACAACAAATGGAAAAGTTCCCACCTGAGAAATTTGGTGTTTAATAATAATAATAACAACATAAAATGAAATTCTTGTCAATGCACCAGCTATTTGGAAAGCTTAAAACGTGTCTATTATTATCATCTCTGTCTGCAAGAATAAATACCTACTTATGGAAGCTCCAACAGCTTGGAAATTAAAATTTCGATCCATAACATGAAATAAATGTGTACGTACATTTACACAACTGCTATTAGCACATCTGAAATTCCTGGTGACCGCACGTTATTTAAATTTAGTATTGGTGCATTTATAGATAGAATAGTTCAATAAAATAATATATTTCTAAATAATGATCTTAAAAAATCGAAAAAAGTGAAGTCATATGCCACAAAAAGATATTTTAACGTTCATTAAAGCAATGTACGTGTGAAAACCCATAAAATTCAGTTTTATTACAGCACGATAATATAATATAAATATTATATACATAAATAATCATTATGATGTATTTGCTTCAAACATCTTAATCTCTTCGTTCTTTATTTAATTGATATGTAAATTAAAGCGTCCCACGTGTCAAACGATTTGAAACATCCTATACAGTATTTTATTTTGGATTTAAGTTATAAAGAATAGGACACTGGAAGTTTTCAAAATTCAACAGAGAATGTAAAGAAGATGTCGTTTCTCTTTATGTATTTTTGTTTCAATGTTTAAAATAATTTAATAAAAACAAGTTCACTGCGCAACTTAAAAATTTAGCACCTGAGTCTCAGAAGTTATAGTTTCTAAAGTTATGCCGAAGTTAACCGGTCAAACATTTTGACGCGTGGAAGACATTAAATAATAAAATTTAAAATCAGAAATCGCATTACAGAGGCATTACTTAAAAATGGTACAGAGCTTTAAATAGTATCAATATTCGTAAATCAAAAGCACCAAACGAGAGTAAATGAGAGTGTGTTAACTTATTATACTAAGCAACCAGAATCACTGTTTTTTATATCTTCCAGATTTTCACCGAATTTCACAGGCTGTTTTACGTATAAGTTAATTTAGGCTTTATTATAAAATAAATAACAAAAGTAACTTTATGTTATTTATTAGAATTTTGTTCTCTATTATGTTTAAGTATTAACAAAGAATATCTTTGGAATCTATGCTATACATCTAGTAATTTTGAACGGGGATATTAGTCGATTTGAGCAGTACTTCGACCTTTTAAAATTGTCAAGCTTGACAGATCCTGGAACGTAATTTACCAACTTCTGTAAACTTAAGTTATTTTATAGAATACAAAACTTGCTCTTGTGATCGAGAAAACTCAGGTGTGTTTCGTATAACAATTACGTTCCAAGATTTCAAATGTTATATAAACATATGGTTCAAAATATTATAAAATGTTGTACTTTTTCCAAAACAAAAATGTTAAGTGTCACGACGAAACATTTCTTGTTGGTCTTTTTTAAGTTCATGAAGATGGGTCAATTTATTAGTTTTCAATATGACTTTATTTATTTATATTAAATTTTATTTGAATTCACATACTTTAAAATAAAATTAACAAATTTTCTATGGCTATAAATAGTTTTACGTCAAACCAGTAGCATTACAGAAGGAATAATAACCAGAGTTTTGAACACGCCGAAGGATAGAGATTTTAACTGAACTCACGAGCAAGGATTAATTTATTATTTTAAAAAAGACATGTTTATATAAACTTTTAAATATGTCTATAGTTGACGATCGACATAGAATTGTTAATACATATAGTTTGTGTTATTTTTGGCCAAAATGTGAACCACCGGGCCCTAAGAAAATGCTTGGAAATCATTCCAGATTTCTTCTGCAACGGGACGGTTTCAAAACAATTATTCAAGGTATGATATATAATAATTAATGAAAGTCAAAGTGCATTTTGAAACATACAGTGCCTAGAAGAGTGCAACAGTAATTATTCTGAGGTGCATTAGCTAATGTGTTTACCTTTGGAATTAGAATGTTAGACGAATCAGGACGATGCACATGACCCACTGAACAACAGACATGTGGGCAAGCGAAATAACCCGCGGTAACATCAATATTGTACTTGTAGCACCTTTCGGACAGACAGAGAGGAGACGACATGCACATGGGCTAGCTTAGCAGCGTCAAACACCCCGAGACTTCGTACGTTGATTGGTCACCTGACTTTTTCCACCACCTTGCCACCTGAAGGGGATTGTCGACTGATGGAAATCCTACCACTCCTCTAGTCCTGGCGGTGAAATATTGGTTACTATCGTGTGGTGGGGGACGCGGTAAAGATGACTCTATTCTCCCCTCACCCCTTCATCGTGAGAGGAAGTTAGGGATTGACTTCCGGTGAGGTCAGTCAAGATGACGCTCTTAGCCGTTACCTATGACCTAACCAGGTGACTACCATGTATGTAGCGGCCATTCCTCTGGAACTGGTTGTGTGAATGTACTGGGTGTAAAAATAGCGACTAACACTATACAGGAAGCTAGGAATATGCATCTGTGAGAATAAAACTGACAAAAAGCATAAATATGTATTTTAGTGTTACTAAACACTACAAACCTACTCAAATACTGTGTGGTTTTTATACCGTACGGACCCTCAAAGCAAGTCATATTGACATTTAAATGTCTGCCTCTAATCCTTGCTTACTATTAACTTGTAAAAAGGTTAAGTTCCACCTTCATTTATGTGCGCACGCAATTCAAAAATTAGCTGCAGTAGAGGACAAAAGGTTGGACGGCCTGCAATTGCATAAAATGCTTTTAAAACTTAAAGTCAGAAGCAATGATATTTTAGCATTATGAATTTAAACTCTCATTTCTCTGGTTTTCATTTGCCGAACACTCTTATTTTTAAATTGTTCCACACGAAACACTTTTTCGGGTATTAATAAATGAAATTTTATAAACATCTGAATAAATAACAGGTTAAAATGATGCGATAAATTCTTGCTAAAAAGGTTAGTTGTGATATGAAGATACAAGAATTTTCCGGGCTCAGGAGCTGTGGTCTGATGGAGTTGGAACATCCATACGTTTCGTTCACGTCTGCGGTGAACATCAGTGGGTGAAGTTTCACTCACCACTTCACCCAGAAGACTCAGACCACGCCGCCACTGATGTTCACCGCAGACGTGAACGAAACGTATGGATGTTCCAACTCCATCAGACCACAGCTCCTGAGCCCGGAAAATTCTTCTATCTTCAAATAAGACTCCGGCCGTGAAACCTTACGATTATTCACGTTAGTTCTGATGTTATTAAACAATGATATATTGCCTAAACGTTTAAGGAAAATGTTATGTCTCCTATTTATCCGAGTGAGATGTCTCCACGTAATGTCAGAAGCTCGCATTCAGAAGGAATTGCATTCAATTCTTTCTATCTATGAGTTTTTTCGTGATTTTCCATGGTTGGCCAGCTGGAGTACTTTCTCTTCAACCAGGAATTTCCTTTCTCACATCTCCTATCATTTCGCGTCCTCTTTCATGTTTCAGGTGGATATCGGGTAGATGACGCAGATGTTTGCTGGTTGTAAAGTTGGGGGATTTTTATATATATATTACAAGTATTACTTTAATTACACGTTATTTACGCGTATTTTACTGTAATGTAGATATCTTTTATCAACGCGTAAAGATCTAACCCTGCCAGCTACTAAAATACAGCGCTGTCTTGCATAGACAAAAGTGCATCCGAGCGTGTTTAGAAGCCGTGTATTTCGGTCACTACTTTAGTCGAAAGCGTTTGTTCACAATTATCTTCAACGTTAACAAGATGTTAACTACCAAATCAGTTTAAAAGCCCGGTAAATCCCAAGAGGTTTAACATTACATTGAACTTATAAAACACTATCCAGGTTCAATGTATAAGTCATATAAAGAATTTACATCAGGAACCATTAAGAAAACAGTCTATCCCAGAGCGTAAAGGTCTTGCCCTAAAAGAGATACCACACCAAAAAATAAGATATCACTCCGCTATTCCAAAGTGCTATTGTGAACGAGTTTTAAAAGAAATATTAAACTTTGATTAGAACTGTGCAAGGGCGTAACGAGTGGATGGAAGATCTATCGGGTCCGGACCACTGCCCCCCCCTCAAAGCATACGGCCTAACTTTGGTTTATTGAAATTTAGACCATTGATATTATAATGCCGCTAAATAAAGTTTTACCAACAAGAGTCATGTATGATGTTTCCTGCCAAACAAGTCCTTCCAGTGTCATCAAGAAAATACCTCAGCACAATTCTGCAGTCGCTCTATTTCAACCATAAGTTGTTAGAACTGCTTAGTAGATAAGGTATAGTGTTGCCAATGTAGCTATCGTTGTTTATAATGAGTACTGGCAGTATTTCACTGTGTTTATTTGTTCAAGTCTTGTTGAGTTGTTATATGAAGTTGTGAAAAATAATAGTTCTGGCTCAAATGTTTATAATAAAAAAGTGAAGCTACTAGTTCGTCAGCGGACTAAAAAATGTAACTTGACAATATCGGACCACTTCTTGGTCTTATTTCTCTGATTGCCCTCCTCGTATGCAGGACCTACAAGATAGCAACTGGATTAAGTGTTTGTACAGGAGCAGACAAACTCTGGATTAGAGGAACTATTCAGGATGGGTGATCGGCCTGAAGACTGATAGAGCAAGAGTAGGATATGAAAGCAAATATGAATATTAAGCAGTTGGTGGAAGGACTGGCGGGGAAATCCGGAGAATGCGGAGAGAGCCCGGCCAGATATCGCGTTGTCCATCACAAATCCCATTTACGATTCGTTGCAATTCAATATTTGGCGAGCGGTCTAACGACTCAGCCAGGACACTTTCTTATTGGTCACACCTAAAAGAAATTCCTGTCATTTCTATATCTAAATAATAATTTCGGAGTTTGAGAATCAATTTATTAACGATAACTATTAGAGAAATTAATCGGTTACTTGAGTCACATTTGAGCTGACACCTTCTAGCCATCGAAATACAGACACTGACGAGCCTGTAATGAGCTTTGAAAATTTAATTATACGGGATCGCATTTTTTCTGGGTAAAATTTAAAGCTAATGCTCATTAAGATAACTTTAAGGGGATCCTGCAGCTCTTTGCGGTTTATGCTTTATCCCCGTTCTCTGAAGGCCAGTATCTCCCTTCGCCTGTCTCCTTCCTTGAGGAGTGGTAGTTCACAATGCATATCAGTCGAGACGCAGATGTTCCCCTCAGTTAACCAAGCAGGATGGCTCCGGCGGTTTCGTCTGTGGCCCGCATTCGGGAAACCTGGGTTCGATTCCCGTGGCCAACCTACCTGATCCATTGGTTTTTTCGGGGGTTTTCCCGGGTTGCTAGGCGAATGCTGGGTAGGTTAATTACATCCCCCGAATTTCCTGTCCCTCCATTTCATCTCCATTATCATTTCATATCATCTCTCATCTGGTGGTCTCTTTCAGGGTAGAAGTGTCGGCGGGTGTCTCGGCGGTGCATGGCAGAATGATATGCTCTGAGGAAAACTACTTCCTCCTCCGGTAGGTCGGTTGGCGGTCTCCGCTCTTCTGTTGGAACCATTTCGGGACCGCCAGCCAGGGACCTTTGGGGCTCGGATCGTCTGCCTGGGACCTTTAGGGCTCGGCTGCTGGGCTCTTTGCCGTCCCGCTGTAGGGGAGCGAGTTCGTTGTCCTGGCCTGTCGGGGGAAGTCTTTATCCAAGTAAACTGTAGGGACCCTGCCCTCTGTATTGTCGTGGCTCCTTGGGACGGCCGCCCTCTGTCTCCTTCGCCTCACCTTTCATCCTGGGGATGCCCCCACTTGGGGCATAGGAACAATGGTCCCAGCATGGTGTCCTACGTACCGAATCCCCTCCGTAATGAAATCCTAATCCTTCCCCTCAGTTACATTCACAATAACACAAAATCATCTTTAGAATAATTATTTAATCCCAGTGTCTAGAGTATCGTGATATTCCATAGAAGTCATAGTTAAAAAGACACAAGAAGAATTAGCTGAAGGTCCTCGGGTGTAATGATCCTATCATCCTATCAAGGAATGCACAAGAATGCTTAAACTGGAAATTCCTTCATTGATTTAGTTTGTGTTACTTCAATTTAATGTTTACTCTCAAGTTAGAATTGTTTTTCAATGATCATTTTTTTTTCAGAAATGCAAATATGCTGCGAATATTCGATGCAATGTGTATACTCAGTTTTTAAACCTATTAACTGAGATCACATCTACATAAACTATTAATTATAACCAAAGTTTTGCGTGTAATTTGGCCAGTGCTTTGTTTTTGCTTCTGTATATCAGCACTGTTGAAGAAGATTGAGCGAATCTCTGATAGGAAGCTACATGTCCACAATAGAAGGAAAATTTAATAGTGTGTTGGTATATAGAACACTAGTTAATGACGTGTGTGTGTGTGTGTGTTTGTGTGTGTGTGTGTGTGTGTGTGTGTGTGTGTGTGTGTGTGTGTGTGTGTGTGTGTACGCGAACACCAACATAATACCTGCTTTGCGTGAAATACGGCGCGCTAATGAGTGTTTGTCCATGTTTTAAGGATCGTATCGTTTGACGTCCAACACAGCCTCGCCTCACTTGAATTGGACAAAAACAAGCTTCTGTAAATATAAATGTAATAATACAAAGATATGTCAAGAGAGTAGTTCGCCCAAAGGAGTAGCACTACAGTGTTGAAGTCGACAAAGTGATTTTCTACATGTGTGAAGGCAGTTATCCAATTCCGAAATTGTTATGTAGGCATAAATAGATACAAAACTGATGAACACTGAGGCGAAAACATGTGAAGTCTTGCATTAATATAACCTTCTTCACTCACTCTTCTACACACTATTATTACAAAAGTTTATTGTACTAACCACTGACGAATATTAATAGATTTAAACCTTTGTTGATCATTTACACATTTCATTGTGGGCAGGGTAAGAGGAATACAGTAGGTTATAACAATGGTCAGATATTTAAATAAACCAATCGCCTTGTAATGGTTTTGAAATTGCGTGTTCGCTGCATGACAAAAAAAAAAAAAAAAAAAAAAAAAAAAAAAAAAAAAAAAAGCCAACAACGACTCACCATTTAGGGAAGGTATATGTATTTTAAAATTCGAACCAATAACAAGAAATACCCTGAAAATGGTTCCTCTACACCCCGCGAACACACGCACACACACATACACACAGAATCTACATTATGTGCCTTTTTACGAAACTATCTACATTTCGGTGAATTAACATTTAGTTTATCTGTAATGATTTAGCAATTATACACAAATTATTAACAATGAAATGGACTTCAGTGACTACTCCGGGAAAGTTAAAAATATACCGACAGTTTATGTGTGGTAAAATATTGTAAACACATTACACATTAATCAATATCGTTAAAGCCAATTTTGAGGAAATAAAAATAATGAACCATTTTCGATATAGAAAGCGTACGAGTAGCTTTGTGGGTAGCTTTCCTTTAAACTCTTCGTGATCACATCCTTGGAATGAACTAAAATATCAAGTATTGCATACAACCGAGTTTTCATTTTTGAGTATGCTGCTCAAACAAATATATAAATAGAACCTTTTCTGAAAAAAATATTTCAGTACGGAATTTTCGGGCGGAGTGCAGTGCTTCTACGTATTGCAGGTAAGAGCCTACTACAGTAATGAGGCTCCCATATGTTGGTGGGGGGAGGTTGTTGACCATTCACTCTGACATTAGATGTTTCGTGGTTATTCCTAGTCGGTAGGCGAATCCTGGTCTGGTTTCTATGCTACCCCGGAATACAAGCACTGGACTGTAGGTATAGTTAGGTTTAACGAACAAATGGAGCACAAGAGCTACTTAACTCTCCTAAGTATCCTAAAATATCAGTATATTAATGAGAAAAATGTATTCTCCTTTAGTGTGTCACATACTTTCCTATAGCGTACAATAATATACATTCTTAAAGTGTTAAAAAGAAAATATTTACTATGTTGAACTAAACTTGTATTGAGAGAATGCCTTTTCTACATCGCATGATGCGATTTGTGTAAACAACATTCACATTAAAATAAGACCTGGAGGTTTCCTGGCGACGAATATGCTCACTTTCTTCTCGGGAAGCAAGCCAGGTGAAGAGACGATCAGATATCGACGTTTCGGGAGTGTGCATCTCTCCCATCATCAGGATATTTATAAAATGTTATAACCACAAATGAAACACTGGATATAGCACCAATATAAACAAAGACAAAACACTATCAAAATTCGTATTGCTGGACAAAATACTGTTTTCAGTAAATTAAATGCCAGGTCAGGAGACGGCGTGAGTATAGAAAATGGTGTCAAAGAAACGTAACTACTTAACTTGATTATCAAGCTGTATTGATATTTGCTTCTTAAATCGACGGATTTCCATTTTTGAGGCCGGTTTCCAAGAGGAGCTGAACTGCTAACTTCAGGCCTTAAAATGGAAATCCGTCGATTTAAGAAGCAAATATCAATACAGCTTGATAATCAAGTTAAGTAGTTACGCTTCTTTGACACCATTTTCTATACTCACGCCATCTCCTGACCTGTCATTTAATTTACTGATAACAGTATTTTGTTCAGTAATGCGAATTTTGATAGTGTTTTGTCTTTGTTTACATTGGTGCTATATCCAGTGTTTCATTTGTGGTTATAACATTTTATAAATATACTGATGATGGGAGAGATGCACACTCCCGAAACGTCGATATCTAATCGTCTTTTCACCTGGCTTGTTGCCCGAGAAGAAAGTGAGAACATTCACATTTTTCAGTTCGCCATCTTGTTACGTTTTGCTGTTCTAGATTAAACATAATTCTCTCTCACACATTATATATAATATATTGATTATTATATGATGATTAATATATTAATATAATATATAATTAATATAATATTAATGTGAGTGTATGTTTGACTTATTGTGAACTAGTCTTATAAAACTTGTAGTCAAACTTTTTACCAAAGCTGACAAATCATGAAGTGAACTGAATAGTACGACCTGGATACGAAGAGAAAATTACAAAGAAGAGTTTGAGAAGGAATTTTCGTTTGGAAGAAAACTGATTGATTCATAATTAGAAAAGAAGGGAGCGTAAAGACATCTGTGTTAGCAAGGAAGGAATTTCTCTTGAGCAGAAAAGGGACTGGCTGGCTGACTGGTTAATTGACTGCTGATGTAATGAAATCTTCACAGAAAAGAAAAGATGTGGACTGAGATATAGCAATAGAGATTTATATTCACACAGAAGTTTGGTAATCATTCTTTGCTCTGCCGCTAAGCTATACGTAAGGAATATTCAATAAATGCTGACAAGCCAATGGGTGATAAAACGAGAATTCTGGGATCCCTCCTCGCTATTAAGCACGAATATGTTTTTCAGCACGTTTGAGGTGAGTTCTATCGAGATTGATTTCTCCTCTGCTTTTCCAGCTATTAATTGCAGTGCTACACGCAGGGAAGGAGTTAAACACGCAAACTATCCTCGTGTCCGTGTCCTGTGTAATGCTCAGGACAATTCTAGAGCGACATCCACACGCAAGTGCACGACCTCAATCATTACATCCCTAAAACTCGAGATTGACAAAATCTCAACACCAGATTGCTTTACTGTCTCAATTAAGTAATAGGCTCAAATCTGGTGTACGGGCGTTTTGAAGGAATGTGAAGAGTGGGTAGATGCAACCAAAGAAAGTATATGAACAAATATGCGGGATGTAATAAATAAACGGAAGATTTAAGGCCCTTTGTGGACGACTTATGTTCATGCGGATCAAACACAGAGTCGCTCAACCCTCTTCAATATTCTCACTGACTTGCTACATTGACACTACGAAGCACAGCACTAGGCGCTCGTTTACCTCTAAATTTAATTATGTGTTCGATATGTGCTTCGAGAGCTATCCCGAAATAAAGTACTCCACGCAAACGCTGTCATCTCAATGTAGATGCGAGTTTATTATATATCTCATTGTTTGAAGGAGTCATTCTGCTCAAGTCTGTGTAGATTTATCTCACGAAAATCAGTCATTCCATCTATTTGTTTAAGTGTAAAGATCTTTATTTAAAACTTTACCTGAACATGCGCTATAGAAACTTATGGATTGCCTCGGGACATTTATGGCGGCTCTATACTAGAATATGAGCCCGTTTCTCAATGGTCAAAACATTTTCGTGAATGTCGTGTTACATTAGGAGAAAGTAAACGATAAAGGTGGCTTGCGAAGAGTTGGCTAGCAAATGTGACACATCAATATCATCGGTAGATTAAATTTTAACAGCACATTCCCACGTAAATGTGAACTGCATGTCGACGTGCCATTGGTGACCAAAGTCTTGCCGGTCTTTAACGAGGATAGTTGCCAATTAGGTACAATAATGATTGTAGGTTGCATGCAAAATAAGTAAGTAAATTAATGTAAATAAAGCAGCTAAAATTAATTAAACTTGCCTACGTGTTATATAGATGAGGTATAGAATGCAGTTAAGTAAATGGTCGGGAATATATGCTTAAGACTTATTAACATTTACCCATTTGGGATAACAAACACTAACATTTACTATTTTATAACTGGACACCTAAGCATGTAGCATAGACCAAAGAGCATCGACTGTAAATTAAACACTAAATTATAAATCCTACACTCCCGTCATCCAAGCGACATTCAGTGGCGCTACAGATTGTTCTGTAATTAATGTTGAGTTTTAGTTAATTGATAGAAATTAATCATTTCTTCATACTAGCCGTATATAGGCTATGGGTTTTGATAGAGCCAATATGAAAAATTCAATGCCACGGCTGGGATTTGAACCACGGATCTCCTGGTTTCCGTCCAGTCGCTCTAACCCATTGAGCTACCATGGCCAACTTGCCGTCATGAGATTAAATGTAAACCACTAGGGGCTCTTGCATTCGAGATACACCGTTTGTGGCGACTTACTATCGTAAGTACTTAAGTCCCAGGCTTCATCATTTAACTCTTATTATTTTAGGTAATTGATGGAAATTAATCATTTCTTCATACTAACCGTATATTTGAATAATACTAAATTAAATTTTTAAATTTGCTTTTTTCTAAAAATGGTTTGTATTAAAATTTATAAGTTTTAATTGGAAGTGGAAATTAATTTTGTGTATTAATTTTTTTGGTTTTAAATTTTAATAAATTTTGATATGAATTTTATAAATAATATTTTAGGAAGTTAAAGTTATATATATTAAGTTATAAAGGTTTTAATTCATGATGGCCAATAATAATTTTGAAATGTTTTATAAATTTGTTAATAATATTTTTTAAATTATAATTAATTGTAAGAGTATTTTATTAATTTTTGAAAATTAGATAAATTAATAATTGTTCATTTTAAAATTTATGGTTGGTAATTAATCAGCCTGTAATTGATAGCTTTGTGTGGTTAGGATATTTTTGTTTGGTTTAATAGTAGTGCTGGATACCAGTATCAAAGTTGGCCACCGGTAGCAAAATTTTACTATGGGGAATTTTAAAATATAGTGAATAACTGGAATACCAGTTGTGTTTCTGGAAACCAGCAATATTATATTTTTGTTTAAAATATATTTAAGTATGTTTGAAATGTTTGTAAAATTTTTAAATTAAATTTATAAAATTTTGAAAGGGATAGATTAGAAAAAAAAAAAGAAATTAAAATTTTAATTATATTTTTTTTAAATTTAATTTATTTTTATGTAAGTTTATTTTTAGAAATGTGATGTAGATTTTTATGTTTGGTGCAAGTAAATTTTAAAATGTTTGTAAATTTTTTTATCTTTTATTTTTTATGTTTAATATTTTTTATTTATAATCTATAAATTGTGTATGTTTTGTATATGTTTTTTGATGTTTTATTAAATAAATAAATAAATAAAAGTCTGAGTATTTACTCCGGATTAAGAAATTAGCTGCCGAGGTATAGTATGCAGATTTTTATTTCATGTTTTTGTTGATTCTATCTATCAAAATTTTGAATTTGTTAGTACGCGTAATGACAAATTGTGGACTTGCAAACAAATTCAGTGACAGCCTGGGAAGTATTCGTTTCAGGATGCCCATGAAACAAATGCCAAGCAGTTGCTTGAGAACAAGCAAAACTGGTCATTGTTGGATGCAGCGTGATTCATTAAAATCATCTGCATAAGTAAGCTATACCCTTCCTCTTGAAATCTTTCGTCAATTTTTTTATAATGAAGTAATTATTAATGCAGACTCAATGAATGATTGAGTAAAATATATTGTTGATTGCAACGAGTATAAAAGCAACATGAGGTTGGTTACGTGCCATAACTGGATGCCACTTCACGTGTTATGGTACCATAATGGTAAACTATACATTCTCACACAGGAGGATACTGGCATCGTCGACCTTTCAGCAGCAAGTACCGTAAAGCTGATCGTGAAAGTATATGCCGATGCTTCCAGATGCAGCGGAGAGAATGAAGGGGTTCAAACAACTCACACAATATTTAACAAAGAACAGCAACGTTTACACAAGGTGTCAATGACGCGGAACAAAATTCACTGGTCTGAATAAAAGGCATGCAGTTTGCAATTCATTAGGGCAGTGACAGGCAAGGGATGCACCGATTGCCTTCCTACGATAATGCGATTAACTTAATATCCGCTCTACGGGAGTGTTCACACTCTGCTCAGTCCGTGACGAGCACTGCCGATAGCCCCCTTCCCTTTGTTTCCGCATCTGTTGCAGCTTTCAAATATTACAGCAGGTGGGAAAAGGCACACAAGTGAAATACTCTAATAGATTCCTTTGATTCACCTGTACGTCGGTTCGATCAAGGTTTTCAACAGTTGCGGGCACAAAAATAAATTGCCTTAAATTAATCACATTCCATGCTAAATGGTAAGCAAGTAAATAGTTCGTGACTTTTGCAATTTAACCTGAAAATAAAACACTTTAACGGTGTTACTAAAACTAATTGCTTTGTAGGTGGAAGTCAGAAAATACATTTGAATAAGGACATTAGGAATCGTTCACTTGATAAAGCATTTTGTTAACACTGTTAACTAGAAGGAAACAAACCAACCCTTAAGGCCAGAGTGGTATGAAATAAAAATAATAAAAGGGCTTATGATACATTTTATTTATAATTTTAAAAAGAAATTAGGGTTAGGATTAGTCACGGTGGAGTCCCCAGCTCAGCACCATAAGCAGGCCATTGTGGATCCTTGATAATTTAAGTGAGCCTTGGGAGAAGGGGATAGAGGGTAGCCTCGAAGGGCATCCAGATTCGGACGACAATGCGCTCTAGTAAGGGCAGGGTCCCTAATGTTTCCAGAATCACAGCAAATCTGACGCTGGCACCATCTACCCAGGGGCTACAGAAGCGAGTCCCCAGGGAAGAGTCACCAGCTGCCCATCCAAGACCCAAGTAGTAATTTCATACAGCGCAAATTCTACAGTTCCGCCGAAATACCCAAGTCGCCATCATGTGGTCCTACAACCCTGAAATATAAGAACGAAACAGATGAAAAGAAGTGATACGTATAAGAAATTCATGATAGAAGAGGAACCACCCAGCATTCGCCTACCGATTGGAAAGCTATGGAAAAACCAAGAAGAGAAAGCCCGGCTCGCGGAGTATCAAATCAGAGCCCTCCCAAATGCGACGTTCAGATGTTACCTCGGAGCCATCTCGTTTGATTTTTAAGCAAGGGAATATTTTGGCTGCTAAGTATTTAAGGGCACGAGTTCATCCAGGAAAAAAAGAAACCTGCACTGTAATTTCTTTAAGTTTTATGGACCGCAGCCTCAGACTAATAGTAATCTTGTGTAAGCATAATTGACCGCTTGAAAATCTGAGAGTTAAAATGAAACTAAGGTGAAAAAAGTTAATTTTGGCAAACGTTTTAATTTTTTAAACTGTTTCTCTACAGGTTTCGTTTTTCATACCACAGAGTTTCAGGACTCTGAACGTCATTTTAAAGCTCTGACATTTAAATTAACAATGCACATCCTCTTGAATATTATTACGTCTGTTTTGTTAGAAAACTAAAACTTAAAATATCAATTAAGAATTAAGAAATTTAAAAAAAAAATGTATTTTGTGGTTTCCAGTCCTTTCCTGGCTGCGTCAATTAGGATTTCTTGAAATAGTTACTATGACAACAGAGAAGATGTAGTCTGAAAGTAGAGGTCAGAAAACTCTTATATAATCAATATAGTAAACACATGTTTTGCATACATATATGATGAAGTACACACTTTGTAGTGCTTCCGTAGCTTTTATCTGTGTTTCCATTTGAATTATCATTTAATATGTTCTATTAGTTATATAAGGCGTATGAGATTTTCTATAAAACTAGTTAATTGTAACAGTTTCATTACATTAGTCGTGTGGTAAGTTTAGTGAAAACTGATGAAAGAATTGTTCCACAACCTGTCTCAAAATAGAAATTTTTTGGAAACGTAGAGTCAGACTGAAAAATACAATGCCATAGCCGGGATTTGAACCACGAATCTTCTGGTCTCCGTCCAGCCGCTTTAACCATTGAGCTGCTATGGCCAACGTGCCGATATGCCATTAAATTCTCCAACTGACTAGTATTTTCCCCGGTAAACCACTTAGGAGAGCGGCTAGAGCTCTCTTAGGTTAGACCGGCTGTACGGAGACCAGAAGATCCGTGGTTCAAATCCCGGCTATGGCATTGAATTTTTCAGTCTGACTCTACGTTTCACAATTTAGCCTACACACGGCCAGTGTGAAAGAACAATTAATTTCTAGAACAATTTTGTTATAAACATATGGGAGGGGAAAATATACGGACTTAAATACTTAAACGGAGCGCTCTTAGGCTGCCGGTTGGTGGAGGAAAATTCATGGGTGCTTATAGAGGTGGTCACCATTGGGGACATTCAGCGTCCTGCTGGCCTTCCGATGAAGTACTTCACCTACCATATGTTCACAACAGAATGGTTCTAATCTGAAGCAGATTATACAGTGTAGTTACTGATGTAGTTACTAGTGAATGAGCAGTAGTGTAAAACAGGAAAGACCAAAACAATTTAAAACTAGCGGGAATTGTTAAAATAAAAATATCACTAAGTGGGCATCAGTCATCGGCGACAGCCCGAAATGTCCGCCGTGTTGTTAAACTCAGCAGCTGGGAAGATAAAGGCAAAGGGAAGGAGTTACACGCCCAACAGATCTTTTCTAATATCCAAGGATGATCCGAATTCCTGTCTTAAGCAAAAGTTGTAAGCAAAATAGTCGCACGTCTTCTTAATATTTGCTATGCACAAATTACATCAACTCTTCAAGTCAAAAAAGCTGATCTTTGGTGGACTTTGCTTAGTGTACGTATGTGCCACTTAATTTACTATGTTTTGCTTGTATAACTTTAGGCAGTTGAGAAAAATACAGCAACAGGTGAATATATATATATATATATATATATATATATATATAATTTTTTAAGGAAGGAAAACTAAGTTTATATTTGGAAACTTCCATAACATTATTTACACTATTAAAATCTATCCTTGTTAAAGAATGTTATATAGGGACAAACAAAGAATATTTAAACATTTAAAATACCCGTGATTAATGAATTTGTTATAACACATTTGGGAACAACCGTACAAAAATCAAAACTGTAACACGACCAATTTGTATAATACATATTTCACATTTGCTCCCCTTAAAGAACATACCTTTGCGTGTAGGCCCAGTGTTTACAAACCGCGACTCCCCTAAGTATGCTCATCCATGCTTCAAAATATGATACAAGCCTTCCATTGAGAAGTCGGAACTACAATTCGCATCGCAGAACCATCACGTACCGCTCGGTGAGCCTACTGGCATCTCACACCTGTTTCCCAACTGCACAGGACACTTCTTCCGGAGTCACCGGCACTCAGCCGCAACGCTGATAAAAGGATAATGTGCTGTATCTTACGACAGAAATTACCGTCATTAACAGATGCTTTGTGTAACTTTAACGGAGATAAACCTACGTTCACTTTATTAGAAAAGCTGAATAGTTTCAGATATCTGAGTGGTGAGAAGGAAAACTTTTTATCATTAAGCAATTCTCAGTAGTACCTATATGAAGTTTATTTCACAAACCGTATATTATGTTACGCAGAAGTTCTAAGTATCAAACGAATGGTAATGTGAACTTTAGACAAAGTTTATTCAAAATAGCTCCTCCTCCACACAAATATATATTTCTCAGAAAATACTAATAAGAGACGAATGAAATGTTTACCATTTATTTAAACGATTAAACTACATTATTTCTGTTGTTTTTAAGCTCTAAACTCAGAATAAAATAAATTATAATTCTATCAAATTATTATAAGCTGAGACCAATAAACTGAGACCATTTGCATACGTTGTTTGTATAAGATGTATATGTATAGCTTAACTATGTCGGACTAAAACAGAAACTACATTTCACAAATTTTAACATCGCACGAAGTGTCTACAACAAGGCAAAACATTAAATAAACACAGGCACTGTGTCTTTGAAAAATGTTAACTGAGTTTCAAGTACTTTTGTAAAGCAGTTAAGCGCTTCCTAAACAAATTTGCAGGATTTAAGTGTTAATATACGGATTATGAGGTATAAATAGTCTTCCTGTGAGGAAATCCCAGGCTTCTTCAACCCTGTCCAAAATTTCAGCAGATATCCCAGGAGGCATAACGAAAAATCTCCTTTATTTCTGTCCAAAATTGGTTTTAGATCAGGTGACCTTGGTCAGAGATCTCTTGTCCATCAAATCAACTCTGTACTGTCTTTGATTTATGACCGCTGTAGTTGCACTGCAGAATTCCATCGGGATACTTCTCTCTAGCAGATGGGAGTAAAAATGAACTGCAAAATGTCGTCATAGGCACAAATGCCTAAGCTTAGAAGTATCCAGGATCTTCTAAGAAAATCCAGCCTCAATATAAAACGCTTACGCGAACACGTAACACATATCGTCGATCAAATAAGCAACGGGCACTTGTCCATTATACGACTCGATACTACAACTTCATACAGATTACTCTCCACCAGTCGATGTTATCGATGTCATATGCAAGATGGTCCATGGCGTAATCCTTCAGTGAGGAAGCTCTTTAGTTCCCTAGACCAAACTCTGGAGTACCTATGGTCTGTAAAGAAGGCACAAGACATCATCTACTCAGCTGCAGTTGAATCTTCTGCCTGAAGATGTTCATCATCCCCCCCGAGTAAAAGAAACTTTTTTGGCAGATATCGCTTCTCTGTTTGCTCCTGTTCCATACATGCTGAACCCAGCACAAGGCGTCTTCTACTCAGCTGCAGTTGAATCTTCTGCCTGAAGATGCTCATCATCCCCCCGAGTAAAAGAAACTTTTTTGGCAGATATCGCTTCTCTGTTTGCTCCTGTTCCATACATGCTGAACCCAGCACAAGGCGTCTTCTACTCAGCTGCAGTTGAATCTTCTGCCTGAAGATGCTCATCATCCCCCCGAGTAAAAGAAACTTTTTTGACCGATATCGCTTCTCTGTTTGCTCCTGTTCCATACATGCTGCACCCAACGTCTCCCGGTTCGTTCTAGTATGCCATATCTACTAGCAGCCTCAGACAGCTTAAACCCTGCGTTAATCAAAGCTAACACAGCAACAACTCTTTGACAAAGCTGTCACATTTCAGTTGAAATAAAATACGTCAACAGCAAGGTGTGTCATAAAAGTTAAAGCATTCGCAGACAGGGGTAGTAGCTCGCTCTAGGTTAAAATAATAGAACTCATAAAAGCACTTCTAATAGTACTGAATCAAAGCGTGTATTCGTAACGTTTCTTATTAGGGCAGTACAATAAAATATACCAAACAAGTTCATTGTGAAGTAAGACTTGCATGTTTTAAATGGGCTATTATATGGAATTATTTATTGTTTATGAAATAAACAATTATATAGTATTGCTTTTGAGTCAGTGGAAGAATATTAGCATTGAAGGGAAGAGCGATATATACATGTAATTTTGTTTAATAATACTTAAAATACACATGTGTTAATTATATTCATTATAAAAACAAACAAAAAGAAAATACGGGATTAAAGTATAAACATAAAGATACGAAATTTGAACCTGCACGGTTTCTGCCATGACATTTCATTATCTTATCGTCACCACTCGACCACAGCGCCAGCTATGCCCAATATGCTGTAGGGAGCCCTCCTGTGTGCTTTCACTCTGAAATCCGTTATAAAAAGTGAGACTTGATCAAAAGTGGAACTTATATTCCTTCTTTCAAGATTGCGAAAACTTTTATTTTCTTAACTAAGTGTACGCTGTACACGGTGTTAATTTTTATCTGTAATTTTAGCGCGTAAAATTTGACGTCATCAATAGCATCGCTGATGGAGCGAGTTTATAAACGATCCTCCTAGCGGCTTGCGATCATATTAGATACGTTGACAGCAGCTTTGAGGTCTCCCTCTACCGGAAGGTAAATATACTATTTGAGAGGAGGATCTGCCCGCGTAATATATAGGTGCGTAATTTCGCCTGGTGCGTAGATACGATAACTGTTTTAGAAAAACTATATACTGCAACGCAATGCACTGCAAAGCTAATTATGCAGCCATAAAAGTAGACCATGAAGAATATACGAAATGATACGTCAAAGAACACTTATTTCACAATGAACATCTGTTTTTCTGTTATAGTAGACATATATGCATATTGCAAACCTGTCACATAAAATAGAAATATTTCAATTTGATCTCAATTCTTTTCTATCACCCACAGTTTCCTCACAATGCAACTTTCATTACCAGAAAATTAGCAGAACATGTTCTAGTAATGAAAAATAAATTAGTGTAATAATATGCACAACGCTTTTATCCAAATCTGAACAAGAAAATATCTCTAGTACATAGACTTTTGTGTCCATTTTCTTATACTTCCTTTCTATCTTCCCCTTAAACACTCTGTATTGCAAGAAGGTATGCTCGAGGCCTTTCTGTCATAACATTATTTATTGCTTCTAGATTGGGATCAGTCACTTTATGGCGTCCAGTATCTTTCTTTTTGCGAGTAATTGAACCTGTATCCTGGAAAAGTTTGAGGCACCTATTTGTTTTAAAAGACATAATTATACCAACATTAATGACATTTTAACTAAGCGTGGGAATGAAAAAAAAATATATCGTATACTGATAAAACGTAAGACGTTTATGTTGCAAACAAAAGTATGTCAATTTGACGGTACCTGGACACCTTTGACAACACTACGCTCCGAGGGACTTGTCTAAATCCTGGATTACGTTGCATAAACTCCTCTATGCAGTGGTTTAAATTATACTTATATGTCGCGGCGGTCTGTGTTCATATCCAGGGGAAGCTGGTTGTATTAGTTACCAGAGCAACCACACTGAGATCACTGTAATCTGTTTACTTTTCCGCAAAAGTTACCACTTCTCCGTAGAGGGCACTATGGTTTCAAGATAGACTCACCAGTCAAGTATGAACTCATTCTTGCTCAATCGTAGGGCGGGAAATAACGAATCAAAATGAACACCGTGTAGGGAAAGCAAACAACATTTATCAGATCCCAATGAAATCTTTACATGGAAATGTTGGATGGAATGAAACATTTATTCGGCTTAATGCAGGTGTGTACCTAGTAGAGAAGGTAAAAATAAAAACAGTAAGAAAGAATGAAACTCTATGGGATAAATACTTTGTATCCTGTATTTCTTTTGTTTAAAATAAGTTGTATGTTAGCACCAAATGCCGTGCATCCATGGACCAAAGGCATTTGGCATAGTATCATTGTTAATTTTTGTGGTGATTAAGGAAGGAAAAGAAGTATATTTCGCTTGCAGTGCAGGTTGACGTGTATTCTCACGGCCGCTCTCCTCGGTAAGTTGGTTTCAAGGCTTCCCCCGTCATGTAACCGAAATACCATATGGAACGAAATGCTCCCATTCACTTTAAAAACTCGTGCCATACATTCCCAAACAGAAGCAGGTGGATTCTCACATGAAAATCTTTAGATAGCGCTCTTCCTGTGTGCAGAACGGAATTAACTGACTTCATGGCAGATGGACTATGTTTCGAAACAAAAAGACCGTTACTAAGCTTTGGAATAATTCTGACATTGAGCATAAATAACATATCTTCCGGTAAACATTTTAACTGTTCTGCCCTTGCTTTTAAATACAGTTTTATACTATTTTTTAAAATGTATCACTCATTAATCCATTAATTGGTCTACTGAGCCCTCTGAAGTAACAGAAATGATAAATGTACATGTATATGTAATACTTAAATTAATATTTCATTTTGAGTGCGTCATGCTAATTTTTCCCAAAGACTTCTACGACTTTCTGCTGAATATTTTAAGACTGTTACTTTCCTGCATTTTGTTTTGTACATCTCAATCCAAAGAAACAGCTAGGGTAAAGGGAGGTGATATACATACATTTTTTGTTCTATTGTTATGAAGCACTGTATTTACTTATAATTTTGTAATGTTATTCAAGACCATTAGAGGCAACAGATGTGAAATTATTAATTCATTTTGACAATACATTTTGATAGGAAAAGTCTGATTTGTAAGGTATCATTATGCAGGCAATTTCGTGATACTGGTGAGGGATGTTCGTGAATGATGAAAACCATTATATTTCGAAATAAAGTTGGATTTTTCTCAGATATTTGATCAGAATCAATGCAGTCATTCGATATTTGAGCTGCACAACAATTATCACCCCTAAATATTACATCATCTTCTGAGCACTGACACAACACATGATATGGCACAAGACAGAAGGAGCATTGGTCCCATTTGGGTATGACTATTCTACGTAATATTAAGAATAAATTTCTTTATGGACACCATATAAAGACATGGCAATTTGAAATTATGAGCACAAATTACATGCCATGCAAGGAAGCCATTTTTACAATAGCAAAAATGCTAAGAAAACAGTGCCAGAAAGTAAGGGGTTATGGTTTCCCAATATATTGTATTACTATGACACTAACGCGAATAAATGGAGTGGAACTATAGCTACAAACCGATTACCAATAACATATCATTTACCCATAAATGTTATTTGTATAATGGCACAAAAGCACACACGACAAAACCTCGTAAGAAAATGGCTATAGGGACAAATAGGTTAACTACCAACAGTGAAAGGAGAGTTAACATCAACTGGTGTCTCAGTGACATCCGTTCGAAAAAGTATCACGAAATTGCCCATGTTACGAAAATATCTCCCTTTACCCTATAGCAACTATGACGCTTTAATATTGTTACGATGTAGTGGATAACAATACAACATTTCAACAGCAATCAAGCTGGAGCAGTAAAGCTAACACGGCATCCTCCAGAATTTTCTCCTATTTTATACATTCCCAGAAGGCGGTAAAGGCCGTAATTGTAGCTCTGCTTGAAGTTAGGACTTCAGTTTAATTAAATCACACTAAAATTGGTTTTCTATAGATAACTTCATTAGTAAAACGACTATTTTAACGTTATATTATATCAGCCTTTTAATCCTTTCAACTTAATGTCTAACATATTTGACATAAAATGTACGAGTATAACTCAATTTGCAGATAACACATTTCAGGAAATCTTTACCTTTAAAACAATTCTTTAATGTGATTAAGTCTGTTGATCTTAATATAGCTTATAATAAATAGAGAAGACAATTATAACATCTTAGTAAGTTTTTTGTGTAGTAAAAATATGAACAATATGTAACCTCGCAATGGAACCGTAGTTCCGTCAACATAATGTACACCAGTCACAATTTAATTTAAATGTGTTACCAGTGTGCATTACTACTGACTTGACAAAGCCGTAGTAAGGATTCGATCGTAACCTACACTGAAACGTTGACCAGTAAACCATGTACTTAGTATTCTCCTTTTTGATCTGACCAAACTGTTGGCAGACCTATCTCGAGTTATATTCTGTAAACTAAATAGTTTTAATGGCGTTTTAATATACGCCAAAATGCCAAAATTCAGTTTTTCTTCGAATTCATTTCCAAAGGAGCTTTGCCTACACCACTCGCCTTCTAACGCTGCTTGATTATGTAAGGCGAAATCTGAAAAGGGGGAGCATATAGAAAGAAGCGACTAACTATAAACGCCTTGTAAACAAACATAATCAAGCAGTAACAGTGAATATTCCAGTAAGTGCTTTCTAAAATATATCGCACGAGTGAAATCTTACCTGGACACAAATAATGGCAACTTCTATAATCTATCTCAACCTAGTTTAATCCTACTGTAAACATGTGGGTGGGAAGAGAGACAGAGACAGAGATATTGGGACAGAAAACGGTTAAGCTGTTGATTGGTTTAGCCAAGTTAATGGGCGTTTTCTTTTATTTGCATGTGTACGATAACCCCCTTCTTTAAGTACAGTACTGTAAGTAGTTTTCTGATCACTGCTCTGTGCGAGCTGATTTTGGAGAGAGAAAAGTATGCAAATGTTTCAATTCTTATAAATGTAATAGCCCCACGTGTTATCTTCCCGCTTCACATACCACATAGATGTGTTCTGTATATTATATACAGATTAGACAGAATGCAGGTGAAATTATGCTTATTAACTTATTATGTTAAATTAAGATATTTTTTATTTAACATTTACTAAAGGACATTGTTATTATATAATATTTTTGCATTCCTATACCAGGCAGCTCTCTCGCAACGAGGTCTGTAATCGAGTTGAATGCTGATTAACATGTTATTGTTTATAGTGTGCAGTTGCTTCTGATATTTAACACTGTATTTTCTGTACTATCTGGCAAAGCGAGAAAGCATATCGACAAAAATTCACAACATAGATGTTTACCTCGGCTTATCCCACAAACACGGTGAGTCCAGTGTATGTATAGTCTGTTCAGATGTAATCATGTCTTCTGGACAATAAGGTGTCATACATCGGCGGCCGCAAACAATCATATGATATAGACACACGCAGCTTCCAATCGCTCTATTTGTGTTTCGTAACTTACTCTACATCAACCTACTAATATTTCACTCCTCTAATCGACCAGATAAGACCCGATACGCGACGATGGCAGCGCTGGTCACCTGAAAGTCGATACGCCTCAACGCTCTGTCAGGTAATACAACTCGCGTACCTCATAAACCCAAGAACACTTATGTATATGGGATTTAAAATCAGTAATCTTTTCAGCAAGGAGCAAGCCGGTGCTTCAGCCAAAATGAAAAACAATCGAGGCAAACCTTAAAAAAGTGGTGAGAGGCGAATGATCGCGCACTATTTCGCGGTGCTTAAAGAAGGAAACCCGGAATCGTCTATAAAACACTGACAAAAAACTGGTGATCTTGTTGTTTCCGCAAGAAGTATACATAGTGTTAGAATGGAACAGCAAGCATCCGGACTCGTAAGAACACCGGGAAAATCGCGTAAATGCAAACAGCGCGTGGAGAAACACGACGATTTTACGAAAAGTGCTATACGCAGTAAAGTTCATGATTATTTTTTTTCAGAAATGAACTCACTCATAGATCTAATAAGTTAATGATCTGCTCTATTTATTTACTGTCTAGGAGTTAGCGCTGCTATATATACTGCTAGTGATGCAGAACTTACGTGCGTGCATGTAGGGTCTAACACGTGGGGAGTTGAGTCAGCTCCGCCTTGTTGTTTACAGCAGAATTAAACTAGCGTGAGATAAAGTATAGCATTTTATGATATATTCACATTTCTTAAAAAGTAAAGTGAGCCCGCTTCAAATTGCGTTTTATTGGTGTTGGAATGATTGATAAAATTTCAGATTCGGTAGCGAGTGGAAGCTTCACAATAATATCCCAAGAATGGTAAGAAACGCCATAAAAGTGTTTACTATAAAGAAAAACATAGAGTCGAACGTCTAATGATGTTACATTAATGAAACAGAATCAAAGTATGTATCTGCAGTACCTTGCGTCCCTTCCCTGCATCAAAACTTTTGTAAAAATCAAACCTGTTCATGAACTTAGATCTCATTTACCGTTCAATTGTGGAAAAGCAATTAACAGCATAAATAAGAATAATGGTATGAAGATAACGTTCTGCAAACTTAGAGACCACATAAACAATATAACTGTAATGATGTGACACTGATTGATTTTATGGAGAGATAGGTGAAGGGCAGACTTGACATTGGGGACTCGAAGAGAAGGGTCGATGGGAAATCGGACCAGGTGTGAAGGGTCGCTCTGGTGGGCGCCTGGTAGGTGGGAAAAGAACCTTGTTTTTATCCTCTTAGCGGAAGTGCTCTTCTAGTTGACGGCAGAAACAAAAGGTAAAGAATAGCACAGGCAATAAATCGCCTTCCTACTTGTAAATTATGCCTTTAGCGATAAATGCATGTTGTACAGAGTGTCTCATTCTTGTATTTCCTTAACAGTTGCATTTGTAAGAACCAGAGCACGCTTGGTGCTAGCTAATTTATTCCGCTGGTGATAAATAGAACTTAATTTTATTGTAAATGAATACAAAATGATTGGGGCAAGTGCGTGTTAATAGAATACGCTTGTAGTAAAGAAACGAGCTACAATCTACAGCATCACTCAGTCGGTTTCTGATGAACAGATATTACATTGTTGTTCCTTGGTTCAATCAAATTGCATATTCTAAACCAAGGTTGCTAACGCTTTAAGTACAAAGATAGTTACAGCTTGTAATGCTTGGAACTCAATTCACGTGTTTAAATATTCCATAATATTTACTAAATGTTAAACAAAGATTAAAATCCTTTTATTGCTTAACATTTTGTACAGTTATACGAGGGCTGTTCAATAAAGAATGATCACAACATTTTTTGACAACGTACCTTTACTCATCCTCATAATTTTGATGGTTCTTCTCAAAATAGTCTCCCCTGAATGCGATGCACTTGTCCCAGTGTTTCTGGCAGTCTTCAAAGACATGCTGGAAACAATTTTTGAGACATCCTTCAAAATCGCCTCCGCAGCCTTCACCACTACTTCTGATGATGGATAATGCCTCCCACGAAGGCGTTTCTTCAAGTTAGGGAATAGAAAAAATTTACATGGGGCTAAATCCGGACTATAGGGAGGGTGAGGGCTGCACTTCACGTTGATTTTTGCAAGATATTCAGCAACAACATTGACAATATGCAGCCGCGCATTATCGTGGTGCAGCATCCAGCCTGCTTCATGGAAATGTGGTCTTTTGCGCCTGATATGGACTAGCAATGTTTTCAGGACATCCCTGTAGTATTGTCCAGTTACTAATGTGTGTGCAGGTACAACATGCTGATAAACCATTCCATGAATATCAAAGAATGAGATGACCATAACTTTCCCAGCAGAAGCAACCACTTTTGCTGTTTTGGGGGTTGGTGATGAAGGAGATTTCCACACTGAGCGTTGTTGTTTGCTTTCAGGATCAAAATGATGTAGCCAAGTTTCATCAGAAGTGATTACGTTTGATAGAAACTCCGGATCTTCCTCTAGCATCAACTTTAACTGCATGTTACCTCCATTACAGCGGTAGGCGATACTGAACATGTCTGAACTTGTCTGGTTCCCACAGGCGGGAACCAGGAGTACCAACAATGAAACTATTACGGCGTGTTTGTTTCACATTAAGCTAACAGAATATAATAAGATTGAATTTTGATGCGAAAAATTATGATCGTAAAAAAATTATGATCATTCTTTATTGAACAGCCCTCGTATACACACTTTTCGCTTCCAGAAGTATATGTTATATCTGTACTTTGGGATTTTTTGTTGTTGTTGTTGTAATTTACGACCTCCAACGTTAAGCCATACCGGACGATGAATGGAATGGGTGAAAAGCTGCTCAAATGAGCCCAGGGTCCCTTCAGCTTAGAGTTACCCGACATTCATCTTTCAGGATAAGGGAAAACGTCGGAAGAAACCTTAAGCAGGTAACTCACCCTAACCGAGATTCGAACTCGGGACCTCTTGAACGTAAGGCAGATACTCTGCCATCTACGCTACCGAGGCGGGCGTTTGGGAAAATGTGAATAGCACGCCAGTATACAGGAATTATAAGAAGGAACTGATTGAGGTTCAACAATATTTGGAAAATCCGTTTTTATTACAGGTTTGCTGCCAGAAAAGACTGTCATGTTAGTAAGACACTTGTGCGTAACAAAACTGAAGTGTCGATGAGTAGTATGCAACCATATGTATACGATACAAATGTGCTCCCGTTACATATATGTAAAATTCCCATTTTTAAGTGACGTTTTCAATCATTCCGGTGAAGATAAATCTGAGTACCAAATTTCCAGTTCCTAAAGTACTCCACTAGTCTTCACTTATAATTGCAACAGAAAGAGTAAATAGGTTTGATGCAGTGTTGTGTTACTTGCCTTAATTAAGTTATTGGATTGGATTGCTCGGAGGGGATTCTGCATCTCGACCAGACTGGTCTTTTGTATCTATGCCCCAAGTGGGGTACCCCAGGAGGGAGGATGTGGTGAGAAGAGACAGAGGGTGGCCGATCCGTGGGGAGTCACTACAGTACAGAGGACGGGGCCCCTACACTTTACTAGATAGAAACTCCCCGGCGGTGGGTTTAGGACATCTTCATCTCAGCTACCGTGGCCCCGAAACAGTTACTCGGAGACCGGAGGCCCCCTCGCCCACTGCAAGTAAGACTCCAGGTAGCCTTACACAACCGGCATCCCATCAACCGCTTTCCTGAATCGGCCCACTAGGCCGGCTCGGAGATAGGAGTCCGTCTCGTCGGAGGAGAAAGTGTTCACTCAAAGCATATTATCCCGCCATGAACCGCCGAGACATCTACCCTGAAAGAAACCATCAGATGAGAAATGACATGATATGATAATGGAGGTGAAATGGAAAGACAGAAAATTTAGTGGATTTAATTAAGCTATCCAGCATTCACCTAGCGACCCGGGAAAACCCCCGAAAAAACCATTCTTCAGGTAGTTCGGTCACGGAAATCGAACCCGGTCCTTCCAAATGCGAGCCACAGAAGAAACCGCCTGAGCCATCCCGCTCGGTTACTTAAGTTATTTCCTTAATGTAGTTATATTAGTCCCGGTATTGGAAGATGAAGCTCCCCTCACTACTTCTCTACTTTCCACCAGACACGCGGACATTCGTAATGTAATGTTAACAATAATATATCTATGTACTTATTATGATTATCTACTTAAATATTATCCTGAAGTGAAAACGAAAATTTCACAAATAAAGTGTTTCTCAATACAGCTAATTTTACGAAACGGATTATGCTCTATAAAATGTCTTATTTGGTTCTAAGCCTCTGTCCCAGTTTGTTGTAGGCACAAATCAATATACCTATATACATATAAATGCTCCCACGACATGTACATATTCCAATTTATCTAAAAAAAGTACTTGAGTTGGGGGTCCTACGTGCCTCAACGCTCGGACCTAAGCCTACGATACAGACAGGAAAAAGATTTTATATAGCTTTTACTTTCTCTGCCGCTTGCTTATTTTCCATACAAAAATTCGATATCCGAGTTTCAGTGAAAACAGGTTTGCCTAAAATATTAGAAAATGTCTCTGGAGGCGCTTGTGTTAAGAGCAGCTTGCTGAAAAATAAAAAGTGGAATACCACACTTGATAAAAATGAAAGGTTTCCACCAAAAAGGTCTAAAGAAATAGTAATGTTTAAAATTTTCGCATGGCGAATGAAACACATATCTTTAATTTTCTGTAAATATACAGAAGACTAAATGGCAAGAAGTAGACAAAAACTTAGTATTTGAGAAATTACTACTATTTCTTGAATTATACTCTTTGCAGAGATGTTGACAAACACAAATATAGAATTTTTACTAAAATGCTATTTTTTAATTCAGATGGCCTCGAAACGTGTATTTTCAGTGAAATATAGGTATTAAAAATGTTGATAAAATAAAAATAGTTTTAGGAAATGGACGATTATCAAAATATATGATAATTAATAATGGTGTACGATAAGGATTTAGTTTATCTCCGCTATTGTTTAATATTTATATGGACGATATTCTCAAAAAATTAAAAGATGAAATACCATTAGGAATAATAATAAATAAAAATAATGCTTTAAGTGTGCTACTCTTTGCGGATGATATGTTAATACAAGACAGAGAGGATAAGCTGCAAGTAAGTATGTACAAGCTACAAAAATTGATCCAGGATTATGGTTTAAGTATATCCGTAGAAAAATCAAAGGTTATGGCATTTATAGAAAAACAAATAACAAGATCTAAGATAGTGTTAAATAATAAAGTGTTAGAACAGTAAATTAAGCAAACCTTTCAAATCATTCAAACCTTAGTCTACACACGGCTAGTGTGGAAGAAATGATTATTTCCATCAATTTACCTGAATAACATAGTGGTTTAACTGTGAAGCCTGGGACTTCAGTACTTACAGCATAGTAAGTCGCCAAAAAAGGTGCGTGTCTCGTAGTATATGAGTGTATAGTGGTATACCGGGAAATATGCGAACCAGTTGGAGAATTTAATGTCATGTCGGCATGTTGACCATAGTAGCTCAGTTGGTTTGAGCAACCGCACGGAGAGCGGGAGACTCGTGGTTCAAATCCCGGCTATGACATTGAACTTTTCAGTCTGGCCATACTTATTCAAATTAAGCAAGTGTCAATACATTTGTGGAGTAGTAGTTCGTACCTTGAAAAGAAAAACCTAAAAGGATACAAACCTAAAATTTTATAAGACAATGGCTGTTCCAGCTTTACTATATTGTTCGGAGACATGGACACATAAAAAGAAAGATTGGAGCCAAATACAAGCGGCAGAAATAAAATATCTCCAAGCAGTAAAATGATGCACCACACAAGATCGTGTTAGAAAAGAAGACATATGGAAATAATTAGATATACTCTCATTGCAAGAAAAAATACAAACAAATAGATAAAAAATGGAAAAGTCATTTACAAAGAATGGATAACTCTCGCATTCCATTACAGTCTTACAAATACAAAGTTTTGGGTTATAGAACAAAAGGAAGACCACTAAAACGATAGGAAGAAGTATGAGGTGGAACAGGAGAACTGTCCTAAACCATGAAGAGTTTTTTTTTTTTTTTTTTGTAATTTGCATCCTCCAACATTGTCATATCGGACGATGAATGAAATGGGTGAAATGAAGCTCAATGCGTCCGGGGTACATGGAGCTTAGAGTTATCCGACATTCGTCTTTCAGGCTAAGGGAAAACCCCGGAAAAAACCTTATCCGAGATTCGAGAAGAATAGGGACCTCTTGAACGTGAGGCAGACACTCTACCATCTACCATCTACGCGGGCGAAGAGTTGTTGATGATGATGATGATGATGGTGATGATGATAATGGTGAAAAATGTTGATATTTGTAATTTTCCTTTAGATACTTTAGTGATAAAGACTTAAAGGGACATTAGTAATTAAATAACCATTGTTTTGATACTGATTGAATTGATCGAGTATTTGATCGACCTCATATCTAATAAACTGAAGCCCATGACGCACATATTCCTTTGTTTATCCTTGGTCATGGTCTTTCTGAGGCAATACACATAGGTAGTTCTATGACACAAAACTATGTTTGGTACTACTATGTCTTCTGCTAGTGTAATGGTAGTATTCAAGCAAACAGAAGGTGTTTCAAGTAGTACCTACACACTAAACAATAAACCGTACTAATGGGACAAATGAAATCATAACAAAACGTTGTCTCGTTTCCGTTCAGGGTGTAGCGAGTTATTTCCTTACATCTGCCCATTGCGAAGTGAAGAGCACTCAGCTGCTATGTCCGGAGTGACGGGATCTGGGTTACCACCCCTTCGCGAAATGCGTAACCAGACCGGAACCTCAGCCCCAACCCGTTGCGTGCATGAGGGGAGCATGACCCTGTTTATATCCCCTATCATTATCATGAATATTTACTAATTACTCCTGCTGAAGTCACATTTACATATACGAATGCTAGCAATTGAAAAAGAATCTTTGATTGAATTAAAACGTAATTCCTCTATTTAGAACAAAATGCACATCTATTGTATTAACGTTTTATCTAACATGTAAACATATTTCATTTTTATATAACCTAATCAACCTACATGAAACATTGAAATTTTATTCTAAATATTTACATAAGGTATAAATATCGTCAACGGATAAATTATCATTTAACTCTTTCGTACATAGGATGTGTAATTGAGTATTGTAGAAGGTAAAACACTGGTCCGTTATAAATGTGTTTACATGAACACAACTGAATGTAAGATGCCATAAACATCGAATATATTCTCAATGACTCAATTAGGCTCACATTTCCAGGTAGTACATACATCCCGCTAACACAGACTGTTAAAGCACATCTATAAATTGTGTTCAAATCCTTCCACGGCCATTCCCTCTCACTGAGTTTATTATTATTATTATTATTATTATTATTATTATTATTATTATTATTATTATTATTATTATTATTATTATTATTATTATTATTATTATTATTATTATTATTATTATTATTATTATTATTATTATTATTATTATTATTATTATTATTATTATTATTATTATTATTATTATTATTATTATTATTATTATTATTATTATTATTATTATTATTATTATTATTATTATTATTATTATTATTATTATTATTATTATTATTATTATTATTATTATTATTATTATTATTATTATTATTAAAGGTTTTTATCAGTCCTAACTGGCCAATTCACCACGCTTAAAATATTATGGACATTTGGATACATGGAAATTAATTGTTCTTTCACACTGGACGTGTGTAGGCTAAATTGTGGAAACGTAGAGTCAGACTGAAAAATTCAATGCCATAGCCGGGATTTGAACCACGGTTCTTCTGGTTTCCGTCCAGCCACTCTACCATTGAACTACTATGGCCAACGTGCCGATATGACATTAAATTCTCCAACTGACTCGTATTTTCCCGGTAAACCACTTAGGAGTTCTCATAAAAACATGAGACAACTACCGTAATGGCGACTTACAACATGTAAGTACTTTAAGGCCCGGGCTTTATAGTTAACCACTATTAGGTCAATTAATGGAAATTAATTGTCCTTTCACACTGGCCGTGTGTAGGCTAAATTGTGGAAACGTAGAGTCAGACTGAAAAATTCAATGCCATAGCCGGGATTTGAACCACGGTTCTTCTGGTTTCCGTCCAGCCGCTCTACCATTGAGCTACTATGGCCAACGTGCCGATATGAGATTAAATTCATTTAGTCATATCGGCACGTTGGCCATAGTAGCTCAATGGTTAGAGCGGCTGGACGGAAACCAGAAGATCCGTGGTTCAAATCCCGGCTATGGTATTGAATTTTTCAGTCTGACTCTACGTTTCCACATTTGGATAGATGTTCTCTTCTGCTGGTACAGAGGAATTTTGGGCACAGAAACCCCCATTTCTGTAAAATCTTTATGATAGCACTACTTATTCCATTGGGCATTTGTGGCCTGTTGGACTGAGACAGCAGCGTAGTATCTTGGCCTCGAACGTAACTGTATCCAGTATCCGTCATGAACGAAGGTGATTTCACATTAGTAAAAATAAGGAACATCATGGTCACGCATTTCCTTGCCAGTCAGTTTATGTCACCGTGTGCTTACAGGTACTTGATATTTTATAACTTCAAATTTAATAACTTCTTTATATGAATCGACTTTATTGTGCAGACCCTTTCGGGATTTGAATTCTAAGGAAGAATCCAACGACAAAGAATAAGGCAAGCCATATAGGTATTATACAGTGCGTTAAAACAAAATAACGTGCTGCCTGGTTCACGCTAAACTGCCGCGTGCTTGCATATTCCGCCTTGTAACTGTCTATGCGGCAACTGTTATCTACCGTATTCGTTCGTGACGTAGAGTATGGTAGTACTATAGCTGTTTTACCGGGAGGATTGGTCCTTATGTAAACAATCCACGAAAATGTACCCCATACACTTTGAAACTATTACGATAGTTACCAAGGTAAATAACCTCGTCATCGTTTCAACACAAGCAATTTCTTGCTTGTAGTGAAGAAATGAAGTTTTCGACGCACTGCACTCCTAACAAAAATTCGTTACACTGAAGCTCTAGCACTGGCTTTTTACGTTTCCTTGATCTTCCAGGCGTGGTTAACTTGCCTGCTTTTAACCTTTCACTGCGCGCAGAGTTTATACTTCATGCAGATTCACCTATAAATTTAACATCTTTGTTGGCCAAAGTTGGATATTTATCCATAGTTTGTGAAACACTACAAATGTATAATTTTCTCACAACTCGTTAGGCTCCTCTGAGATGTTTTACGAACAGCATTTGTTCGGCCATGTCCTGCGCCGTGGGGTAGCGGGCTAAGACAGCATGCCTTGGTCCCTGGCCACAGAAAGCGGCCCGGGTTCGATCCCACCTATGTGGTGGGGATTTTAGGTCCCGGGTATAGGACCGGTGCCCACTCAGCATCGTGAGGAAAGTGAGGAGCTTACGCTAGGTAAGCGGCCCTGGTCACGAAAACCAACATTCCGGCTGGGGGATGCCGAGATGCTGACCACATCTCCTCCCCGTATCGGTTGGATGATCGTCCACCTATGCCATGCGTAAGTGGGCGTGAGGCCGGTAGTCGGGTTGGTAAGCCTTAGCCCTCTAAGGGCTGTCGTGCCAGTGGTTAACGTTTAACTTGTTCGGCCAAGGTCCCGCATTCACAACAGAAGGCAGCCTGCGAATGATGTTTGCTCTTTAAGTAGAATTAGATATTTGCTTTAGATTAATTTGGCGCAGCTCTATATACTTTTTACGTAATACAGAGAAAATCCAATCGTTTTTATTAGTATTCAGTGAACTACCTTGTGAAGCATTTGTTTCTTGTTTGGCCCCAAACATAATTATTATTTGTAGATTTTGTGATATTGTTTGTTATTTTATAATGTTAAAAAGTGTTGAAATGTTGTATTATGTGTGAAAGCGTATGATCATCGAGTGAAAGGTAAACAAACAATACATAATAGGCTATGAATGTTGAATGCGTCTAGAAACGGGCGGTTACAAGAACACGAAAAATCAGTAATCTTTAGAGAGGCGCTTTAAAGAAGAAGATAATATATTCAGGAAGTGGATGCATAGGAGAGGTGTTTGTAACCAATTTTGTGTTACAATGTAAAATAAATGTTTTAAAGTAAATTATTATCTACAGGAAAGCATCTGTGTCATTATTTTAGCAAAGAAATCCTAAAAGAATGCATTAATCCGAGACCATGATCTTAAGAATTTTCCAGCACCGACTGGGTCTAAGCTGGAAAAAATAAAATCGACTTGTTATAAATCAATTACATTTACAACATCTTAAAATATAATCATCGTTCTATATATTCAAAATCATAATTAATGAACCAAATTAAAAATTACCAAAATTAATCATCGCAAATCATCTTCGCAGCAAAATCCCAACATGGGTCAAATTAATCTCTTTTACTTGTGACCTATGTGCCTTGTAATACGCGACATCAGCCAACTATCATACACTTGATTCAGTTTGCACACGTGTTTGTTTACATAAGGACCAGTTCTAGAATGTAATTCATACAGTAAAACAACAGCATTTGATGGTACTGATTCTGCACTACAAAGCGTGAAAGAGCTAAAGAAGTTTGTTTTCGAAATAAAACTTACTTAGTCAACATTGTTTAATATTTGATTACCTACTCCGCCAACTTGATAATGCATTAATTGCTTTATATTCATCATATTTCTTTCAGGTATCGTTGTCCTTAATAAGCTCCATAGAAGATCCTCAAAATGATATCCAAAAATAAAGCGTTTTAACGCATTATTTTCATAGGTCTTTACACCAGAAGATCATATTTTCTTCTTCATTTTCTTAAACATTAACTTTACTCCCCAGTCAATCTGTGTAAGTGTACTTCTTTTTCAACGGATTCGAACCCGGTGGAGGGCAATACGTATTTTTCGAGCATAAAAGTCATTAGCGTGACTTCTTTCAGAAGGGAAGTACAGCCGGTGGTCCTGTTTCGTAAATTTACGAAAAGTAAAAGAACCTCAAGCATGATAAAGAGGCCTCTGAGCAAAAGTATGGTTTCTTTCATATCCAATATACGAGGGCTGTTCAATAAGGAATAACCACAATTTTTTGACAATGTAACTTTACTCATCCTCATAATTTCGATGATCCATCTCAAAATAGTCTCCCCTGAATGCGATACACTTGTCCCAGAGTTTCTGCCAGTCTTCAACGACATGCTGGAAACCATTTTTTGAGAGATCCTTCAAAATCGCCTCCGTAGCCTTCACCACTGCTTCTGATGATGGATAATGCCTCCCACGAGGGCGTTTCTTCAAGTTAGGGAATAGAAAAAAGTCACATGAGGCTAAATCCGGACTATAGTGAGGGTGAGGGATGTACTTCACGTTGCTTTTTTCAAGATATTTAGCAACAACATTGGCAATATGCGGCCGCGCATTATCGATGATTCCAAAATATGCATTTTAGAAATATAATTTGATTGTTAATTTACATCTACATTCATATTTTAAAAAGAGCATGTTTTTACATGTTTGAACTTGTATGTTGAATAATTTCAAAAACCATTGAATTAATTTTGATAAATCTTTCACCTTCAAAAGCCCAAGTCTTGATGACGAACATGCAGCTATAAAACGTCATGCAATTTAAGCCCTTACAGCTGAATATGAATGCACATGAGTCGTTAAAGAGCATGTTTGTAAAGAAGGCTTTGACCCTGAGTTGAAAATTCTATGGACTAGAAAACAGTTGTTACTCCAGTGACTCAACTTCGATAGCAGTACACATGGATAGTGAATGTTCAAGGGAAAAAAGGGATGTCAGTTACTGCTTTGGTTGAGAAATGATATTACTGCACAAAACTTTCGACAGAGTTAAACGAGAAATCTTTAAATGGCAGCAGCAAATTAATTTCCGAACACTTCATGTAGCTTTTAATTCGCTTAATAAACAAGTTTTAAGTATTATTTTCAACAAAATTACTAAGATGCTCGCTTTCATTATGGTGCCCTCCTCCGAATCGGTTCAGAAGTCCACTTAATACTCATATCACAATTAGGGTGTTCACAGCAGTAAAAGAAAATCACCTGCTATTACTGATTTGCTACACGTAGGGAAAATACTCTGATATATCTTGATTATCTCAAGTTAGATATGAATCAACTGCTACTGGATAGAACAGGGGTGGCAAGGAACTCAACTTTAGCCAACTAAGAAAGCTATATACAAATATTTCATAGTGAGTAAATGGTCATGTGAATGTTATGCGTTTTTTCTTCTTCATCTTTTAAGTTGTTAGCTTCCGCGCATATATCGCTTTTAGGTGTAGGTTTTGAAACAATGCTTTGGGGATAGCTAGTTATTTCCCTCTTGCATTCAGCTACTAACAAGAGAATCAAATGGAGATAATCACTGCGTAGTGTGTGTTATTGCTTTGTTTTTTTTATTCATGCATTGAACTTAGGGGTAGGTACTCGTGGACAGGTGTGTTAGGTTGGGCGGCAAGAGTAGGGGAGGTCAATAATGGACTGTGACCGGTGTGTTTCTCTGTTAGCTGACCCTTAAAACCAGCGGATGCATATAGATGCGGCAGAAGTTGTGTTTATCTGTTCCATCAATGGAAATTAAGGTTCGTTTTCTAGGGGGAATACTTCTGATCTGGTAGATATTTGTATACCTTCCGCGTATCGGTTTCAGTACTTATTTAGTCAATTGCCACGGTGTTCATTTTTATCTGTAATTTTACCGCGCAAAATTTGACGTCATCAATAGCATCGCTGATGAAGCGAGTCTATATACGATATCCCTAGCGGCTTGCGATTGTATTAGATGTATTGGCAATAACTTTGAGGCCTCCTCTACTGGCAGATAAATATACTATTTGAGAGGTGGGTCTGCCCGCGTAATATAAAAGTGCGTAATTTCACCTGATGCGTAGAGACGATAACTGCACTGCACTGCAAGGCTAATTATGCAGCCATAAAAGTTGACCATGAAGAATATACGAAATGATAAGTCAGTGAACACTTATTTAACAATGAAGATCTGTTTTTCTGTTATAGTAGACATATACATATGCATATTTTAAACCTGTCACATAAAATAAAAGTATTTCAATTTAATCTCAATTCTTTTCTATCTCCCACAGTTTCCTCACAATGTAACTTCATTACCAACGAGAAAATTAGCGAAACATGTTCTAGGAATGAAAAATAGATTAGGTTACAATATGTACAAGGCTTTTATCAAAGTCTAAACAAGAAAATATCTCTAGTACATGGTCTCATGTGTCCATTTTCTTATATTTCCTTTCTCTCTTCCCCTTAAACACTGTCTGTATTGCGAGAAGGTATGCTTGAGGCCTTTCTGTCCTAACGTTATTTATTGCTTCTAGATTGGGACCAGTCACTTTATAACGTCCGTGTCTCTCTTTTGACGAGTAACTGATCCTGTATCTTGGAAATGTTTGATGCACATATTGGTTTTAAAATACATAAGGATACACATTAATAGACATTTTAATTAAGCGTGAGAATGGCAAAAAATTTATATCGTCTACTGATGAAACGTAAGACGTTTATGTTGCAAACAACAGTATGTTTGACGGTACCTGGACACTTTTGACAACATTACGCTCCGAGGGACTTGTCTGAATGCTGGATAGCGTTACATAATCTCTATGCAGCGTTTAAACTATGTATGTCGCACCAATTTTAATGCCGGTACGAAAGTAGTATTCAACCATGAAGACGCTGTGGTCTGTGTTCCTATCCCGGGAATTGTATTAGTTACCAGAGCAAACACACTCAGAGCGCTGTAATTTGCTTACTGTTTCGCAAAAATTACCACTTCTCCGTAGAATGCACTATGATTTCAAGATAGACTCACCAGTCAGCTATGACGTTACTCTTGCTCAATCGGAGGGCGGGAAATAAGGAATAGAAATGAACACCGTGTAGTTCGCTATATTTTCTTTGCAAGTCATGGCACAAAAGGTATAAACGAGTCGCAATATTTTGCTTCAGACTTGGAAATTGTTAGTCCTTCACATAAAAAAAAAAAAAAAATTCATAAAAATGTTTATGAAATGAATTACAATTTTAGTACTGTGCACTCTTAACTAATACGAATTTTAAACCTTAAAGTATAAACAAAATTGAAAATCAAGGAAACGCTCTCAAATTTAGGAAAGCGAAAGAGTTTTTCTTATCCTGCCAGAACCGTTTAAACACATAACGCTTCCAAACTATCTTAGTTTTACTTTTTTTTGCCTGCACCTAGTAGAAAGAGGGGGTGCTGCATTCCAACCAAAATTTCAATAAGAAAGTTAATAGGAAATACATGTTTTGAGCCCCTGAATTCCAAAGAATTTAAGAAAAATATCCGTATGCTTGCTTGTGTGTCTGTGAACAGCATAATTATAACGAGGTATCCCATACATATAAAACCAGGTTATGGGAAGAGAAAGAAGTCGGATGGGGCCAGATCAGTTGAATACTCTGGTTGTTCGATGAGATTTGTTGAGTTTTTGACCAGAAATTCGTTCACAATGATAGCCTCGTGAGCTAGGGCGTTATCGTGGTGTGGAATCCATAAATCCGGTCTGTTTCGCTGTATTTGCTCTCTCAAACGCTACATAACGCTCAGACTATAATCTTTCTTTACCGTCTGACCTTCTGGCAAGAATTCCGAGTGCAAGATACCACAATAATCGAAAAAAAAACTGTCAACATGACTTTCAGTTTCGATTGAGTTTGACGTACCCTTTTGGGTTTCGGTTCAGTTGGAAGGCGCCACTTGGAGCCTTGTTGACTGGTTTGCATGTCAAACTCGTAAACCCACGTCTCATCACCAGTTACAATGCATTTCATGAATGTGGGATCGGAGTTGACTCGTTCTAGCATGTCTTTAGCGATCCGTACGCGATTGAGTTTTCGGAGAAAGTTCAAGTCTTTCGGAGTCGAGCGGCAACACGAGTCTTGCCCGAACAATCATTTAAAATGATACGAATCTATTCATGAGACAGAGAAAGTTCAGTGGCAATCTCTTTCAGACTTCAATGACGATTTTCAGACGCCATTTCCTTCACTTTAGCGATGTTCAGTTCAGTTGAAACTATTGATGGCCGACTAGAGCGACGCAAATCTTCCACCACATCTTGACTACTTTTGAATTTACTGTACCACTCATACGCACTTGTTTTTGATAAAGTTCAATAGTTTTATTCACTGTAAAATCTAAACACACCTTTGAGATGCACTAACAAAATGGCGCCCTGTAAACGAACTCGATGACAGATGGCAATCAAACTCCGCGTGGGTATAGAGGAAAGATGTACCAACTGAGCGACAACAATAATTTCGAATCCCCTCTTATACGAGATTTTTATATAATCAATTCCCGGTACTTTCTTGACAGAATGTATATACGATATATGTGAATAGGATTGTTGAGGATGTGAATGTATACTGATTTAACTAATGTAAAACGTCAATTCCACGTAACGGTAATTGCCTTAAATTACTACGATTGTCAGAAAAAAAAATGGTAAATTCAAAATTAAGACCTGAAGCTTTCCTGGTGACGAATATGCTCAAGTTGTTCTCGGGAACAACTATACTGATTTAACTAATGTAAAACGTCAATTCCACGTAACGGTAATTGCCTTAAATTACTACGATTGTCAGAAAAAAAATGGTAAATTCAAAATTAAGCCCTGAAGCTTTCCTGGTGACGAATATGCTCAAGTTGTTCTCGGGAAGCAATCCAGGTGAAAAGACGATTAGAAATCAACGTTTCGGGAGTGTGCATCTCTCCCGTCATGAGGATATTTATTAAATGTTATAACCACAAATGAATCACTGGATATAACACAAATATAAACAAAGACAAAACACTGTCAAAATTAGCATAACTGAACAAAAGACTGTTTTCATTAAATTAAATGCCAGGTTAGGAGATGGCGTGAGTATAGAAAATCAATTGGGTCAAAGAAACGTAACTACTTGATTATCAGGTGGTATTGATCTGTGCTTCTTAAGTCGACGGATTTCCATTTTAACACCTCTTTCCAAGAGGAGCTGAACTGAAATCCAGCATCACGATTAAGCGTGCTCCTCTCGGAGGAAATGGCCAAAGCCTCCTTAATTCTCCGCTCCCAGTAACTGTAGCATTTTGCCAAGATGGTCGTCTCCCGAAAGTTGGCTCTACGGTCGTTATCAAAACAATGTTCTGCCAGCCCAGACTTCTCAGATTGCATTAAATGAATGCTCCGTTCATATTCGTTTATTCTGGTAAATTCAAAATTATTGTTAACATTAAACAAACATAAAGAATTATATTTCGAGAAGGGTCGATATTTGGAAGAAAAAAAACTAATGGTATAATCGTGTTGAGCGCATTAGTTTTATCTAAAAAAACTAAGAAAGGAAAATAAACACTTTTTTGTTACGTAGTGTTATCTCCATTAGTAGACAGAAAAATAAGCTTTTGTAAGAATGGTGTGCAGAGGGTATATAAATGCGGTAGGGGTCTTGTGAATATAAAAAATAAAATTTTGCAAATAAAACAAAAAGTTAAACCTAGACTTTTGTTTTACACATTACAGGAATAATAAACATTTATTTTTATTAGAACTCTCATTTTGCCTGGCATTGACGATTTATATTGGTTACAAATCACGTCTCTAAATTACAGAATTATGACATAAATGGAAACCCGTCTGGCCTACTGTAAGTCAGTAAGTCAGTTTAACCCAGCCAGGTTAGATCATTTATCTACACGTATCTGAGGCTACGCAGTTACTCTCCCCTAGTAACTGTGCACGCCGAGTTCAACTTTTGTTTCCGTTGATTTAAATTGTTCAGAAAGACAGCTGCGAGAATCGGTCAGATTTATCATGCAACGAATCCCAATACCCCCCTCCCTTATATCGTGCTTTATTTGCCACCCACAGAACACTCGTGAACCACGACATAACCCCTTTAACTTTACATACACAGAGGGCGCCAATGAAGTATTATATGTCATATGCTATGCCCCTAGTTTATGCTATTCTTTATTGTCGCGCTTGAGTAATAAGAGGGAACTTGTGAAACCATCAGTCTTTTCTTCATTTCTAAAGCAGCTACGCAATAGCTGTTTCTACCGTTATGTTTTTATAAAAAGAAGGCTGCAAGTATTTTGCTATCGCTACATACCACGGGCGACTTTCTCAACAAATACAAAATTTGTCTTTCGTGTCGTGATCTATAAAGGCCAACTGAGCGCGCGAGATGACCACTGTAATGAGTGAGGCTCGTAATCTGGGGTCGCGTGTTCGATTTCCTGCCACTTTGCACCTTATTCGTGGGTTTCCTAGGTCAGTAGGGGAATACTGGTGTACAATGGATTACCTGTTGCCATTATTTCCTTTTATCTGTTTCACCTTCAATTGTCTCAGGGTTGTATGCCCAAACCACGGCGATTGGTTCGTTGCGGCGGGACGGTGTAATTTCCGCCGTATATGGGCTGCTAGTACCCCTTCCCGTGGGATGGGGGCTTGTTGTTGATATCTGTTGAGCCGGCGTGAAGATTGGTCTCATTCTGAAAACGTTAGCGACCCCATCCGTTATAGTGCGCATCGTCATCCGGATCTGGTTATCCGTTGGTTCTCCCCTTCATGCGCTCCTCCCAGATACAAAGAGTTTACATTGGCCTACGTGTAGCAGGTACTGAGTTCCAGTGACTGGGGGCCCTCTCTGTTTGAGTAATTATAATCCTAGTTATATGAACAGAAATGTTATGCAATGGAAAAATAAGGGGTGTTTGTTGTTTTTAATTCTGGAACACTCACAACGGATGATTAGCCAGATGAAGCCAGAGGGATGGCTCAGCCGGTAGTTCGAGGCTGTAATTCTTGGAAGTTCTTGGTTTGATTACCTGATCCTGAGTATTTTCTTCGTTTTCACACGTTGAAAAACAAACTGTAGTGTGAATTACATACTACCATGAGCTAGTTTGTACTTAAATTCATCTCATTTTATTGTCCACTTCACTTTTAAGAGTTGCAAGCTTAGGAGGGTTAACATGTGCTTTAAGGAGAGAGCAGTTCCTTCTTTGGAATAGAGCTCTCTGTCTGAAACTGTCTACGAGGTTAGGAAGTATGGAAATGACTGGGTATGTTCAGTCTGTAAACATTAGGGACACTGCTGCTCTTCGCCTGCTGCCATCAACATGGCTCCCCTTCGCACTCTCAACCTTCATCCCTTCTCCCCGGCCGTTTAGAATCTTAGTTATACTGCTAAAAATCCTCCTCCGTATTTTATCCCTCAGCCAGAAGAAGATATCTATGGACTCGTGTACGGGAGGTAAGAAGGCGAAATTCTTTCGGTGATGGACAGAAAGCATTCTGGTGAATATTAAAGGAAATGGAATTTAGTTTTAAAAAATGTAGGAATATGCTGCACATATTATTTGAACTCCAGGATATAGACTGCCGTCTTATCACTGCTTTTAATTTAAATCCCACTGAACTGACATGGCATATAATGAAGCAAAAAATAACAGAAACATTTGTGTTCTGTGATTTGAAACGCACTTAACCCTTTAAAGCATAGTGGTTCTTTGGCCGAACATTAGGCTTTATTCACCTTGAATAATGCTTTAGTGCGGTTCTTTTGTTATTATAATATTGTACTGGCCTTTGTCAATTGTATACACAGAATTTTAGGACCTCTGAATTGTAAACATTATATTACTTTTACAATTACATTGTAGTGTTTTGTATAAAAAGGCAAAATCCAAGCAACTGCAGTCAAATGATACCCCGTCAACATCCAAGCATGCCATCACACCGATTATTTTACTTGGGCCCTCCCCGTCCTTTACCACAGGCACATTTGACTGCAGTTGCCGAGATTCAAACACACGACTTTTAGCTTTGAATGGATGGGCGGTTCAAACGTATCGCTTTAATGATCATGGCTATTCGAATCCATTGCGTTGAAGCACCGAAGAAAGTGATATGAGAACCGATTTAGCAAGTACAGCAAAACCGGCATAAGTAGCAAAATAATTCGTGCAGCAAAGGGTTAAAGGACGAACCAGACAGTGTTTAAACGACAACACTAAAGAGGATTGGAAAAATATGTTCATAAACATTAAGTCCATAGAGTAAGATTACTGGCATCGAGATGCCTTGATTTGTTTTCTTTCTTTTTTGTAATTTACGTCCTCCAACGTTAAGCCATATCGGACGATGAGTGGAATGGATGAAATGATGCTCAAATGTGCCCAGAGTCCAATAGAGCTAAGAGTTGCCCACATTCGTCTTTCAGGATAAGAGAAAAACCCCGAGAAAACATCCAGGTAATTCACCCTGACCGAGATTCCAACTCGGGACCTCTTGAACATGAGGCAGACATGCTACCATCCACGCTACCGAGGCGAGCGAGATTTTTTTTTTTTTTTTTTAAATTTACATCCTCCAACCTTAAGTCATATAGGACGGTGAATGACTTGGGTGAAGTTATGCTCAAATGAGTCCAAGGCCCATGGAGCTTAGTTACCCGACATTCGTCTTGAAGTATAAGGGAAACCCCGGAAAAAACCTTATCCTGGTAACTCACCCTGGCCGAGAGTCGAACTCGGGACCTCTTGAACGTGAGACAGACATGCTACCATCCACGTTACCGAGGCGAGCGAGATGCGTTGACGGAAAAACAAATAGAAGAAATAGTAATCCAGATGTGTTTGGATAAGAGTGATGAAGAGGAAGAGATACCTTATTTGATGACAACGGCAAATCTACGGACATAACAGCTGACATCCATCCTTTAGACGATATCGCCACAGATCTACAGATACAGTAAATGAAACGGATATGCATGAATTGGAATGTTCACATCACAATTAAATAAGTCAATTTTGTTCTGCTCCTTAACATTGTATAATTTCTGTCTTCACTAATGTACTTTTCTGTGACATGTTGTTTACCTCTCCTGCCTTCTGATAGCCAGTCTTGTGGTGTAAACTGATAACAGCGCCTGCACTGCGAAGTATCTTCCTAAATGTCCCGGGTATTCCGGTAATCCGGTAATTATTCGACATATATGTGAAAGTTTTAGGGATACTTTTACTAACAAAAAATAAAAAAATAATTGAAATAATCATTTTCAGGAGTTTGGCCAGCATTTCAAATCCTTAATGCAAATAGATAAAAATTTACATCTTATTACTCTATTTTACAGGCAGTCTCTTTATCTTTTTAAAGGGACAGCCATCTCATATCTAATATTCCGTTCATCCATGCCCCTCCGTCTCAAACTCCAGCTGTATCGGGCGATCATCCCGCCCATGATTTTGTACGGCTGTGAGATCTGGGGAACAGTGGCAAATACCACTTTCGTCAGACTCCAGACGCTGCAGAACAGGGCGCTCAGAATCATATACGATACAAATTGGAGATTTCCAGCCCAGATCCTTCATGAACACTCAAAGATCCCGTACATTGTCGATGTCATCCGAGAGAGGGCACGATCAATGTACGACAAAATCCAAAACCATGGCAACCCTTTGGTGAACACCCTGGGCAGATAGATATGACCAGAGGGAACAAAGACGCTTGCCATCATACAAACTTTCAAGAGACGTCTTGGGGCCCCTTGGTTAACCCAAGGAAAACCCCAAAAATTCCAAATTTCATATTACGCCTGATGGCTCAAGCGTTAGGACACCCGTAATCAAAACGGGACAAAATCACTAAACAGATTCTCCCCCAACGGGAGAATGCAATAAAATTCTCAGACTACTCAAGGGCATCCAAACACAAATTCTATAACAAAACTACAACCTATCCCCAGCAGATCACTAAAAACCATACCAGACTCACTTCGCAGGTTAAGCCGCAAAGCGGCTAGGTACTGCGGCAGAAGACACCCGGACGGGGAAAAAGAAAAATAGCCCCGCCCGACTAGAACTACCTCTGGACCTTTGTATAGTTTCGTAAACAACTGAGTATTTTTTTTTTTTTTTTTTTTTTTTTTTTTTTTTTTTTTTAAAGAAGACATGTCAAGTTATTAAAAGTGAGATATTTCTTGTATAGAAAATGAGTAGTTGTCAAACATTTTTAGGAGTACTCACTCAGATGAGATGTTCTTCATTTCTCCATAAGCGCTTTTCGATCAGGTTTTGATCATCTTCAGTGTGTGTTGACCAGCTGTGTGTTGAGTAGCTGGTCAACACACACTGAAGATGATCAAAACCTGATCGAAAAGCGCTTATGGAGAAATGAAGAACATCTCATCTGAGTGAGTACTCCTAAAAATGTTTGACAACTACTCATTTTCTATACAACTGAGTATTTTCTTTAGATGGCTTCCCACTTATCTTGCCGAATCATCGGATAGGGGTTGATCTATCAATTCAACAGAAAATCGCGATGACGACATATCATACAGATGTCTTTATGAAATGACAATGGGTATTATCGCTTCTGTAACGAATCCTACCATAACACACTCTGTTTCTCCCACAATAACACGCTGCATTCCTACCATTGTATGTGAGGGGCGGGAGCACGTAAATAAAGAACTACACAATGGACGATTCAGAAGCCTCCGAAAGGATTATGATATCTAGAAGGTCACAATTCATGGAGCATATTAAGATTTATTTATTATACAATGTGGCAGTACGTCTGTAACAAAGCCAGATGGAGGGGTGTGACAACTGATAGATACTTTGTGGTGGGGGCAGCCTGGCTAATGGTTTCTTGTGTCTGCAATTGAAAAAAAAAAAAAAAGGCGCAGGGCTTTAGCGTAACATTTAAAGAGCTGTGTGAGTACATGTATGTATAGAAATTATCATGAGGGACTGCGAACGCCATTGTCCCGTGTGTAGGTCTAATTGTTACTCCCAACAATAAAATCCGTTCGGGGGAGGGGAGGTCGTGTGACTGGCTTGCTGTCTACACCACCTTTTGCCTTCCCACAACCACCAAACCACAAGTTGCTCTAGTTTTGCATGGGGACATTACATAATACTTGCGCGCGTTTTCCCCACTCCATGTGGGGGAAGAACCCCAACGGCTTCATAACAGTAGCGATTCCGAATCACTGTCTTTTGTCGCACTAAAATATTGGTGAATTATTTGATTTGTGTACTGAAACGACTTCCCAGTTTCTGTGGTGCGTGTTGCAACGTTACTGTATGTGTAAACCAAACCTGAGAAACAGGCAATAAATCTAAATTTGCGAGATGATCTTTTTGCATTTTCCCACTGTGGTAAGTCTGGTTTTTTAAAAAACAGACATAATAATTAAAATCAAATGAGGGGGGGGGGCGAGTTACAGCAGTATAACCGGGGATGATCATATTGGGAAAAATGAAAACAGGCATGCAAACAAAAGAAATCAAATTTCCCGCCGTATCAGGGGAAGCCCATATAATCCACAGATGTATTGAAGACCTTAGCCTGGAGTTTCATGTGGAGGGACCTCCAGTAGGTAATTGTAGCACACTATCGCAAGTAGGCCATAGTAGATCCTTTGTATATCCTCCTAAACATTGGGAGGAAGGGAAGACTCAAGGGTTGACCATATACAAACGACCTTGTGCGCCAGCAAGAATGGGGTCCGTAGAAATTATTCAAAATATAATGCAAAATCATCAGTGACCTATACCACGTCGTCTCGTCAGTTCACCTGTAGACTCCTACATTTACAGAAAATAACACTAATAGGTAAAGCACAAAATAATAAAATAACATTTGTTTCCTTTTGAAGTTGGATTATGTTGACATTTTATTTTTCTCGACACATTTTCTCATTTGTAAATATTCCATGCGGTTCAGTTTTCATACGATTTTCTGAACTTCTTACGCGCGTTCTAAGAAGTCAAATCTTAGAATCTGACGAATATGTTGTCTGCTATGGTTATTGAGATAAATGTTTTAAATAAACCTTATGAAAACTGGAAATATAAATTACTATTTGCAAATATCATAGTGTAGGATATTTGATAAATGAATACATAATTCAGTTTTGAAGAGTAATAAGTCGAAAGGTAAATCATATACCTATTGAAAGGAAAATTTTAACTCTTCGTGTGTTCATGCAAGGCAACCTACCGAGACGGTTACACAAGAACGTGAGAAGTTCACATTTAGGAGGTTCCGAGTTCGATTCCCGTCGACAGTTCAATCTGATTTAGACTTTTGTAGTTGTCCTGGTCGGCGGAAGGATGCTGTTGTGGTTTATTACCTACCATGATTTTCTTTCCTTCTCATGTTTCAGGTGTGCTTCTAGGTTTTGCGACGTATGACGTTCCTGACGGATGGTACGGAATATTGCTTGCGGACATCAGAGGGCTGCCTGATTGCAAGGGTTGTTTATATCCGTTTCTGGGCAGCTCCAGTAGGGGCTGGGTCTTCGAGCTAGGGGCTGTTAGTGACTATCGGTGTCTCTGTGATCTGTCTGCTGTGATCCCTTTACTGTATTCCTTCCCATTAAGAGGATAGCAGCCGCAGTAGATCTCTCGTGTCGCAGTGTCCGACCTTCGTTGTACTTCCTATACTCCATAATGTGAGGCACTGTTCCACTAAATTGACTGAATATGTTTTAAAATATGATACTGGGTTGTGAATTCCCTTATAAAACTATACCTTTTCTATCGACCTGAATATCGCATGTCATAACGCAAGGGTCCCCTCTACTGTTGGTGCTATTAAATTCTTCACTATAAAGGTTGGGAATGGATCGATTTGATAGGAAAAGAAATACATCAAAATTAGAAGTGGAAAGTAAATAAAATCTTAACACCTTTAGCTGATTTATTTCTTTCAAAATATAGCTCATTGTAAATGCCCATTTTAGTATTTCAGTTACTAAAGTAAAATTTAAAAACAGCAAAATTTTTTCTTTCACCATGACTCAGTTCTTTTAATGTCTTACATACTGATATGCTTTTCTTTTTATCATACTTCTGAAAATGCTGCATACCGCCTAACAACCAACAATTAAATGGCGGAGCTATTAAATAAATAATTTGATTTCATAAATATAACATAGTCTGCTTTGTATTCTTTAAGGACTGTTTTCTTAATTAGCTTTCGTGATGTTTAACGCCCATTCTTACTAGATACATAGATACCAATGGCGGTGGCCATTGATGATGCATGAAATGATACTATAATTTGGAAAGCAACTTAGAGAAGAAAACGTTCCAGGAATAAGTTTAGGGTTGTCCGTAGCAATTGGCAGATATAAGCCCTGAAGTTTCTTTGGAAAAAAGAAGACAGTCCTGGTGTGAATTGAAGTACAAACATGCTACCTACTGTTCAGGAGTCTGTGCCTCATCATCCCTGGTTAATTTTGTCAATAAATATTGGGGTACACATCTACTGAGTATACATTACGTAAAAACGAGTCTGTAAGCTCCATAACAGCTACACAGGAAGTAAAATAAGAAGAGTATTCCACTGGAATGATGAAAACTACTGATGGAAATGGTACAAGAATCCGCTCCATTTGTGAGGAAGATAAATCCTGGGTGCAAATCTTGGCAAGCTCTATGATTACGAAGGAATGGAGGGAAAAATATACACCAAATGGTTTACCGCCTGAATAGAGGTTTAAGAACATATTGGATGCCACTTGCGCTGGTGTAGAAGAGAAGAGGGAAAATACCTGCTTACGGAGAGAAGTTGAGGTCTGAGAATGCTGATCTTAGGAGAGTGTATTTCGGAACCTGTCCTGCTTTATTTATTTATTTATTTAATTATTTAAGATTTATGTTATTTTATTCATTAAGAAGGCAATTGGTGTTGTGGTTTTGTTATTTGAACTTTTGGAGGATCTTTTTCCCTAAGGAATGTAACAAGGCATAATGTATGTGATAAAATTGTTCGATGTTTTTCAGCGATCCATATAAACCTGAACCATTCCAATAGGCCACAACTTTAAAACCAACAATAGAACACACGTGCAACTTTGGGAGAATATAATACACAATTGGGAGATTACATTACACTATTTACATCTCAGAGAAATGGTTGGAGGTGTCCTCTACCAGCATCTATACATGTCCCCACTCTTCTCAGCATATTTTCTGAAGTTTTACTGAGAGTATCTTCACAATGTCTCTTATTTAGGTTCAAATGGATTCCTTGAGAACATCAATTGTCCCTGGCCTATTCTTGTACACCCTATTTTTTTAGATACCCCCACAAGAAAAATCCGGTGATATTTAGTCAGGGAATCTGGGGGGCCGCATACCTTTTGAGATTATTCGATTATCAAAGAAACTGGTTACAGGTTCCATGGTGTCATTAGATGTATGGCACGTTGCTCTATCTTGCTGAAAATAACCTTCTCTCAATTCGATATCATCTCCGTAAAACTTCAGAGAATATGGTGAGACGAGTGCAAACATGTATAGATGCTGGTGGAGGACAATTCCAACATTTTCTCCGAGATGTAAAGAGTGTAATGTAATCTTCCAATTGTGTATTATATTCTTCCAAAGTTGCACGTGTGGCCTATTGAAATGGTTCAGGTTTATATGGATCACACTATATTACACTTTTATTATTTCAGAGGTGTTTTCTTGTAACAATTAGCTTTTGTCCAATGATTCATTATTTCAACTGTTATATAATTTAAATTTTGAACCGGATTTCGACAACAATCTTGAACACTTACAACCAAAATTGAAATCTCTATATTGTATTTGAAATACTTCCTGCAATTAAAAGTATCTGATGAATTTGATCTTGCAAGAAGCAGAGAGTCATAGAATATCTGCGGATGGCTTTTTAAATTCAAAGTTATTATTAAGAACAAAAATTAGAATTTGGAGTGTCTTTTTTAAGTGGATTGGGTGTCGCATCATATCTGTATTTGGGACAGTGGCTAAAAGGAGTTAGTCTATTACAAATGATATTTGTTATATTTGTCACCTGATTCATATAAATAGAGTAACCTAAGCTTCCATTCACACGACAACTACCCACGTATTTATTTGCCGGAAAATTAAATAAATGCGCAGGGAAGGAGCAGCTTTATCGCACAGAGCACGTGCTAACGAATTTCCGAATGAAGAAATAAAGAGGATTGGTGTCCGTCATCTTCTTTGTCCCTGCAGCACGTGCACCATTAGGCACGCTCATTCCTCCCTTCTAGCAGTCTCCCTGTACAAAGATGAAAGGCCGCATTAAAATGTCACATCTTTATTGTCACGTTTCGGTACAAGTGCGGGGAGCTTTTAATTAAAACCCATTAACGTCTTAATTAGGAATTAAGTTTACGTGCCCAGACTATAAAGTTTTCCTTTTCCTCCCTCCTCCTCGTCTCCTTCGCCGCTCGAATTTTCACATTACATGAAGAACGGGAGAGGAGAAGTTTAGAACGTATGTCACTACCAAGATTTCCCCCATCAGCCACTGCTCAGTCTTCCCTGAAACAGCTAAGTGTTGGTCATATTTAATATTTTTTGTTATTAACTAGTAGGTACTTCCAACTTCCTGAAGAAGCTTCGTGTTTCCAACTAGCTCTCTATCCGATGTGGTTTCCCTTTCATTGACTTCATATAACTTCACGAACTCTGCTTAACAATTACATTCAATGTGGCGTTCAATATCACAGAATGGATCCAAGTTTCCGGCTTCTACTCCGTCGGGATTTTTTCGTAGTTTCCCCGGGTAGGTAGGAGCATGCTTAAGATTAGTTTCTGTACCCCATCACTTCTTTTCCCTTTCAGAGTTTTATAATTAGGTGACGGCGGTTGGTGTGTTGCGGCAGGACGTGGAAGTTGTGCTTTGGAAAGATCTCTCTCTGTCGCTTGACGGGACTTGCTGAGGTCCAATTCCTAATAAAAAGTCTCGTCTCTGCCAGGAACCTTCAGGTTGCGGGTGGCCAGCCGGCATCAAAATTAGTACCATGTTGGAATCGTTAGGGACCTCGTCCTACCTGCAGGATATCGACATTGGGATCTGGTCACCCTTCCTTATTTCTTTCTCTCAAGAGTCACTTCGAAAGCACATTCTACTATCATCTACTTGCGATGCTGTGCTCCAGTTACTGGAGGCCACTATGTCTGATTACTCCTTCCTAAGAGTTCTCGTTTTATTCTGCGACTCTCAGATTGAAGATAACTAAGGTATGTGCCGCCAGTATCATGATTGGGGTTATTCTGGAATCGTTACGGACCCCGTCCTTGCTCGCGCACATCGTTGTGCGTATCGTTTCTTTCCTCCATTTCCCTTCTTCCTTCTAATGGTCATTTAAGAAGATAACCTCCCCAGCTGACTAATCCTAATCCTATGCCATACGCCACATGCTGGCAAGTTCCTCCATAAGAAAGGTTAAGGAGTAGAAAGCTTCATACACTCAGAATCTGTTTGCCTTTCAAGAGTTTGGTAATTTTCATTAGCATTACTTCATAAGCATTTATGCTAAAATGATCGAGTAAAATATATCTCTTTTGGGGAGAGACTGTAAGTGCTGAGCTACCTTCTTTCATTTAAACTTCCTCTTTCCATTATCTGAAACGCTCTCACTCTCTCTCTCTCTCTCTCTCTCTCTCTCTCTCTCTCTCTCTCTCTCTCTCTCTCTCTCTCTCTCTCTCTCTCTCTCTCTCATCAAACCCCTCGTCATCCCAAGCTATAAGCTGCAGCTGAGGAGAATATTTGCTGCTTCCATAAAGACACAATTTAGTATCTCCCGGAGTTAAGGGAACAAAATTAGACTCGCTTGTTGTGTACGCACTAATTGTAAATTTCGAAGCGTTTTGTTTCATTCTCGCTTCTGTGCCTGTGTCAAATTATTACCGTCACAGGTTCAAAAGCTTCATCTTTCCCCCTTTTCCTTCCCACGCAGTTCTCTTCCATCAGTTACGTTATAAAGCCGCCACTGCAGGGGTGACAGATTCATCGCAAGTGCTGTCTTCAGCGCTTTATTTCTGAATGTTAATTAGTTGTCTGGAGATAGCAGACTTGACAAACTCAACGTTGCACGAAAGGGGTACTCAACGACCACATATATCGCAGTAATGTTTATATTAGTTCTTTACAAACCAGGTTTGACGCAGATGAAATAGGTCAGTTTTATGAGACTGCGAATATTAAAGCCTTTAAATGACATGCATTTAAGCGAGCAAAATGTCCTGCTAGAAACGCTGCACTGAATTTAATTTCGTGTTATTTATTGCGTTCTGAATGAATGTGCTTAAAAATCACTTTAGCCTTCATTTTATTTTTAAAGCACAGTTTTTGCTAATTAAAGGGAAACTAAGTGGTAAAGTTGCTAAAAAAATTATATATTTAGTTTTTTCTTTGTGCAGTCTTATCAATTCTATCTATCTCTATCTCTGGAATTCTATCTCTGATCTGATGAATATTTTATCTTTAACGCAAAATACTTATATTTTAAATAAATTTATAAATATTTAAATACATATAAAATTGTATATCGTGAGTTTTGCACTACTTCATAGAAAAATTCACAAGGCTTTATACACTTCAGAGTAGAGAGGTAAAGTTTAGCCCATCCTAACGGGCACTACTGTAGATATTGCAGCTCCTGGGTGCTCAAGTCATGTGGTTTCTTTCTGTTTTTACCGTTTCTATCTTCAACGCAGAGTGGCCAGAATTTTTTCTATGTGATATAACGAGTACATAACTACATAGATTGTATTATATTTCTGCATTTGTTTAAGAGACATTAATGTTTTTGATTCGCAACAATACCCCACGTGTCTAGTGGATTCTTTACATCCTATTAAGGACTTTATTTTATCTTTAAGAGACCATTATAAAGAACCCACATTGAAGTTCTTCAAAATTCAAATGAAGCTGTGCCAGAAAAGAAGGTTAAAACCCTTTGCATTTTGCCATTTTGTGATTTTATAAATATTAGGCTATGAAAATATAACATAATAATAGCGTAATTGGAACATTTAAAAAACGGCTATGAGAGTCTCTTAGTAGTCATTCATTAAGTTTTGTTGAAAAAGAAAAATTAATGGGTCAAAATTTTGGAAACATATTGTACTTAAAGTAATGAAAAATACTGAAGAAAAGTTTTTAAGAAAAAATGACGATTAAATTTAGAGTGTATCTTACAGTACTATGTTCAGAAGGTTTACAAAGGCTAGAGAGAGAGAGAGAGAGAGAGAGAGAGAGAGAGAGAGAGAGAGAGAGAGAGAGAGAGAGAGAGAGAGAGAGAGAGAGAGAGAGAGAGAGAGAGAGAGAGAGAGAGAGAGGAAAATATTACCGATATTAATAAATCGAAGGAGCCAAATAAAATAATAGAAAACACAGAGTGAACAAAAACAAGTCTCTAGTTTTGCATTGGCCCGCCAGGTTTTCATCGTATTTCACTGGCACAGTGTCTTAACTTAGCTTATGTAAATATTCAAATGTATTTACAAATGTATCAAAAAAGCTTCGTTTCCGACTTCTAGTATGCCTTCTATTAAAACTAATAGCTGTTGTGAAGAAAGATCACAGAGGAGCAGTATCCACACATTGTCTGCACTAGATAGGCTGAAAGTTCCGATTTCAAATAGCTTTGATATTACATGTTCACACAAGAGTAGGTCCTGAAAAAAGGTTCTATTTGTAATGTGACCAGCTGAACGAAATAAAAAATAAATACAATATTCTGTTTTGTTTCGTTAGCAAGCGTAATAATATTTATAATTATATCTATTGCATTCTGAAATATAATATGATACTGAGTTTTTATTAATATTTTTGTTACAAATCAAGGTTTTGTAGAATAATGGGACATCACTATGGAACTGCTTTCCCAGGATGAGCAGTTGGATGTAACTAAATAACAGAATTGACATAGAATAAATTATTTATTTGGCACGTTGCTATTAGATAAGTAACATATAACTACTGTAAATAGCTGAATTTAAGTACAGGAAAATTCTTAACATGACTGGAACTATAAACACATAAATTCGTAGTTATTCATCCTGAGGAGTATAAGTGTTACACGTGCGATTGCTTTATAAGCACTTTATTATAATCTGTCTCAACCTAGTTTAATCCTGCTGTAAACATTTGGGTGGGAAGAGAGACAGAGACAGAGATATTGGGACAGAAAGCGGTTAAGCTGTTGATTGGCTTAGCGATGTTAATGGGCGTTTTCTTTTATTTGCATGCCTGCGATAAACCCGTCCTTAAGTACAGTACTGTAAGTAGTTATCTGATCACTGCTCTGTGAGAGCTAATTTCGGAGAGAGAAAAGTATGCAAATGTTTCGATTCTTATAAACGTAATAGCCCCAACTTTTATATTTCTGCTTCACATACCACAAAGCCCGGAATCGTCTATAAAAGACATTGAGAAAGAAACTGGTGATATTCTTCCTGTTTCGGCAATTAAGTGTTAGAATGGAACACAAACATCCGGAACTCTAAGAACATCGGGAAAATCGCGTAAATGCAAACAGCGCGTGGAGAAATACGACGATTTTACGAAAAGTGCTATACACAGTAAAGCTCATGATTATTTTTTTCAGAAATGAACCAACTCATAGATTTAATAAGTTAATGTGTAACCCAACTCTATTGTCTAGAAGTTAGCACTGCTAGTGTTGCAAAACTTACGTGCGTGCATGTGGCGTCCAACACGTGACGAGTTGTCAGCTCAGCCTTGTTTACAGCAGGATTAAACTAGCCTGAGGCAGAGTATAATTTTGCAGAGAGGGAAACCTTATTGTCATATGCTTGGAATATTTGACAGTCATATATCTTGTTGCTTTGCTTTATTGCACCTAGGTATAAGTGGTAGTGTTTTATTTCACGTTAATGTTATATTAAATTCAATTTACATTACATTTACGAACATGTATATTAACGGTGGAGAGAGAATCCTCTGATAAATTAAACGCCACTGTACCATCTTGTAAAAATATCTGCACCTGTCAGAAAGACTGGTGCATGATTTTGAGGAAAAACATTACCAATTTTGGAACATTTTAAGGGAAAACTTCAGTAGTTTCATCATAAAACTGTATATGATTTATAAAACTCTAAGCATTATCTTTAGATAAAATATACTTATTCAACGGATATGCACTCTCGTACAGAAAATATGACTGGGAAAAGTTTAACATAATCATCAAGAATGTGACTAGGATGTGCATAAATAATTAACTTTGCAATAAAGTACAAACGGAGATGTATTTCCTTTTACCTTTCATAGATTTACTTTAATAAAATTTATAGAAATGAAAATAGATTACTAATTTTACAAAGAAAAATATAACAGCAACGCCACCTTATATTTATTGCTTATACAACAATTTACACTTTCCCCGGATCCTTAGATTGCCACGCCACATAAATGCCCCACAATAATTCCATAAACATGCTGGAGTCTACAAAATCCAAGTGCCCATTGTCGTGATCACCGCTATGATGTATATCTCATATGGACAGGCAATGTTTGTTGTTCTCCCTATCTATCCTATATGCGAACAAACAGACATTTAGGTCTATGTTCCTGTTGTACAGCAGTTTAGTACTTAATAGATGAGTTCAATAGCAAAAGCGTTCTAAATCAAAACGGTTTCACACTCTCGGAGCGTCAGCTCCAAATTCATAGATTTGATTGCGAAATAGTTTATTTATGGCACTTTTATGTTCTGAACCCATAAGGTTAGCCTTTCCTCAATTTCATAACTCGCAAATGCCGGAAGGTACCTTAAACTTAGGGCTGGAAAGTTTCGTTCTCAAATGTCCTTTCCCAATTATCATTTCGTTACATGTATCTTCAGCAGGCTAGGCTTCTTCTGAGGCATTTGTCTTGAAGTTTCCTTCACTCAAATCATACATCAATACACAGTACACAAAAGAGGCCAAGAGTCAGTGAAGATAGGTAAAATGCAATCTGCAAAAGCAAAGACTGTAGGAAGGATATGGAATGATTTGTTATCTGCAGCAAGTAACAGCACAGTTCAAATTGCGTTGCAAGCATAAGGAAGAGACACTCTTTACATAACCATTAAGTATTTTATTTATGCTTTAATTTTTGTGTGCACTCAAGTAATAACGATTTAAAAAATTAGATGACACAAGTTGCACTGAAAGGAGGGAGGGGCAGAAAGAGAAAGAGGTTTAAGGACATGGAGAGAGAAAGAGAGAGAGAGCGGGGGAATAGAGAGGCGTAGAGAATGAGAAAGGAGAAAGAATAGTGAGGGGAAAAGAGGAAGTGGTAGAAAAGATTTTCCGAACTAAACATCATAAAGCGAGCAGAGCTACGAGTTCTTCTGATTGGAAATAATGCTGATGAATTTATCTGAAAATATTAAAGACAAAACAAAATATAATTTACATAATCAACTTTAAAAGATTTTACTGCTATTCCTAGCTTCTCACAGCGTTTTATTTCTAAGAAAACCATAAGAAACAATATTTGCGGCATGAACAATTAATTCTAAAACCGTGACATTGAATTGTGTAAGATTTTATTCGAAATCGTGAGGTGCTGTAATTACGTACATGAACGACCTTGTTAATCACGCGTAGAATGCATATAAACTTGTAAAGCTGGCGAGCCTGCGAGGGTTGTAACAAGACAGAAACACACTTTACTCTGCATACAATTATCCGGCGCCTCCCCTGACAACAGGGAGAGCCTCACGAACCGCTTCCTCTTCAAGTCCAGATCAAGTATACATTCGTTAATGGTTTCCCCTCAGTAAATCACTTTGAAGCGGCGATCCGAGCAGATATACCCCCACATTAATCAGCCTTGCCGCGTCAGCCAGGAAGAATGGGAAGCACAAATTAATGAATCTTCGACCAAACGGCCGGCACAAACGAAAACACATTAGCTGCTTGAGAGTAGTAGCGTGCGTACATATCTTAGGTTCGCGTTATTAAGGTAGCCAATATTTCAAGTGTTCATTTTACAGTCTTGCTACCTAGCGAGATAGCTAAGAGAACGTGAATTCGATTCCCATTGCCGATCTTCCTGGCCCATGGGTATTTTCTTGAGATTTCCCCGGGTCTCCAAGCATTTCCTTCCATTTTACTACACTTCTCGCTTCAATACGACCTTAGTCCGCTTTTTTCTTACAAGGTTGACCGTGTCAACAAGTATCTCGGGCGCTGGATGACAGGGAAAAAGGATGCTCTTTATAAATCTGGCGGTACGGTATCGGGTTTCCGAGCCTCCCAGAGGAGAGCCCAGCTCCAATAAAGGAGGGTGCCGGTATTACTAGACGCCACCGGGAGCTTCAAACTAGAATCTTGCCCTCTTGCCCTCTGCTCTGTCGGGACACCTAGATCGGCGGACCTCTTTGCCTCTCACCTCACTCCTCCCTTCCTTATGGTAAACAGATACAAGAAGTCACATGGTCAAGGCATTGAAGTCCCCGTCCGTAATATTTACCTTACCATACAACTTGATCTGGTGTAACTTGAGGCTTATCTAAGTGACAAGTAAAATGATACATAAAGGCTGTGATTTACATCATTTTGAAATCAGAAATTAAATACACTGATTTACCTATATATTTAGCAGTTTTCAGAGTTTAAGAATTTGCATTTTATATAGGTTTGAAGAAAATATAATTTGAGAAAATTTTGATATACAAGTTATGCTTTGAAATAAAATGAATTTGAAATTAGAAAATTGTAGAGAAGCGTCAATGAGGTAATATTCATAAATTAAACTTCGAATTTCTTTGAACTAATATGTTAAAGCAACACAGAGACAAATAAAATAAATTGATACACGCTAAGTGTAAGTTCATGAACCAGTAACACTGTTAAGTGACCTCATACAACAAATCATAACATTTGGTTCCGTAATGAATTACTTACTGAATTGTGATTTTTTATTTTGTAATTTAGGTCCTCCAACATTTAGTCATATCGGACGATGAATGAAATGGGTGAAATGATGCTCAATGCGTCCGGGATCCATGGAGCTTAGAGTTACCCGACATTCATCTTTCAGGATAAGGGAAAACCCAGAAGAAAACCTTGTCCAGATAACTCACCCTGACCGAGATTCGAACTCGGGACCTGCTGAACGTGAGGCAGACATGCTACCATCTACGCTACCGAGGCGGGCTGAATTGTGATTGCCGAAATGTATTTGAACTACTGTGCAGTAATGCTTGGACTAAATCTGGATATTTGAGCTGCACAATAGATAACAGTTATACATGAAAATATTTATACACTTCAACAAAACTACACGAAAAATTATAACTATTTTTACTTTCACTCGGATATTTCAAATCGATGTTGTTTTCATCTTTCAATTTGCATTTTAACTTGAAAAAGAGTCCCTGAATAATAACATAATAATAGATATGTGAGCACTCATCCTCCGGGATATCTATTAGCACTGTGCCTTAGTTGACAACACGTTCCATCACTTAAGGATGACTATGACTGAAAATTTGAAATTAGTCTAACACTAAAACTGCGATGCAAGGAGCATTTTAAATGATGAACAATACTGAAATTTTCAATAGCGAGAAAACAATGATAATGAATAGAATTCATATGTAACGCTAGCATTCACGTCACTTTCAAACTATATTAGAGGGCATTTAAAAATGGCTTTCGGATGCTATATAAGCATTCTTTGGATTCAGGAAGGCTTACATGATTTTACAGACTAAAAAGAGGAAAAGATGATTTTTTGAAAATGTTCATATCCTTAAGTAGACTTAGACTTGAGTCACAAACTTAGGCTGACACTGTGCTTAAAAATAATTACATTGTGATAACTGATAACTTTTGGAAACCCTACCAAGGTTAGCATCTTAAACGGACTTAATTTATTTCAAATTTTATATTGGTGTAATTAAAAGTTACTAATTATGCAAATTCCACCGAGTAAAAGAAATTGCTCTCTTTTTCACATCACCATTCCGTCTTCCAGAGCTATGATCAAGAGTGTGCAATCTCCAGATATGGTTTCCAAAATGCAGGGGGGAAAGTTTTATTTATAAAATATTATGAACTTCACATTTATATAACATTTTAGTACAATTTTCTCATTTTGAAACAATCTCACATTTTATTGTATTTTTAAAAGATGTTTTCGAAATTGTGAACATTGAAGATACGGGAATACTACCATATATTAGCATTTCGCTTTATACGGCATATTGGCGGAAAATCACAATCCTAAACTATAATTCTTCCCCGCCGAACATTAGAATAAAGAAAGGCATCAACTCGTGATGCCAGTAAATGGTGAGATGAATTAGATTTACTTCACGAACTTAACAAGAGCAAGTGAAACATTTTAGCACTATTGCACTTACGTCTTATCCATTTAACTCTTATGCCTCACGATTAAATTGGAATAAATTTAGTATTTAATGGAGAAGTAAGTGATTTTAACCACGTTGGAATGATAATCATTCAAATAAAGAAACCTGAAGTTGATTGAAATTTCTAATTGAACGAGAAAAAGAAAACATACCCTGATCCACTAATGCGATCGATTAGTCCTATCATAATAGACCTGGTCATAAGCTATAATTAGATTGACTTTCATACCTATTAAAGCAGTCAAGTAAAATAATAGCTTCACGTACTTCAGTCAATCAACACCGCGTTGTTAAGAAACATACCCTCTGTCTTTCCATCTAAAACAGCAAATTATATACTTCAGCAAACTTAACAACCTATCGTTTTTCTCGTTCACGTTTTTTAAACCCAGCAACAGAACTGTTTCGCATCCTTCCCTTCGTTCGATTTTAGCACATTTATGTCCGATTTCACCAACAGATGTTAAAATAGACGTTAACAAGTGCAATGTAACAATTGTCACAGCGCTAACAATAATGTTAAATTTCTTGCATTTCACCAACCTGTTTTCTAAAAATGTTAACAAACACATGCTAACGCCAAGCAACTTGTAAATATTACAGCTATAGAAGGCTATGAATGAGTCGTATTATTTTCTACGTACTGTGATGCGCTTTTGTTTTCATTTTCGTCTACACACAGCTGAAAAATGGTGGATGAACAAAATCGTACACAAACGCCGCGAGACAAATTTCTCATCGATGGAGAAAGAATTGTTAGTTGGATTGGTGACGAAGTGTAAGGATATCGTGGAAAATAAGAAGACGGATGCGCTGAATGTAAAAGAGAAAGATGTCACGTGGGGAAAATATTGGAAACGAATTTAATTCAAATGCATGTGCCACTACTACAATCAACCAACAACTTCGTCAGAATTATGTAAATTTAAAACGAGGTGCGAAGAAGGACAAGTGGCTTAAACGTTTCAAGACGGGAGGTGGACAGTTTATTATCTACATAATTCAGTGAATTATAAAATGGCAAAGTTATTAATACTTGAAGCAAAGACGAGATCGGCATATTCCTTTCGATGCATATTCTAACTCAGTATTACCTAAATTTAAAACGAGGAGCGAAGAAGGACAAGTGAATAGAACGTTTCAAGACGGGAGCTGGACAGTGTATTATCCACATAATTAAGTGAATTATAAAATCGCAAAGTTATTAATACTTGAAGCAAAGGCGAGATCGTCATATTCGTTTCGATGCATATTCTAACCTCTCTTGTACTTCCGCAGTAACCTTCATAGCAACTTGTTTCGACAGTCTATGCCTCTGTAAAAAATTTTCTTCTGATAGCTTCTCAAAATCATTTCTCCTTATAGGCCGTACTCTACTTCGAATGCCATTTAGATGATCTTAAATACGGCAAATCGACATCAACAGCCGAGTTCATGCCCGCAATCTTGACTATGTATAATTGTTAAGGACTTAACAACAGAAATTTGGCTTGTTACTTTAACAAGCTAACACTTGTTAGTGGAATGCAATTTTTGTTTTAACTATTGCTAAACTCGTGTTAAGTCTTAGCATCCGTTGGTGAAATCGGGCATTAGTGTAATGTCAGTATAATTATAAAACCGCTAAGTTCGCTTTGCATCCAATATTGATTATGTCCATAAGATCAAATTTATGTTTGTTATATCTGAAAATACCAGCGCTAGGATATTCAACTCAGGAAATTGTAACTTTGTGTCAGGAAGCAACGTTTCAATTGGTGTGGAATTTTTAATAAAAATTGTAGTGCCATATTCACATGATTCCATCCATTCTTCAAAAAACTATTACTAAAAAGTTTAAACTTCTATCTGCTTCATATCAGTCGATATAAACCTTTGCAGAAAGTGTATTACTGTATATTTATTTTTTGTAAGTAAAAGAAGATTAGAGAACCATAGTAACCATAAACGACTAAAGTGGTGATCAAATTTTTAAACGCGGGTTGCCACGTGATTGCTTTGAAGTTACTTTCACTTTGCATTATTATTAAAAGAAAAACATGAACAAATAGTAATTACCCTCTTTAAAAAAGTATTATTCTTTGAAAATTTAAACTAGTGATAAGAATTTCTCGAATTAGTTAAGCCACAAAACATTATATTTGGCATAAATTGTGTGCTTTAACGAGATCTTCAATTTCTGTAGTGTAAGACTTTCTCATCTCTTGCGGTTTACCATTTATACAAAAATCCTTTAAAAATAAGAGGTTCTTCCCAGGAACTTCAAGATATACATTTTATTTGTCATAAAATATATTTAAAATATGTTATTTTAATCCAAATCGTTAAGAGTCAATTTGACAGAAGAAAAATATCCGAAAACCGTTTTATATAAAGCGTAGTTTGCGATGGGGGATTTTGTTGAAACTTTTCGTGTCGCAGCTTTGGTATGTAATGCCGAGCTCACACGCGTTTGAATTATGCTGCTAACAGACAAAAAACACGCATGAACCTTTTTATAAAAATACTTTTTTGGAGTTCAGAGACCCGAAAACTCATATTTACGGTAAATCTCGTCATAGAAGTGTTGGGTGCAATACAGCACTTTCTCTACTTACTGTCCATGGTAGAGAAAGCGAACGTCTCTTCAATAAAACTGTTCCTGTCGATTGGCAAGAGACAGCATACGAAATATTTAACGAGACCATACAGCTGAAATATTATGACGACTTGGCCGCGCAACGTCTAACATATGCCAAATTTGTTCACAAATGGATACCTTGGAACATAGGATTGCCTCTTGCCAACAGGTGCATAATATCTGGATGGTGCTCAGAGGCTTTATTGCAAAATGATGCCCGCCGGAGGTTCCACCATGTCCTCGGAGACTACAGCGGCTGGAATTTAGTTTTAAAAACATGTCACTATACAGATGTACAATCTGGTTGGAAATGGGAACATTACACTGGATAATTCAAAGAAATCCTGGAAATGTGGCATTACAGAGAGAATGGTTTGATTTCCTGCGACAGGAACGCTGGAAGCTAATCACTTCTGGCCTCAGTGGTTCCATGGAGCCTTACATCACCCGATTTGAGCTCCCTTAGACTGGTAATTGAAGTGAAACATAAATTATTTATTGTTTTAAGACACCCAAGACACTACCCAAACTTCCGTTACCCTAGACCCCTTCCTTTCCGCCCAATGAATGGAAATCCTCAATACACTAAATAAACGACAAAATCCGGGATCATTACCTAAATAATAAATATATATTGGAAGAAACATTACATCCTTCCCCTTGATTAATAATCAAATATATAAAATAAATAGAAAAAAAAAAATAAAAAAGTAAAAGAATTAACAAAAAATAAAATAAAAAATAAAGGAGAAAAATCTGTTCTAAAAAGGAGGAAACAAATGCATACTAATATACGATCTTTGCTATAATATAATTCTGGGCAACACGTCACTGCAGTCATATTTTACACAGGAAATGATGCCCTGCAGACATCCAATAACTATGATATCAGAGTACGGCAAACAAAAACCGAGCTTGCTGTCAGGAATAGAGAGACCTTCATACTTTTTGAATATTCACCGAAATTAATTCTAATTTGAAACCAAATGCAATCTGAACTTTAAAGCAAGTTAATAGGCTGATTGCTGAGAGTCCAATCTTTTACACTGAATATGAGGATGGGGTTTCATTTCCACGTGTAAATATTGACACTCTTTCTTTGACAGAGCCAAGCGTGTTCCGAGACTTAACCTTCTCATGCCATCCAATCATCAATCACTCCATCTGTGCTTCATGACTGGAAGTACTCGAATGACATGATGGAGTGCTGTTAATCCCAGGACACATCAAGGACGAAGGTGGATAATAAACTACGTCCATGCCGCGTAAATCAGGAATTCTTGTGTAGGTGTCACTGTATGGACTTATTCCCATAGTACAATGCGCCATTATTCTTTTTCCATTGATGATGCAGTCATCTTCAGCGTTCTTCTATTTCTTTCTATGACGTTAACGTGACCCATTTCTTCCTGCTCGGGTAACATGGTTAACCACTCAACACAATACTGAGATATTCAACCCTTCCTGGTAAGGGGCGTACGCAAAAGTTATTGAAGCCCCCTGTTCATAAACAGGGATCTGCATAAAATACTATTTACATTAAAATAGTGCCAGGTAACTATTGGAGATGACAAGAATTTAATCCTTCTTTTGGAAAAGTATCATTCGAAACGTTGTTTGGTAACATAAATTAAATGCTCACTTCGCGCCTTACACGTTTAGTCACAGATAGCTACTACTAAATGACTACACAGCACGTCCTATCGATAGTTGTAGTGAAGTGAAACTCAAACTTATGATTGGTCTATCCTTTGTATAGTGGTTAACAAACTTAAGTTAAAGTCAAATCTTCAGGATATTAGTAAGAATTAAACTAACCTGGATATGATCTCTGGCTGGGGGGCTTAGTCTCTATACCCGATTGTCTCTGTCTGCCTCTTGGTCCTAAAAATATGTACTTAACAGTTGGTTGGTGGTCATGTTGATCCCTATCTAAAAGTGATAACGGAATGAAAAAGATGACTCTCACACTTTGTATGTTTCAGCCCCCACAAATACAATTCATGTTTACGTTCCTGTTCTTGGAGATATTTTTCGTTTTTGTTTCTTGAACACCAAATAACGCCGGTTTCACGACTTTACTGCTAAGATAGTCTTAACACATCATTAAAGTAAATGTTCCTAGAGATTTAAACGTATTTAGTTTTTCTATACCATATTGCTATGTTGGCTGTATAAGACTAACTAAATACACGATGTTCATTTTTATCTGTAATCTCACCGCGCAAAATTTGACGTCATCAAAAGCATCACTGATGGAGCAAGTTTATATACGATTCCCCTAGCGGCTTGCGATCGTATTAGATGTATTGACAGCAGCTTTGAGGCCTCCCTCTACCTTCAGGTAAATATACTATTTGAGAGGTGGGCCTGTCCGCGTAATATAAAGGTGCATAATTTCGCGTGGTGCGTAGATACGATAGTTGTTTATAAAAAAAACATATACTTAATTAGTTTTTCGTAGATCAAATGCATACACGCTTGAGTCTATGGAAACTGCATATCCCAGCAAATACGTTTTTCAAGAAGACGGTCAGCCATGTATAAGAGTTTTCTAGCTGGAAAACGAATTGCTACGGTCTGAACGTAAGCTTAATGGGTGATTTTTTTAGGATAATAAGAACAGAGCAAAATAAAAACAGATAGGTTCCTAAGTAAAGAGAGTAAAATAAAAGCAGAAACATACCTGTCTCTCTGTCGCTACGATCTTCGGAAGTCGTCGATTCGCCAAACATTTCCAGTTGCAAAGGTTCCCTGGGACCCAGCAGAAGCTCTTCTCCTGGAGCCACTTCATTTATCGTTTCGTAAAAGATCTGAAAAACGAATAAAAATGCCTCTATGTGGAACAAAGCATATTTTAGAGAGACATCGTACCTGATGATAGAAACAGGCAAGAAAAGTGCAAAATTGGCTACAGAAGTAAACTATTAGGTACAGCATAATTATTTCTACATTTGTGTGCCATATTACTTATAAACCTATGGTTTTAGAGTCCCACTATCGAAGTGAAATTGAAAAGTGTCTGGAAGAAATGCAAGCTATGTATCAGATTCTGACAACAACAGTATTTCGGACTTCAAAAGCTTCAGATATAAAATGTACTTTAGGCAAAGCTAGTATACTTACTACTACCTTAGAGAGCGCTCCCTAAGTAGAGGTAAACCAGGAAATGGAGGGCACACATCTCGACTCGCAATTGGATGTTTCGTGCATACGCCTCGGTAGGAACGGATGAGATGAAGGAACCGCAGAAAGCGTATGGCTGCATGAGCGGACGACATAAGCCGCAGAGACCGCTGAATTCTCTAAGACTTAATGGCTTGACCAATCGGAGGGAGGCGCTCAGTGTCGACGTACCCAAACCGCCGATTTGGCTCGTAGGTTTCCTCGGCGCAAATAGGCAAATCTCAATGCAGCTGTGGGGACTCGAATGGCTATCCTCGCAGAAACGATAAGTTTCAAATTACAAGCCTCAGCGCCCTATGCCGGCAGTCCACCAACATAAAGCCTCGGAATTGCCCTTTTACATGAGAGATACGAAATGAGCGGAAATGGGAGAGGGGAGAGTCGTAGTATAAGATATAACTCAGTATTTACATTGTCGATCAGAGATAAATCACAGAAAACCCCATGATCAGACTGGATGGCCACCAGGGACGGAACCCGGGATCTCCCAAATACGAGTGACGCATGTTATCGCGGAGCCATCTCGCTCGGTAAGCGTTCCCTCAATGGGACGACAGAAAAAATAAAACGATGTGAGTGAAATGAAGTTATTTTTTCAATAATCAACTCAACATTGTCTCCTCTTCAAAGGGAGATCCACAACTATATAGGTACCTTACGAGTCTTCGGTGTCTATGTTAAAGGTGTTGCAACTTATTGAAGATCTACTTGCGCTACCACTCCCATGAGTAAGGGATGTGATAGAGGGACTACAAGAGCCTACAGACCTTAGGCAGACATGTTTCAGTTATGGTTCTAAGTTACGCAGCTTGGAGTACTCAGATGGCGCTGATGCTTGTTCCAAGGAAAGAGCATTCCCTGTGGACACCAGAAGGCTGCCTGGTCGTTCATCACTTTGGGGAGCTCCGTGAATGTGTGGGGTCTTGGAGTTGGAATTGTCTCTGGGTCCCCTCCTGTAGTCTGCTGTCTTTTCTCCGCTTCATCCTTTCTTGTTTAAATCGCGGCGAGTGAGGTGTCCTCTCCATTGGATATCCTCTACCTGTAGCATCTATATGGTAAGCTTGTTAAACACTTTGGGAACATTAGCTTGTTTCCTGTTTTATTTCTCAGTGTAGGTATATAAAAATTCTGGTAGCATTTGGTTCTGAAATTCGTAATTTAGATTGTTCTTACTGGTTAATGTTTTCATATACCACGAGTCTTCAAATAAAAGTGACGACTGACTGACTAAGATAGAACAATCATTGCCGCACCATTCACAAGTCATGGAAAATGGCGCTTATGCTTTATTAGCGGAGTTCTGGCAGTTACAGGAAACTCGTTAATAGTCAACTTATACACATAATAATTAAGTATATTTTGCCAGAGAGTATATTGTGAAGTTTCGGTAGTGAAAACGTCTGAGAGGTGTTCTGCTGTCTAGAGGAGAAAGTCGGAAAAGTAGCAAGTGCAGCTCATTATGATGCCATATATAGATATACTATCTACCTTTAACTACAGTAAGACTTCGTTAACCCGGACCTCTTTAACCCGGGCGTCCGGATAACTAGGGCCAGTTTTAAAAAAAATATGTTGTTTAGCGTAATAAATGAAGATGTTTTAATGACGATAAATTGCTATGCTCAGTAGGTACATTAGTAAAATTCTCTTACCAGCGGGAGAGTTCATCGTGCTCACCCTACCTACTTGGGACCAGGCTGGAAGAGAAACTTCGATAAAGAAATGGAAGTAGTTGTGGTCTGGTGGGTGTGACTTGTCAGATAACAAGATTGAAGAAGAAGAAAAAATAAGTGTGGAAGAAGAGTTTATACATATTTTTAAAAATATGGATGGCTGTGCCGATGTTGAAGAAGAATGCATTGACAATAACGGAGGTTATAAACTGATTACGGATGAAGAAATTATTGCATCATGCAGTGTTACTGTAAATGAAAATGAAGAGGATTCATATTCAGGCAGTGTTGATGCACTAGCTGTGGTCATGAAGCATGAACAAGCACTAGCAAACATAGGGAAATTGATGCTTTATTTCGAGAGTCAAGCCGAATCATTGCCAAATGAACTTCTAAGGCGGATGCGAGATCACGCTGCAGTACACTAAACTGAGACGGTAGAGGCTGACTGCCTGTTTTACTACCAACTAGTCTGTAGCTATATTGTGTACAATGCAAATTCATAGGCTATTACGGTATATACAGTGTGTGTGTGTTTTTAGCCGAACGTGTGCCGATAGTAGTTTCTAATATCAAAGAATGAGATGACCATAACTTTCCCAGCAGAAGCAACCAGGTTTCCATTTTTGGGGGTTGGTGATGAAGGAAATTTCTACACTGAGCTTTGCTGTTTGCTCTCAGAATCAAAATGATGCAGCCAAGTTTCATCAGCAGTAACTACGTAACTCCATTAAAAATGTTTCGGTGATGTTTTACATGTTTTATCGTTTTTTCGTCATTTTCCATACAACCCAGATTTTCTTTAACTAGGATCGGCCCTGCTCCCAGTTAATCCGGGTAAATGAGGTTCTACTGTACTTCGTTCCTCTCAGGAGAATGTGACCGTAAGAGACGTGTTTAACACCAAAATCTCTAGATTTCCTGCTTGATTATAATTATACTTTCAACACTCAACAAGGTTTAGGCCTCTATCTCAGCATTGGAAGCACAAGAGGTTATGTTTAAGAGACCTAAGTCTTGTTAAGTTAAAACTGTTAGCCGTAATCTTTCTCAGCAAACGGAAAGTTGTTGGAGTCAAACACATTCCTTAGAGGCACATTGTCGTGAGACAATCCTAATTTTATCTACGATGTTAATGAATTACCGGCTCTTTAATTGTAAATAAATAATAGAACGAGTCAAAAGGTAAAATATGTCCAAGATTCACTTTATCACCTTTACATGAATCGACGGAGGTGTTCCTATGCAATTAAGTGCACTGGGGAGCAGAAACAAACACGAATCGTCTATCCCTTGTAGCAGGGAACATAAATAATGTAAGTACATGCGGAAGGAGGGGAAAATCGCATGGTCACCCCTGTGCACTTTTTGTTTCGTCTGTGACTATCTTATGTCGTGCTTCTGCCCTGTGAACGCGATATAGCCGTAAATATTCTCCACCCCGGCGGAAAAGAGATGAAGAGAGGGCAGCACCACTTTACGTCCTACGTTGTATGCTTCAGAGCCGTTAAAAAGAAGCGCAATTATTATTGTTATTATATTAGGACGATATCAGGTGTAGCGTTGAGAGAAGGGGCAGTAATTGCACACGCATCATTTTCTCAGACTCGAGCCCTAATTCCCCAGCCTGAATATAATGGTCACGCGTGCTCCTCTCTTCTGGGAACTTCCAAAACAACAGTACAAATTTAAGTAACAGAATGACCGAGCAACATGGCTCCGCAATAAATTGTGAAGCTCGGATTTGGCAGAACTTGGATTCGATTACCGTCGGGAATCAGGTGTTTCTCAGGGTAGGTATGCGAATGCAATGGGTTCCCCCTTCTACCACGATTTTTCCTGTCCCCATCATTTCGTTTCATCTATTTCCCTTATGTTTCGGGAGTTGTAGAACCAGCTGACGGCGGTTGGTCTGCTGCGGCAGGACGTTGGAATTCGTTCCCTGGAAATATTTTTGCCTGTCGCTATAGGGGATTTCCTGAGAACATGTCGATCACGCCACTTCCACTGAAGATGTCTACCGCAGGAGTAGACAAGGTTTCTTGGGAGAGAGAGCCCAGGAGACTGCAGCTTACACGGTAAATTTGTATAAAATATATTTTAGCAAATAGTACACAAATTAGAAGGAATAGCTAGCGATTACAATATGAGAAGTTCAAAGGCTAAAACAAAAGTGATGGCGTTCCAAGGGACAAACCACTTAAGATGTGAAATAGTAATAAAGAAATAAAATAATAGAACACGTAAATAATTTTAACTATCTGAGATTTAACGTATCCTACTGCTAAAAGAATGATATTAACATAAAAATAAGCAGATTCTCTAGCATGTGTGGAACAATAAGAACACTGAAATTCTATAAAACTATGGCAGTTCCCATGTTAACTTATGCCTGTGCAATTTGGACACTTCTAAGATCAGATAGAAGAAATTCTTACGTTCTGTAGCGGCATATTCACTTTTAGATAAAAAAAAAACATAGTGAAGACATTACAACAGAATTAAACATATTCAACTTAAACGACAACATAAATCAAATAAGAAATAACTGGTTTGAATACATAGGAAGGATGTCACAAGATAGATTACCGGATATTACTTCAATACCAACCTAAAGGTGAAAGAAGCATTGGGTTTCCATGCACCAGACACATAGACTCTATCTCTTGATGTAGAAACAGGTCAAATGCTAAATCCATGAAGTAGAAGAAGAAGGAGCAGTATTTTAGATCTATTCCTCTTGCATTCCATTATCATTTTAGCATTATTTTTGATAGTACTTTATTTTTTGCCATTTATGCCTAAACATTAAAAATTAATGAAGCGTCTGGGATGTGGCAACAATCCTTTCAAGATACACACATCACAAAATGGCTTAACTTATAATATATTTTACTTATTATTTATTCTATAATTACATGCACTTGATACAGTGACTAATGCACTTTGCTTGTCTTGGTGAGGAGCTTGAAATATCGACTTTTATATTATTACTATTACAAATGGCTTGTGTAATTTAATGTAAAGGATAGTTTGGGGCTGAGATATTTTCCTGATAATTTTCGGGTGGTGTTATTGGAGGACACTGTATTTAAATATTAAGCTTGTAAAATGTCGCTTTCATTTTTTTTTTTGCGAAATCTAATAGTTCTCTATTTACCATTGGTATGTGGCAGAGTATGTACAAATTAGTTAATATTTTTGTTAAATAAATATCTGATAAATTTTTATTCCTTGCGTATACAGGAATATATTTTGAAAATTCTTAAATAATAGTTTTAACAAAAATTACGTTTCACTGTGTAATACTATAAACATGGATAGAACAAAATGGAATACAAGAATATGGTGTTTAAAACGTATAAAGTATACTGATATCAAAACTATTCTATACAAGTACCATGCTTCAATTTTGCACCAATATAATTTTTCAGTAATTTCTTCTGATATAGTTTGGTGATATCTGTTTTGCTTCTTCTTACCCATTCTGGTATGAGGTAGGAAAGAATACCTAAACATGTTTTTACATTTGAATGCCTAACCTAAGATTATAAAATTGCCGCTTTAGTTTTAAAATACTATGAAATAAAGCAGTTGTCTAAAAATGCTTACTTGGAAATATAAAATTAAAAATTTCGACTAAAATTAATGAAAATTTCAGAAATACTCCATTAGTCTAATAGACTGTGTGTCGATTTGTATAGTAAACATAACTAAGTCTGAGCGCCGAGTTAGTGATCTTGGCAGCAGTTATCCGATATCTGCCCGTGCCATCATCACAGTCTTCACTGATCTCCCCGTTCCAAAAGTTATTCGCCAATCACTGCTCCTTCATTACCCGGCAATAACAACTTCCGTAGTCGCTGGCACAGAGAGGGTGTGCGGGACGCTGCTCAATTACTGTAGGATTATCATCGTGTTGGGGTTGGGTGACTTGCGTGACCACGCCTGTATAATGTGGCCAATCATACAAGTGCCACTTGCGGTATCAAATCTTGCTCCTCACTTAACTTCGAAGAAGCGATGTGGCGCCGAAGTTCTTCATCTCTGGGAACATGAGAGGACAAACATCGGTGGCTTTTGTACCTCAGCTGATTCAGTTTGAAACAAGTATAATTCAGCTATGAACCACTGACTTGGAGCCTGATTATGCGATGGAGTGGGAAAGATGAATACCAACTGATTCTTATTTATGAATTTAATTTACTGCGTGTTTACAGCACATTGTCATGGAACATCTAAAACACTTCTTGCTTAAACCAACCTCCAAATGTTGGCAGGGTTATCCCCAATACCCGTGTGGAGTACCTTATCCGCAGCAAAATTCAAAGGGACCAAGCTCAAATCTGGGTAAGAGATGAACTCATATCAATAAAGACAAATTTGGAATACATAGTAACTTTCAGTTTTCTAGCTTTGGATTTATTTGAATACTTCATTTATTGTCTTTGTAGATTTAGGGTGTTAGGGGGCAGGATAATGTTGCAAAACAATTGTGTAAAGGCACATTTAATGGCAAGAACCAGCATTCAAGCACCATATCACACCAAATGTAGTACTTGCACTAATTCATTGCGTTGAAGGTACTAAACTGCCGGTTGTCTCTCCCTCCCCCACCCCCTCTCTCTCTTAAATTAACGTCCTTCAACCTTAATTCATATCGGAAGAAAAATCAAATGGGTGAAATGATGCTCAAATGCTTAGAATTAGCTGACATTCATCATTGCCAGTTTGATGGTCCATTGGGTGAAGAGATTAGAATGCGTCTTTCGGTTTCTTTTTTCTTTCTTAACCCGCATTGCCGTTATAACATCAAAGGTAGGAATAGAATAGAATATTTATTTATTTCTCATCTTTTTATACATACATCAATTAATGCGTTACCATCTACACATACCTAGCACATAATGACAAACTTCTTGTTCTCATCCAGTATACCCTTCCTACCTGCTTGCACTAAATTTTGGTCTCACTACACGCAAGGAGGAGAACGGAAGAAAATTGTTTTCACCACGGCTGGAGAAGTTGCAAGGCAAGCACATGTCTCCCGTCTCCGCGTAGGAATTTTTAATCAACTAGTCTTCAAATACATTCTTTAAGCGCCTTTTTTCAGATAGAAGTATTTGCAGTGCTTGCCTGCATTTGTATCTGTGAGGAGAAAAAAATAAAGACATATGTGTGTGGTTCTTTTTTTTTACGTCCTCCAACGTTAAGTCATATCGGACGGTGAATGAAATGGGTGAAATGATGTTTAAATGTGTCCAGGGTCCATGGAGCTCAGAGGTACCCGACATTCGTCTGTGAGGAAAAGGGAAAACCCCGGAAAAATCTTATCCAGGTAACTCAACCTGACCGAGATTCGAACTCAGGACCTTTTGAACGTGAGGCAGACATGCTACCATCTACGCTACTGAGGCGGGCTCACGCGCGCGCGCGTGCGTGCGTGTGTACATACATACATACATACATACGTGTGTGTATGTTGGTAAACAAAACACTCTTACAGGCATCCAGACCGAAATGCTGGCACTCAAATCCGACTAAGTAAATTTCAGGATTGAGTGGAAATATTTAAGACTTATGCCGAAATTAGGTTGAGCTCAACTGATTAGCTGTTCACCGCTTCCCCCCGTAGGGGAAGGGATCCGTCCCTTTCAGCTGCCAAAGTGCGGGCGCTGCGGACCCTTAGCACTCGTGGTACCTCTGACGTTACTAGAAGGTACTCCGGGCCGAACAGCCGAGCCCCTCCTTCGGGAGTTGTTCGGATTGGGATGGTCTAGAGGGGGCAGTGTGTTCCCGATACCCGTGGGAGATTGGGTACGTCTTCGGACGGGGTTGAGGAAGCCATTAAGTTTCCGGGTACTAGCCTGCTTAGCTAGTAGAAGGTGTGCTAGATCACCAGGCGGCCCCACCGAGGTCATATCGGTAGTCTTCACCTTGAGTGTTGACGCGCGTAAGTGGCGTATCCACTTCCATCCCGTCTTGAGTCCCTAGGACCAGATGGGGGGGCTTGTTAGGAAACTAGGTCTTGCCCTATGGAAAGCCCCGCGGAGGACGCCGAGCGCCCTTGGGACAGCTCGGATAACTCCCCGGTTGAAGGAGGCCCGGGTCCTCGGACCTACGGGTCCAGGACTAATGGGTGTGGATCCTCTGCACTCACTGTTCACCGCTTCCGTAGGGGAGGGGATCCGTCCCCTTCAGCTGCCGTGGTGCGGGCTCTGCGGACCCTTAGCACTCGTGGTACCTCTGACGTACTAGAGGAACCTCGGGCCGAACATTCGAGGCCCCCCCCCCCTAATTGGGAGTTGTTCGGATTGGGTTGGATTCGAGGGGGCAGTGTGTTCCCGATACCCACGGGAGATCGGGTACCTCCGGCCAGGTCTCGGCCCGGGTGTGCTAGATCACCAGGCGGCCCCACCGAGGTCAAATCGGTAGTCTTCCCTGCGGGGTTGACGCGCGTAAGTGGCGTATCCACCAGTCTTGAACTTTGGGGGGGGGGGCTGTTTAGACTCAAGGTATTGCCCCAAGGAAAGACCCCGGAGTTTTCCATCGTTCCCGGATTGTTAGAGGCCGGGTTCTTCAGATTTTCGGGTAGTCCTCGTTGTAACTGTTCACCGTGTGTGACATCATTGAAGAAACAAACTTGCCAAAAGAATGGCCAAGACCCTTTTGTTGGACCAGAACAAGTTTTAAAAGTAAGTAGAACTATTGTCAGAGCCGCTCTTTATCAGTGGATTAAGAAGAAACTGTCATCTCATGGCAAAACTTCCCAGTGCAAACTTTCGATAAAACCATTATCACATCATCACATCTGGCCGAAGTCCTAATGTTAAGGGGTCGCAAATAAAGTTAGGAATAACTGCTGCAAATACTGGACATGGATCCTTCAGAAAACTGTAACTTCTTGGTGGCAATCCTCTCTGCACTTCTAGGAAACAACTAGCATGAACTACGAGCACCTCCATCTAGAATGCAACTATCTGAAAGATGCTTATTTATAATCCTCGAAAGAGCTCGGTTCTCAGGAGGAGAAGATAATGAAAGCTTTGTGGTAAATATCTTGATCTTTCGAGAAAAAAAAAGAGATTTGCAACTTTGAAGGAGTAAGGAAAGCCCAACAAGTCTAGAATTGAGGTACCTTGTGTTTCCGATAACTACCTTAAAAATCAAATCAGGGTTATGTATAGCTTTCTCAGCTCGACGGATGAGGCAATAAAGAGCGGGCGAGAAGCGGAACTGCTTTCATTAATACCAGAAAGACATTCGTGTATATTTTCTCACCCGGGATTAAGTTAGAGGGAAGCACGTTACCTCGCGTCTCTGCACTGCGCTTATTTGCACCCTTGCATTTAACGCACTATGAAAGCAAACATTTGAACCGGCAATATTGAGTAAGCAGGCAGCGAAATGAACACCTCGTATGACAAACAATTGCGGCGTCCAGCCCTCTCTGGCTGCAGTGACGACCAAGAAGAGTTCACTCCAGGCAGTCACGCACGCCAGAGAAGAACGGTGCGTGTCAAGCCGCAATACTGCAGCGTTATCTCTTGTCCCCTGCCCGCTCCCTATCACGGATTTCAAAAACCTTCATCGAAACCCCTATAAAGAACAAAGCTTGTTGTGCCTGAAAGGAAAGTGATGAGGAAGAACAAGGGAGCGATATTTTCGCTGCGCTTTATCAGATTTTTCAGCCACTTTGGTATTATTACACGAAAAATAGCCTTCTGTAACGATATGAGATTCAGAACTGCTTTTTTATTGCCATTTACTTCGCTATCACTGCCCCTACTCATGTAAATACGGCACGAGGTGGGAGGGGGAGGTCAGGTAGCTACAGTCAAAGATGCTCTACCGCAGTGGAATGATATTGTGGTTCATGATTTAATCTAGTGTCCTATAAAAACTGAAAGAGCTCTCAAAATGTCTGTACCATTCCAAAGACTGGCATCATAAGAATATAATAAACTATATCCGTGGCTGAACACAGCTCTTAAATCTGCACAGTTTCTGTTAAAATGCCAGGTGGGGGAGGGGGGGGGGAACAGAAACATTCATACCGCATCATTAGTCCAAAGCCGTTATAACAGTGATTCTCTCTAACTTTCTCTATGTATATTTATTTAAATAATAAATCAATCTGGCTTGGAAAAGTTTAACAAACTAAGTTCCAAGCTTTAGATGTTCAGTACAATTAACACATTGTTAATGCCCTTAATTGCGTACTCTTAGGTAATGTTTGTTGGTTAACCTATGATATACAAGTATGTCCTGGTTGCGAAACCCAACGTTCTGGCTGGGGGTGCCGAGATGCTGACCACATCTCCATCCCCTATCGGTTGGATGATCGCCCGCCTCTACCTTGCGTATGTGGGCGTGAGGCCGGCGTCTGGTTGGCAGGCCTTGGCCCATTAGGATTAATGAAATGAAATGTGTAGTGTTTAACGCCCGCTTTTGCTACATATGGCATCGCAGGCGGTGACACTGATTATACATGAGATGAAGATGGAGCACGGTGGAATGAGATGGTGGGGGAAACCGGAGGTCCAGGAGAAAACCCGCCCCAGCGCCGTGTTGTCCACCACAAATCTCACTTTGCGGTCGCCTGGGATCGAACCCGGGCCGCCTTGGTGAGAGCCAAGCGGTCTAACCACTCAGCCACGGCCCCCATTAGCATTGTTGCGCCATGGGTTAGCTATTCAAGTGTGTCAGGATAGCGCAATGGCTAAGTTCGCGGCTCCGTACACAGGTTCGTGATTCGATTCCCAGCCTATTTAGCTCATGAGAAGTATCCCCAAGGCCCGACTAGTTCGAAGTCTACGTTAAAATCTATTGTTCCTCCTCGTTTAACCGCTATCACAATTGTCTCTATCATTGGAAGCAACAGACACCGCCTGCTGAGTAGCTGCAGGTAATGAATGTGTCCAGACGGTACTTGGTAAAGCAATATTCCTCCCCGAAATCATTGTTCGTATGGGAAGCGTTGGAAACAACAGCAGTTATAAGAACAATTTTAGTTCACGTTATCTTACTTATAAAGTTTTTTGTAGACAGCTGCATTAAAATTAAAGGTTTTAAAACGAACTTGTCATACGTCAAGATTGTAACGGTCAGTGGAATAACGTTTGAATAATACTCCATTGTTAGCACTTTGTTTCTTGCGAAAGAGATTATATGTATCAAAGGGAAGCCCTCTATCCATTAATGTAATGTTCGATTATTTCACAGACTCTGAAATGCATTCAGTAGAACTAGAAGAAGTGTTGCAAGGAGTGAGGAGGTTAACGTTGGATTTCTCACCAAAATAAATCGAGGAAATATTATGATACTGCATATAACACATTTCTTCAATATTACAAGGTAAAAAAGCGTACAAAGTAATTACACGAGAACCTCAAACAAATAATGTGATCACGTTGGTCTATGAAGGCCAACCAACAAATTACATATCACCATTGCGCACGTTCAGATACTGTTACTTCCACATCAATTTCAGCTGGACAGTTCATAATTTAGCATTCAGTGTTGTGTAAAAAAGTACATGAAAACACATGTACGACTTCACGCACAAAGAGTGAGAAAAGCACCGAGCTTTGAATATGAAAAAACCGACTGCATCATTTGTGGCGAAAATTTCCTGAAAACTGGATCCAGTGCCGCATATGCAAGGGTTGGGTCCAAGAAAACTGTACCAAGGTTTGAATGGGGTCCCCTTTATTATAAATGCGACATTTTCCTTAGAAATTAATATAACGATACATTGAAATAACGAAGTGGTCAGACTATCCGATACCGAACGAGATGGCTAAGGCTGTTTCGTCTGTGGCCCGCATTCGGGAAGCCCGGGTTCGATTCCCGTGGCCGACCTACCTGACCCAAGGTTTCTTTCGGGGTCGCAAAGCGAATTCTGGGTAGGTTAATTACATCTCCCGAATTTCCTGTCCCTCCATTATCATTTCATATCATCTCTCATCTGGTGGGCTCTTTCAGGGTAGAAGTGTTGGTGGGTGACTCGGCGGTGCATGGCGGGATGGTATGCTCTGAGGAAAACTACTTCCTCCTCCGGTACGTCGGTTGCCGGCCTCAGCTCCTCTGCTGAGGCCATGTCGGGACCGCCAGCCAGGGACCTTTGGAGCTCGGATCGCCTGCCTGAGACCGTTAGGGCTTGGCTGCTGGGCTCGTTGCCGTCCCGCTGCATGGGGAGCGGGTTCATTGTCCTGGCCTGTTGGGGAGGTCTCTATCCATGTAAACAGTAGGGACCCTGCCCTCCGAACTGTCGTGGCTCCTAGGGTCAGTCGCCCTCTGTCTCCTTCGCCTCATCCCTCCTCCCGGGGGTGCCCCCAAGTGGGCCCAGCATGGTGGCCTACGTACCGAATCCCCTATGTAATGAAATCCCAATCCCCTCCCCTAGCCCGCCTCGGTAGCGTAGATGGTAACGTGTCTACCTCACGTTCAAGAGGTCCCGAGTTCGAATCTCGGTCAGGGTGAGTTAACTGGATAAGGTTTTTTCCGGGGTTTTCCCTTATCCTTCAAGACGAATGTCGGGTAACTCTAAGCTTTATGGTACATTGGCTCATTTGAGCATCATTTCACCCACTTCATTCACCGTCCGATATAACTTAACGTTGGAGGACGTAAATTACAAAAAAAAAAAAAAAAAAATAATAATAATAATAATAATAATAATAATAATAATAATAATAATAATAATAATAATAATAATAATAATAATAATAATAATAATAATAATAATAATAAATCCCAGTCTATCCGATATAAGGTTCCTTGTTTCCAAACTGGGGAAACGGTGATATTTATATTTAATATTTTCTTCTGTAAATACTTACTGTGGATAACATATTTGGTAAAATTAAACACATACAAAACATGTGTTCAGAAATAATATTAATATTGACTGTACCCATTTCCAAAGTGATTATGGAACAAAAAGTTTTAAGTGTCCGATACTGGGTACCTTCATGTTTTGTTCATAGAATTGCTACACTTGGCTTTCAGCTTCATTCCGCAGACATTCCTACTTGCAAAATAAAACTTCACTTTTAACACTTATATCCTACATGCTTCCTAAAATTGTCACTTTGAAGTCGATATGCCTATTACTTTAGCGGACAATGCCCTTTAGCGCTTCCATAGCAATACTTTAGTGGACTAATATATACGTCATATCACAACTAATGCACACGATTACATGTTATTGAAAATCAGTTTCTAATAAAACAGATCACTTGCTTACATGAAATTTAAATCTACAATGCTATGCTGACTTGGAATACCACTCACGCTGATTATTATTGCTTCGTAATAATTTTCACTTCTTTTCATATTGTTAGTGAGCTTTTATTGATAACTATTGCAATTCTATTTCTCTTACTTTATGTGATATATTTCTTTCGCTTAGACTGATTTTACATCAAATTCCCAGACTACGATTCTTGCTTGAAACCAAGCACCAAATGAAAAAGAATTTGTTTTTTCTAAAAATGAAATTTTTGTAAGATAACCGAATGGCTTTTATATTGATATATCGCAGCAATAGTCGGTCTGTTTGCACAGTTGGTTGGACGCTGGTCTACCGAACCCAAGGTGGCGGGTTCTGAAATCCGGCTCAGACCAGTCGTTTTTAAGTGTACACTTAAAAGCAACAGCTCCATGTCAGTGCATTTACCGGACGCATTTCTATTAAAGCATCTTTGTTTTCTGACTTTACTGAGATACAGTTTAATGATTAGGTTATTTATTTATTGTTTTTAATTTACGTCTTCCAACTTTAAGTCATATTGGACTATGAATGAAATGGGTGAAATGATGCTTGAATGAGTCCGGGGTGCATGAAGCTTTGAGCTACCCGACTTTCGTCTTTCAGGATAAGGGAAAACCCCGGAAAAACCTTATCCAGGTAACTCGCCCTAACCGAGATTCGAACTCGGGACCTCTTGAACGGGAGGCAGATGCGCTACCATCCTTAGGTTACATCAAGAGTTCTAATATTGAAGAACAGCTTCTACTACGAGTTCGGCCGCGCCGTGGCTCAGTGGTTAGACCGCTTGGCTCTCACCAAGGTGGCCCGGGTTCGATTCCAGGCGACCGCAAAGTGAGATTTGTGGTGGACAACACGGCGCTCGGGCGGGTTTTGTCTTCGGGATCTCCGGTTTCCCCGCCATCTTATTCCACCGGTGCTCCATCTTCATCTCATGTATCATCAATGTCATCGCCTGCGGTGCCGTATGTAGTAAAAGTGGGCGTTAAACACTACACATTCATTACTACGAGTTCCTTTCTCAGAATTTAGTTTATACAAAGTTATATAAATGTTACATCCATTATATTTTCCTCAGAATTTCTGCAAATGGAAAATCTCTGTCCTGTGCAATAGCTTAGTCAGGGTTTCTGTTCCTTTTTAAGACCGGAAAATAAAAAACAGCTTTGCTTTCCTGTATAGCATTTCTTTGTTTGCTCTCAAATTAATACCTTTAGTAGACACTAATTATGTAGTTTACCATTTTACTAAGTTAATTGTTATGCATTTCCTTTGTGAGGGTTCTAAAGGTTAAATGCCACAATATAAATTATATTTGTCGTTTTCCATGTATTTTCTATATTTGATCTTTCATTATTTATTCACTGCTTTGTAGAGTTGTGTAGTAAGTTAAAGCGTAATACATTAAAATGTACCAGTAGTAATGTATCAGAATCTACAATGGATTACATTTTAGCATCTAACTCTAAGAACAAACCAAATATGCCCAGTGATACTCAGCAGCTGTAAGAACGTCAGCGACAAACAGGATGTCGTCAGTACCAAAATGAAGAAAACTATTAGAATTAACACGAAGCATCGTAGTCTTAACAACTCAGTTTAAACCACTCAGTGCTGTTGACTTTTAAGAGCAGTTTTAGGTCATTTCCACAAGCTCTTCTTTTCGTGCTGTGTTCACTGTCTGTTATTTGAACCAGATTTACACAGTTTCACTGTATGGCTATTAATATTTATAAAATGTGTAGCGTATGTTTTCCACTCTTCCCTGCTGTAATCTAATCATCTTCAGGTTCCCCCGACTGTATCACGTCCACTTTATGCCTCACCCATCACCACAATCACCGCATTTTCCTGGAAACCGCTTGTAACAGCAAGCACGATTTATGGTCGCCGAAATCTTGATGGTGCAACACTTCTGCTTGCGCTATACCGTTATTAGTATAAACGAACGTGTTGCTTTTCTGAGGAGTATTCATCATGTAATTGAGGCCATATCTTGAGCATGATACTGTTACAATGGAAGAGGGTGGATCGCGGCCCACGCTGGTACATGGAACTTGGAGAGAGGCGTAGACACGCAAGCCTTGGCCATGGTAATGGTTTCTTCCTCACACCCTTCCTTGCTCTCTTTTAACACCTTCCGCACCACACTTAAACAAGAACCAGCGTTATATACAGTCTTCCGCACTCCCCTAACTCTCTTGGCCCATATTACTTTCCAAATATAAAGGTGGTATTGTCCACTTTTGCCCAAATGTATTACAAACTATAACAATACACAGGCAATACTTGTTGTTGCCTGATTCAAAGTATGTGTTGTCATTGGTAACACAAGAAATAGCCATAAAGTTTAGCGGCACGTCTCTGATATATTGGTTATAAAAACGATCATGCTAGTGTTGGAAAGTACTTCTGCTTTACGTCGCAAAGAACAAGGATAAGTGTTAAGCCTTAAGGATACCTAGAACTGAACATTTGAAATCCTGAACTAATAACGCTAGCTTTTAAAGATATATACCACAGATGTAACTTAGTGCAAATATGATACAGCCCAAATTTGATCAATTTCACTGTGATGATTTGGAAAATATGCTCAAATTTAATTATTTTTGGTAACGTGACTTAAACAGAATAACTTAAATTTTGGTCTTATACTAGGTACGTCCAGAAAGTAAGTTCTGTTTGGTAATAAAATTAAATTGCGTACAGATACAGAAAAATTATTTATTGCACAAAATTCTACAACTCTTAAACTACTTTTCCACATAACTGCCGAAATTTTGCAGGCATTTGTCATAGCGAGGCACAAGTTTTTGTATACCTTCTTCATAGAAGTTTGCCGCCTGTGTCTTCAACCAGTTGGAAACATTTTCTTTCAGCTCTTCGTCATTGTTGTAGTATTAACCGCCAAGGACAGATTTGACATGCAAAAACAGATGAAAGTTGCTAGGAGCGAGGTCAGGGCTGTACGGGGGGTGGTCAAACACGTCCCAGTCATATCGCTGTAGGATGTTTTTCGTCGCATTTGCAGTGTGTGGTCGTGCGTTGTCGTGAAGAAACACAACACATTTTGACAGCCGATAACTTTCAACTGGTTTCACTTTCCCAACATTCAGAAAACGAATCACAGATCTGATTTCACAAGCGGCGGGATTTTCAATCAACACCGACATTGTAAACGAGCACAACAAAGCGTACGTGGCTGACAGCGATCTCACAATGGCGCACGTTTCTTCTCCTTGATACAGAGCGTCTACAGCGCATGTGCGAAACTGTGATCGCAGCGCTGCAGCGGAGATAAATTGAAACAGAACTTACTTTCTGGACGCCCTTGTATTTTAACAAGAGTTTCCCAACACATCCAATTTTTGAATTTGCCCTAGGTTTCTCTTTGTCTCAATCTTAAGCTCCAGAAATTTTTAAAGCAATGAATATGGCTTTTTTGCCCAAAATTTGATTTTTTTTTTGTGTTTTAAAGTAAAGAAAGCGTACTTAAATGCATCTCACAATAAAACTCGGGGCAATTTCTATTCACAGTATCTCTATGAACGTGTGTAACAAGTTTCATTAGTCTAACACTAAAACTGCGACGCAGGGAGCATCTTAAATGATGAAAAATGCTGAAATTTTCAATAGCGAGAAAACAAGGATAAAGAATTAGAATTCATATGTAACGCTAGCATTCACGTAACTTTCAAACTACATTAGAGCATTTAAAAATGGCTTTCGTATGCTATCTAAACATTTTTTTGGATTCAGGAAGGCTTACACTATTTTATAGACCAAAAAGAGGAAAAGGTGACTTTTTTAAAAATGTTCATGATAGATATCATCATCACTATTATTATTATTATTATTATTATTATTATTATTATTATTATTATTATTATTATTATTATTATTATTATTATTATTATTATTATTATTATTATTATTATTATTATTATTATTATTATTATTATTATTATTATTATTATTATTATTATTATTATTATTATTATTATTATTATTATTATTATTATTATTATTATTATTATTATTATTATTATTATTATTATTATTATTATTATTATTACTATTATTATTATTACTATTATTATTATTACTATTATTATTATTACTATTATTATTATTATTATTATTGTTATTATTATTATTATTATTATTATTATTATTATTATTATTATTATTATTATTATTATTATTATTATTATTATTATTATTATTATTATTATTATTATTATTATTATTATTATTATTATTATTATTATTACTATTACTATTACTATTACTATTACTATTACTATTACTATTACTATTACTATTACTATTACTATTATTATTATTATTATTATTATTATTATTATTATTATTATTATTATTATTATTATTATTATTATTATTATTATTATTATTATTATTATTATTATTATTATTATTATTATTATTATTATTATTATTATTATTATTATTATTATTATTATTATTATTATTATTATTATTATTATTATTATTATTATTATTATTATTATTATTATTATTATTATTATTATTATTATTATTATTATTATTATTATTATTATTATTATTATTATTATTATTATTATTATTATTATTATTATTAATTTAAATTTAAATTGTGCCATTTTTATTAGACTATTGAAACAATTTTAAGGAATTGGTCCCAAATTACATATTTTTTCAGAAGACATTTAAACTGCAGTTTCGGCTTGATGGATGCTTTCAGTGCGTTGTAGCTGTCTAAACCTTGCAATCCCTTAACAAAGGGGACACTAAAATCACATTTGTTTACTGACGATCTAAACGGAACACGTGACAAAAAAATGGCTGCTCGATGATGTCACGATGTGAATTATTTTTAATCCTAGAATTACCTCATGTAATTCTGGTATACATTAAGGGAAATGTTAACCGTCCATTCTTTCTCCGCTTCAGTTACTCAGACTGTACATTTGTGGGACAACAACAGAAAAGCGAGCTATCTGGACAGTTTTTTCGGCTTAAACATGTCGACCACGGTCAATATATTGATATAGGTTCTGAATAGAAGAATTGATGATATGCGTATGTTCCTAACAACTGTGAATTGCTTTTAAAATGCAGGAAGGCTCTATATCTCTTTCAGAAGATGGTGTGACGTGTTTATAAATATAGCGAAATAAAGGTTCTTTTGGGGAGGAACTGCTTTCTTGGGATATCGCCTGGCATCTTACTTTTGGCCGTCGTTCTTGAGCATTCACACCCTGGCCCATACAGAGTTTTCGGTATCCTATATCATAGACTCGAAGGACTTACAAATGAGGTTGCGTAGGTATTATATGGAGTAATAACTCTTATCCAGGAACATAGAATTTATGTGTTACAAGTAAACCACTTTATATTAATTGATTCGTTCTCTAAATTTACTAGGCCAGATATTACTAATTTAATTCACTATATACCGGTTACATTTCTAACACCTTATATTCTTTAAGTTAGTATCATTAAACATTTTCAACGGGAAAACAGGAAGAAATTTTATTCAAACTGTCACATACAATTTCTTTAAGAACTGATTTATTTATACAAAAATGGTTAGCATCCTTAAAACAACAGTGTGGTCTGGTGACTTCATTCACACATTTTATTTACGCCCAGTCACTTCTGATTTCAGTGTGCAGCAGAACATTAAGCGACCACGTTGGGAAAATAGAGGGGAGGTGAAATGGCAACAGTAGAGGTCACGCAATTGGGCCGAGTTACTCACCCATATTTGCTCAAAACGTCGGTTAAGGCAATTTGGGGCAGTAAAGGAAGGTAAGGTACACTTCTGTCGATGACTGTTGGAGACACAAATGTCAAGAATTTACCCAAAAGAAAAACAGACTTACATGACCAGGTTTCAGTTACTGTTTAAAAAAAATATTTCTCGTCTTCTCTTCAAAAATCTGTAACATGAATTTTCAAACTCCCTGTATAGTCTGCCAATATATATGTACATTTATACAGTTCACGTTAACTACAGCTCCTTCAATTTTCTTAAAACAAAGGTGCTTCAAGTATTTCCAAATGGCAACAATTGCTTTATTTGTTACTATAAATTTATTGAAATATAGTTCCTCTGCGGTGCACGTCCACGGATAAAATGAACTGACAGGTATAGATTACGTGACTAACATATTTAACCCGTATATCCACATAGAAGATATATGTATAATGGTGACGTTTCTCGATATGTTACATTTGTGTTTGCCAAGAGCGACTTTATTAGTAATCGAAGTGCCAGCGATGTAAATTGTATAGTACCTTCAATTTCTAGATTATTTCGGTTAGCGTCTCTGGATTTTATGAGAGGCTTCGTTTAAACTTTGAATGTTTTAACATATACCCTTTTGAAATATATAATTTTTGTTTAAGTTTAAGTGCAGAAATTGTTATAAATGTTTATGCTAAATGAATTAAATTCGTTTCAAAATTTTAATTTCCTTGAAGACCTGAAAATCTGACTATTACTTTAATTAATTTCAATCAATTAAAGATCAAATGTAGCATTAAAGCTTATAGCATTATTACACTGTTGTGATACATTTTTTACCGCGTTCTTATAGGTGATAGGTGACGCATGGTACACAATTACACTTATACAAATGTGTGTGAGTGTCTAATCCTCTCGGAATTAGGTGAACAAACATCTTAAGGCTAAAGGCCGCTGGTAGACAGGGTACAGAGATGCGCGAAGTCCCTAACAGTTCTAGGCTCGAAAATCCGTCTCACTGCTGGAGATACCTATAGAGGACGGTGAACGACCAGTCGACCAAGCTGGTCCTTACTGTCCATGGGGAGTAGTCCTTTGAGCAAGTATCCGCGCCATCTACCCGTCATTGCCGTACGCGACGAAACCTAGAAATACATTAAGTCACCTACAGTGGTTTTGTGGAGGTCGTGGGTTCAAGCCCGGCGGAAGGCGATGAATTTTATTCGGGCGTAAAACTATTTAACATGGTTTCTCTTGTCCATGTCGTAGATATAGAGAATGTAAAAGAACTAAGCCTAATACAGAGGCATCTCAGTACACGTTCTTTCACGGTAGATAAAGAATGAGATGTCCATGAATAAAAACTAAAGATAAAAAGCATCTGAACTTTCAGAAGGAAATGGTATGAAATGGAAATGATAGAAAAAAACCGTGATCATGCTAGACTAGAAAACACTCCGGCATTCGTCTACCAATCAGAAAAAACAATAAATAACACGAAAACCCCAAAGGTGGTGCGAGCGGATGGTGGAAATCAAACTTTTTTTTTTAATTTACGTCCTCCAACGTTAAGTCATATCGGAAGATGAATGGAATGGGTGAAATGATGCTCAAATGAGTCCGGGGTCCATGGAGCTTAGTTACCGACATTCGCCATTGAAAACCCCGGAAAAACCTTATCCAGGTAACTCACCCTGACCAAGATTCGAGCTCGGGACCTCCTGCACCTGAGGCAGACATGCTACCATCTACGCTACCGAGGCGGGCATCAAACATTTAACCTCTCAAAATTAGGTCTCGCTTGTAGTCGCCCGCCTACTTGTGTGTTTTATTCCCTTATGAAAAGAACTCTGTTGCAATTTATAATTAAGAATATACGACATATCCTTTACATATTAACAAGTACTTAGGGTGCAAAGGGGAAAATATTTATTTCATTCCCAAAAAATGTTTCGTTGTAAATGAAATAATAAATGTATGAATCTCCAACGAGCAATGCAACAAAAACATTGTTAATGTGGTAATCGATGGTAGGAGAGCAAGTAGATATACAGGCATTTTCTGTGCTAAAAGCTTCTTATAGGATGACATTTGTAGAAAAGGGAGAAAACACACAAATGGGACGATAGCGTGATGTGATTGTCACCCTTGTATCAATTATATCCTGCCCTATGCACCTTCCGCAGCCGTCAATTTCTCTTGGGATTCTTTCGTGACCCTTCTCACGCTTCCTAGCACTTTGTGTGTATGTGTGTGTGAGTGAGAGAGAGAGAGAGAGAGAGAGAGAGAGAGAGAGAGAGAGAGAGAGAGAGAGAGAGAGAGAGAGAGAGAGGCCGAGCACATTATAGAACACGAAGCCTGATAGGATACCTCACGACAAATATATGTGGACTCTTCGGCGATCGAAATTGTTAAAGCAATAGAAACAAAAGAGGCGACAATATAACATTTTGCTGCATGGTGTACATTGTCACGAATACAGAAGCTGGTTTATAAAAAGTAAAACAACTTTATTGTAATAAACGAGGATAAAAAATATCGTGAAACTGAAAGACAACGATGTTTCTTGATGCATGACATTGATCGATAATTCATGCATCACACCAACATTCCAGGCACAATGGTCTGGGGTATTTGCGCTCCAATTGTGAATGCAGAAAATTCTCAAGTCACACCTGAAGTCATACACATTAGATCCCCTGGCAAAAGCTACCTCTCTGTTCTCGGCTTTGATTTCCTCTGGGTTCTTTCATTCTTCATCTATCAGGCAACCGATGGTACTAAACTGTCGAACTTCACATTTTCTTTCCTATGAGACTCTCCCTTTTCAGTACGTACCAAGGATGGGCGATCAGTCCAAAGCCTGGCATGAGCGTGAGGAAGGAGATGATGTAAAATGAGGGCGAAGTGGATGAAATAAAAGTGGATGTGGAATAGCTCGTGAAATGAAAGGCGGAAAACCTGGAGAAAACCCACCCAGGCGCCGCTTTGTCCACCAAAATCCTACATCAAATCTGAGCGTCTTGGTTGGAGGCGAGCGATCTAACCACTTGATCATGGCACCGCGTCGGCTTTAAGCTATCCTGATTAAAGTTAATCATCTACATTTTGTACTTTGGAACTCTCTGCCCCCTTATTTTCGATGCCACCTTATTTATTTTAGTCGTAGTTAACATCCGTTCATACTATATATGGGACTAAAGGTAGCAAAAGCTGATGTTACCTGACGTAATGTGAAAATCGTGATATTTTGTTGGTTTCTCCGGGTCAACGCGAATGCTTGGGTGGTTCCACTTCTACTACGAATTACCTGTCCATTATTTTCTGCCCGCGTCATTTTCTTTCATCAATTTCTCCTCATCCATTTCGGTTATAGGATCAACGGCGGTGGATGGATGGATTGCGGCAGGACGGTAGAATTTGTGTTCTGTAAGGATTTCCTCCTGGCACTTCTAAAGATTTCTGGGGCCTGCTTTCTTCCTAGCAATGTCTCGTCTACACCAGGAACGTATAGCTAAGGCAGGACTGGACGATGTCAGAACTGGTGCTGTATTGGAATCGTTAGGGACCCCATCCTTGCTAGCACATAGCATATATCGTTATCGGTATCTGTTCCCCCTTTGGATATTACCATCAGCTTTCTCTCAGGGGTTACTCGGAAGCACAAAGAGCTGACTATGGCCATAAGTATGGTGCTAGGCCCTATACTTAAGCTGCTAAGCCCTTCGTCTGAATACTCCTAATTCCTAACACAATTTTGAAATCATACACCATCAGTAAAGGGTGGTTTCAGATACTGATAAAGCATATTATAATTTTAGCTTCAGCAGAGATCTTGGGTAAACTCTCGGTGGTTTATGATATGTTTGCTAATAGATATTTTGCTTATAACCACCGGCTAGCTAAAGAAAACATATATTTTTTCAATTCTTAATGAAACATGTTTTGTAAGGCGAATAATGATGTTTCAAAAATATACTTGGACTTAATTTAACAACACGGCATTAAAGAACGAATGGGATGTATATCCTTAATGAATATTAAATATTAGAAATGTTAGTAGCACACCTTTTAGTACTTCTACAACTGACTGTATGCACAATAATAATGCAACGAATAGATTCATTCAACCAGAAATCTAGCCTAGATGCATTTGGTTTGAGTGTAAACGCCCTACACTTTTTAATAATATTGGGTAATTAAATGCACCTACCTATACCTACGTTGCAATTATTATTATGATTATAGGTACATAAAGAGTAAGCAAAGAAAAAGTAAATGTCCCAAACTACAACGATCTTATTGTAAACATATGGGTGGGGACAGAGAGAGACAGACATACGTTAATCGACGCTTTTAGTCTGCTGGGTGGTGGAGGAGCTGTCACTATACACACCTACGAATTTCCCTCCACCGATCAGCAGCCTGAGAGCGTTCGGTTAGAGTATTTCTACCTCTCTCTGTCCCCTCCCATATGTCTAAAGCAGGATCGTTTTAGTTTGAGATAGATTATAGATACTACGAGATCTATTATCACTCTTCACAAAGGTTCATAGCAAACTTATACATGCATATGATCTACAATTGAATGCTGAGATGCCTTATCCATTTGAAGAACATAGGTTAGTGCATAGATTAATAAAGAGCTGTTACTTTAAGACATACTGTAAGTTTAGAAGAGTTAGATTTAAGGATAGTTTTCAGGCTGGAGTTAGTGTTTAAGAGACTTAGCTCTACAGCTTGATTATGGACAACAGTTGACCTACCTGGCCAGCCAATAGCAAGGAGCGTACGTTCTGAACATCGCTCTGAATGGTAGACCGGATGTACTTAAGCCAATTACCGAACTCGACGCTAGCATCTAGGAAACCCCGCATCCCATTCCCCGCGACTCTCACCTGCAAAAATCACAAGGCACAACGTGCCCACATTACCAGATATTCTTGTGAACTTATTATGGAAAAAGCAACATGAAAAGTTGATGTTCTGCTCTTTAATGAAGTAGTAACATAATGTTAAAAGAAACAGTGAGAGTATTTTCCAGAATGTAGCACTAGATATTTCAATGATTTCCTATACATTTTTGCTAGCTGAAATAACTTGTTTTGCACAGAATTCTTTGGTACGGTTTTAAGACATAATGCGGAAGCCGAAACTACTGAAAAGCCAAATTTACTTAATTTTTCACAGTTTTCAGATTTAATTTAATTAAACGCTTGTTTTAAGACCTATAAATATATCACTCATGAAATATGAAAGTGATATCAAGATAACATTAGAAGCAATTGTTGTCAGTTAGGTAACTGGTTATTAGTCCTCAATGTAAATATTTGGATGACGTAATTACATTATGCTGACTATAAGCTATTTTAAACATCCAGTCCCCCTTATCGACAGAATTTATTAATATGTTTATCTCTGAAAATAATTTTAGGATTAGCATATTTATTCAGCTTTGTCCTTGATGTTCCAAATCCCTTATGCGGCGTCCATTTGTCGAGAACATTTATGAATTTTTTTGAAAAAAAAAAAAGAAAGACATTTAACGGAGTTTAAGACATTCAGTTTCTGATCCTGTAAGTGTTTAGGTGTATAATGCTCGCACTTATTGCAACTGTTAATGTAAATATACATTTAAATATTTAGGTAACGAAATGACAAAACCACCAGATGGATCAAAAGTCCACCGAGTATTGCTTGGCTTCGCCTTTTTTACTAAGCAAATTATGTAATTTGCATTCATTGAATATAGCAAAGGTCCTCAAGCGCGTATCACAAATTTTAAACTTCTCTAGCTTCCCCGCATTAGATCTTAAGGGTTGGAGATTCGTTTAGGTCGAAGAGTAAGAAGTATACGACAACCACACTACGGAAACTGGGAAAACCAGGACCGTTTCAAAAATGACAGGGACATCGGCAGAGATATGCTGCTGCCCAGGGTTGTACTGAATTACCTAAAGGTTTTATATTTTATTCAATAGAAGTTTCTATACATGTTCGATTTATTTTTAACTATCCTAGTATAATATTTTAATATACTAAATTAGACGTTATAAATTCATATTACATACATTTAAAATGTAGTGTTCAACATTTTAAGAATATATAATCAATAATTGAAGAATATATAATCAATTTATCTTTCAAATTGAGTTGAAAATGAATGTAATTGGCAATTCTATCATAGTCGTTGTGAACATTGTTGCGTATATGACCTGAACAAGATTTGGAAAGAATTCTAATTACTGGAATTTAACATTTCATTTCCTGTATTGCAAGTTTGAATATGTCTGTGTGAATCAGTTGGTTCACATCACTAGATGTGAACTGAACTGTTGGATACTTCCTGCTTTGTGAACAAAACAAAGGAAAATTGAGACAACTCATGAAAACAACGACTAAACATGGCATGAGAACCCCCAAAACGACCCCACGATTATAAGAAACGCTGACTTATCAATTGGCGGCCATTTTGGCGGGATCCCTATTTAAATGATATAAGTCGGTACGCGGGATGATTATTGATCATTCTTAGACGGCGGCTTAGGTCCGTCAGGTCTGATCACAGAAGTTTAATGGTGTACGTTCAAACCGAAACATTGAAGATAGAGGATCAACTAGACTACATCCTTCATATAGCAGTTCGTTCAGACATCTACGCAAGACTGAACCAAAGGTATAGTTCATTATGTTATAATTCATATAATGCTATAATTGCACCTCTGATCTCTTCAAGATAAGGGAGTGCCTTGTTCTGCTCTACCGAATTATAGAATATATTTGTTAATGTGGTTTGACACTAGGTGTTATCTGTAACCCTTCCCAAGTCCTCAACCCCTACCAATTAGCTCTACCAACTGATTTCCCCCTCCTTCCAGTACCTACGGCCCTAGTTGTGGCTTAGAATTGTAAGTTCGTCATCCCCCTTACAACCCTGTTTGCAGCAATATCAATAATATTTCAGATGAAAAACATAGCATATTCCTTAAACATTAAGACTCAAAATCATAAACTGGTTAAATAGATAATTATACTTAATGCACAGTTAAACTGTTACTTTTGCTATTACGTACTTACAATAAGCAGAAGAAGTACTGCATTCCACGCAAAACTTCCCTGTCAAGATTTTAACTGAAATACATATGTGTATGTGGTAGGGGCTGGGGTGGTATACGGACAACAGAACGAAAAATCGAGGTATGCTATAATTATCAAACTTGGTAATTAAGTTTAGCATTTAGAGTCAGCATCTTACAAACATGTGAATCGAAGATTTTAAGGAAAGTCTTTCCACCCTGAACTACACTTTTTATGGAAAATGCATTCTTATTTTTCGTTTTCTCAAAAACACCTCTGAAGATTTTGATAAAAATGCCATATATTAAATATACTTATATATCCAATAAAATATATGTATTCAGTTTTCTGGAAATTCCCTTGAAGTCTTCTTCATTCGGAAGGTATGTCATATATTACTGTGTAACTGGAAAACCATACGGAACAGACGAAAGCTTACTTCACAAAACATTTAGATCTCTTTAAAACATATAATTCATTTCAAATAACTTATATGTTAGATCAATCATTTCCAATATTTCCTAAATTATTTGTTTTAATATTTCAATACTTTGCTATTTTTTGAAGCATTAGTATTATTTATTTCACATGAGGCAATAGAATTACTGTGAAATTTCAAGGCCAGCTTATAGCGATCCGCTTTTTAATTTAACTACTGCTTCTTCTTATGTGCGAAATTTATAATGAAAAACAAACGTTCACCTCGATTAATGCGACTTGGTTAGAAAAATGAGCTTTTGGAAGAATATGTACAGCGACGTATGAAATTAAATTATATTATATACAGAAAATAACGTTGATGTAACACATTGGTGTTTATATTTTATAAATTATTTCTTTGTATCCTCAGTTTTATGACTGAACAAAGCTGCATTTTTGTATTTTATTTGGTATATGAAAAATGAAAGCTTACCATCTTAAAGTTTGAGCTACATATATTTATACATTTTCTTACAGTACTGTCATAATGTTCTGGTAAAAGTATTTACTAAAGCGGCTTCTTTACATTTACAGAGGAACATAGTCGAATGTCTTGATCTTGGCTAGCGCACCTCCCCATTGTTTGCCAGTTATGAGCACTGAGGAAAATAGGAAAAAAATCACAAGTCAAGCAAAATAACCTTGGTAGAATTTTAATTACAGAACTTTATTTACGAGACTGTGTCTAAACGACTTCGGGCACGCGTGTCGGTGAGACGAGCTTAGCCTGGGGGGGGGGGGGGGCAGGATCGAGCAAGTCTGCTTGTTGGATATCCGGGCATTTCACATAGAAAGAATACCTAAGTACCTACTCCGTGCGCCATATTCGGTTTTTTCATTCAGCAGTCACGACCATCATGACCGTTCTGGGGCACCAGTGGAAAGGAAACATGGTTTAACCCATCCCTATGTTTTGTTCTTCGGTTCATTTAACATTCAAGACGCTTCTATTCTTTTAGCACTGTTTCGCCGTAAAGTCTGACCACCCGCAACACACCATGGCAGGGCGGAAGTACCATTTACATAGGTTTGCAGCACTATTTTCGACACCTTGTGCATATACCATAACTGAGCATTCAGAGAAATATGAAACATCCTATCAGAGACTCCCACAATTGGTAACACAAAAGGTAGTACTTCCATTCCATTTCCTTTTGATATTTGGCTTCTTATGAATATTCACATACACATTCCGTTACCCTTTGGTGTTTAGAAGACGGAAAGGCGCATGCGTAAGATACGTTCCACCCCTCCAGACGCAATGAACAGGCTACAATCTAATGTTTCCGCTCTTACTTCAGGAAATGTAATGAGCACGTCCTTCACCCTAGAATTCCCCATCCGAATTATTTTAACACGTAGCTTGTTGCGGCTTTACGACCAGGAGGGAGAGAGTGATGCTGTTTTGAGATGAATGGACCGACGAATATATGAGAGGGAATGGTGATAGTGGTAATGCTTGAGCAGGCTCTCCGCGGCGGGGGTGAAAAGGAGACGAGGTAAACGCATTATCGCGGTGATGGCGGCGTCCCGACGTCGGAGTGGCGGGCGTCGTCACGCGTGGTCGACGGAGCGCGTCCCTATGATAGCGCTCCTCCCCTGCCAGCATCCCAGAGATGATTCCTCCCCTTCCAGGTACGAGGAGCATCGCTCTGCACGGTAATGGCGGCACCCTCTAGAGCTTTGCTGCTTGTTAGTCTGCATTTCCTGTTATAATGCATTTTCACCACAACTAATGCTTGGCTTAGCTCTTTATCGTACCTTTAAACGTTCATTAGATGAGTGAATGAATAAACAATTATCCAAACTCACCAACGCCTACCCGGGGTAGTCTCTAAAAGTATTCAACCGAGTTTGATATTTCTTGCACCATTAACACAAACCTAGGGTTATAAAACACCTTGTAATTTCAATTCAAAGACTAACTAGATTTAGAAAGCCTGCATTGAGAGTGTCATGGAGTACAAAATAGCTGTTGTACTCCAGAGAGAATAAATATATAAATAAAACTTGGTTACGTTCTCAGTGCTCCACTTATTGTTAGTATTTACCTAGAACGCGTTTCGTTAGGATCTTATCAGCTGTTGTCCACTAATGTATGTTGGTTTGGTGAACTCCTTGGAGGTGATAGGGGCGTCTCTGTCGGTATCCAGATGAACTTGAAGTTTGGGTTCCCTTCAAAGATAGTATCGAAATTGAACAATTTTCTTACATATTTCTTTATGAACTTTTTTTCCCACGTGGTTAATGCAGCTGAGCCAAGGACACCTTTTTAAAAGTGGATTTCTCGTTCTATTTCGTGATTATGATTATCTTTCCAAAAATGGTATGCTACCGTCGATTTATCTATTTCTTTGTTTCTGATATTCCTAAAATACTCTTAAAGCCTAATGTTCAAATTCCTTTTAGTTTTTCCAATGTAAAAGTTGTCACAGTCTTTGCAGTTAATCAGGTAACCACCTGATTTTTTGTGTGCAGGTATCTCCTTTGTATTATGTGATTTCAAAAGGTGTTGTACACTGCATTTTTTTTCTGTGGGGCCAAAGTAATGTTGTGCTCTTTGAAGACCTTTTGGAAAAGGTGTGTAGCTCTAGGATGATATGTAAATTTTATGTATGAAGTTTTATTGCTGATTGGGATGGAATATATCAAAGAGTACAATAGCATAATTCACACTGAAGAATACAATGGATCAGTGTTGCATTGGTCAAAAAGAAAATTGATAAATTCGAAAGACAACAAAGATGCAAACAAGGAATTACTCTTTCCCCAATCAAAAATACTGCAGACGTGTGCATAACGCTACAGTATCAACAATCCTAATAACATTTATTCTAATTCTGTAAATGCATAACTGAAGTTTATGTATGTCAAAATCGTCTAATAGTCCTCATGTAAGAACAATTTTGTTTATTTCTTTTGTGCTTACGTTGTAATCAAGTTCATTAGCAGGCATGCTAAATAATTATATAATAAGAAAAGGCTTCCCACATTAGAAATCAGCAAACAAGTATTCTCGTATATTTAAAAACAATAACATTATTTTCCCCATGTATTCGTTTTCAAAAAGGTTAAGTTGGTGCCTGAGGGTAGGAATCTTCACCAGTTTTATAGGCCTTTCATTGCAAGTTTATGTTAAGGTTTCTGCATTGTGTTATTAAATAGCTATCGGACCAAAGAGAGGGTAGGTACAAAGATATAACATTTCACCTAATATAATTGTTTAAAACATTAATTATGCTCTTCGACCAAGGATTCTTCCACCGCCATGGAGTAATTACGCAATATACGCAATATATAGCATTTCCAAAATTTGGAACCTATCAGGGGGAAGTTAAGGAAGTAAGATGTTCCGCCGATGTTTCTCATTCTATGCAATTTTCATCCATGATGAAAGAAGAAATTCAGTTATAAGGAGTACAAGGGAGGATAGTAATAGAAACCATCTAGATCACCATGAAGTTTGTTGAAGAACAGAGAAAGCTAATTTGTCATTAGTGTTTTAAAAATTTACCTTGAACTTTGGTCAAGCAAGCTAGTATTGTATAAAGCAATCTTGAGAAGTCCCTCAAGGTAGAATTTCGTTCAAGTATAAGCAAATAAACCACCGCTTAGCCTACGTCTTTAATCTTTTCAAGTGTTGGCTTCGAATACTTCTCTTCACAAAACCAGAGTACTAGAAGTGGTGGTGGCGGTGGCGGTGGCGGCGGTGGCGGTGGCGGCGGCGGTGGCGGCGGTGGCGGTGGTGGTGATGAGAAGAAGAAGAAGAAGAATGGGATTCGCTGAAGTAGTTTAGGATTATTATGAAAGGGATTTGGCACCGAAACCTGAGGTTTATTATACCTAAGCCCCAAGAGGGGCGAGAGGAGACAAAGGGCGGCCGACTTATGGAGTCACGCCAGCGCCGAGACACCCGACGACACTTATACTCTGAAGGAGCTCATCAGATGAGAGATGATGTGTAATGATAATGGAGATGAAATGGAGGGACAGGAAATTCGGGGCATACCACTGACCTACCTAGCATTTGCCTGACAACCCTGGAAAACTCCCGAAAAAAACCCATGAGTCAGGTAGCTCTGCCACGGGAATCGAACGCAGGCCTCCCGAATGCGGGCCACAGACGAAATCGCCTGAGCCATCCCGCTCGGTTCGCAGAAGTCCTTGCACATTGAGAAAAAATTTCATTTTCGGTTTTCAAAGCATAGCATGTCAAGTGCATTGCATACGGAGAGAGAGGAGAGATAGGAAAGTTAGACATTAAGAGAAAAAGAAAAGTATAGGGAGAGGGAGACAAATGTAGAAATGGGAGAAACAGAGAAGAGAGATTAGTCGAGAGAAAGAAAGTTGGAGAGAGAGAATTATCCCAGTTAGTGCAACGACGGTGCGAACGAAGCTAGGGATTTCGCTAGTAAACTTCTAAAATTGGTACTTGAATATACTGCTAGTAGAAAAGATGTCAATAAAAATCAACATTTATTAAATATAGGTATAATTTTCGAGTTTAGCCGACCTAGTTTCAAATTAAATGAAGCAATATTTTCTTTATAGTTTCAGGTGTTCATTATAAGGAGAAAAGAATAACATAACATTTCATATAAGACTATATGCTGAGGCAGTGATTCTGTGAAATTTGGCGTAGAATCTTTAAAATAATGAAAAAATGTTTATTTCCCATTGTTATATTTGTCGCTTTATTTATTGGTTTTGGAAACATTTAAGCTCTATGGGCTATTTAAATGCGCCAAAGAACAGTTCTTAATCATATGAACATTATAAATTTAAATGTCATTTTTCTTTAAAAAAAAAAAATCCATACTTTTCATTGCTTACTTACAATCTTCAAGCGTCCTAAGTGTTAACCAACATAACTTATATTTTTAGTGACATTTCAGGAACGATTACTGAAATAAGTACCTAATTACTTCAGTTCTATAAAATATTTTCGCTGAGGTTAATTTAATATTTTTAACATTTTTTATCGAATACATTCAGAATCGGATTCAAAACCTTCAACAATTTTTCCTTATAATGATTTGTTATGACAAAAATAAAACTGTCAGGACCTAAGAAATGAAAACTCTTTGACATATAGGCTGTTTTAATAAATATACAAAGATTAAGTAAATCCATTGATTCTTTCAGTGGCACATTTGATGTGTTTCTATTAATATTATATCTGTTTTAATTATTTAGCTTATACCGTTTTAGGCTGAAGGCAAGTGGTTTTGGACACTCCTGTGTTGGTCGATATGTCAGTACTAGTCTGCGACCGGCATGGAAGATAGCAGCACAAACATTTCATTTCCTGAACAGACAGCGCCGCAGCCCCCTCCTCTATCGGGGATTCGCTTAACTACTTCCTGTAACTGGCGTGTTACCATGACATGTGGCCAAACAGTGCTGCTATCTGTCACTGCTGCTGTAAATACTTCGCCCGTCATTATTCAAACGCCGCACGATGCTATTTTATTAGGCTAATACATTTGGTTTCATGGAACTTTCATGGCAGTTTCTCCTTAATTAGCAACATACCTTGTGAAGTTGGTGAGTGCTTCATTCTGAAAAGGGTTGGGATGTCTAGATAAGCGTTTTCTGTTTATATAAGGAGATTTTTTTACGTCCTCCGTTAGGTCATATCGGACGATGAATGGAATGGGTGAAATGATGTTCAAATGAGACCGGAGTCTATAGAGCTTAGAGTTACCTGACATTCGACCTTCAGGATAAGGGAAAACCCCGGAAAAACCTTAACCAGGTAACTCATCCTAACCGAGATTCAAACTCGGGACCTCTTGAGACGTGAGGCAGACACGCTACCAGCCCGCTACCGAGGCGGGCTATACGGAGAATGTCACTCAACTCATAACCCTTCGCATCCCGGGCTCTTTGAGTATATTTTGCTCATTTCATTCAAAACTCTGGAGCCCAAATTGTTAAAACTTTTGCCACATCTGGATACACCATTTTTATGCCTATAGAGCTAGAAGAACCATTTTTGCAGGCATGTTGGAATATACAACGATGTTTGTACATTCCAAAGTACAAAGCAACTAAGAACAGAGTTCAAAAGTTAATCTTCTCAACAACATTTTAATCCATGCTGGTATCGAACTAATGACCCTAATAGACTTCGTTTCGTAAATTTGCCTTTCAACGCGATTTTCGTTTCTGATAATTCTTTAACCTTATTAATCACACGTTATATGCGGTACTCAACTATACATCAAGTACTTCAAGTGAGCCATTTGTCCGCCTCGATAGCGTAGATGGTAGCATATCTGCTTTACGTTCAAGAGGTCCCGAGTTCGAATCTCGGTCAGGGTGAGTTATCTGGATAAGGTTTTTCCGGGGTTTTCCCTTATCCTGAAAGACGCATGTGTCCGATATGACTTAACGTTGGAAGACGTAAATTACAAAAAGTCTGTCATTTACGGTGCACATGTATCTTCTATTCGTCGCAGCATATCGCTTCTTTATTTACAGATCTACCACTTCCTTTCAGACTCCTTTTGATATTAGATATCTATTATGGTTGTGGCACTCAAAGGGACGTTTGAGTGGTTGGTAAAACAACACCCAAAAGGTTTACAAAATCAACTAGAAAGCTGATACAGCTCTAAGATGAAGGTTTTAGGTTTTTGAAGTTTATTTCAGAGTAGCTTGTATCCAACAGGTGTTTTCGTTGTACAGTCTTGTCAAAAAATGCTAAGAAAAAAGTAGATTGTTTACACTTCTGTCACAAATTACGGCAGTTTTTAGGTCATACAGTAATTATAATGGCGGATGCAGTTTTCTTATTTGTGTTGAAACTATCGAAACAAGCTCAAAACACTATATGAAGCTGTGGAAACCGTTTAAAGATCCCAGGTGGAGCCTGAGGTCTGCGATTACTTATTCGTATAGGAATCTCTGCTCAGAAGTTGAACTTGGCTCATTGGTATCATACAGGTTGTCTCATCACTCCACCACTTCAAGTTGAGTTCAAATCCTTCGTGTTCAACTTAAAAATGTCATTGCTTTTTGTTTTTCCTCTTGGGTCCTATAATTTGATAATATGATACAAATAACATTTTTATAACGTTATAGATGTTTATAGTAATAACCCATGGCACGACAGCTCTTAGAGGGCCAAGGCCTATCAACCGGACTGCCGGCCTCACGCCCACTTACGCACGGCAAAGGTTGACGATCATCCAACCGATACGGGGAGGAGATGTGGTCAGCATCTCGGCATGCCTCCAGCCGGAATTTTGGCTTCCGTGACCTGGGCCGCTTACCTAGCGCAAGCTCCTCACTTTCCTCGCGATGCTGAGTGGGCACCGGTCCTATACCCGGGACCTAAAATCCCCACCACATGGGTGGGATCGAACCCGGGCCGCTTTCCGTGGCCAGCGACCAAGGCATGCTGCCTTAGCCCGCTACACCACGGCGCAGGACGTTATAGATGTTTACAAAATAAAATAATCGTCAAGTAGCTATACATTTATAGTTCGTAATAGATATTTTATTATGATCGGTATTGTGCTTGATCCATTCAACCAAGTTTGAGACATTTCACAAATTAAAATGAAACATAAGACTTACGCACGAAGCAAAAACTACTACATTAAGTCCTCGACATACTCCTAAAAAGATGAAAGCCAACACCAGATACGGTGAAGATAATAAGGCTCAAAATATCAAAGATGATCCCGAATTAAAAATAAAGATAAAGATAGTCCGTAGTTTTCATTTGAAGGGCAAGGGCCTCTCCTAACTGCCGGTAGAGTGAGCTTGGTGCGACTTATACGAGACCCTAATTATCGGATTGTAATACTTGTGTCTTTGGCTTACAAGAGAACCAATTGCAACAATAAATAAATTAGTAATTAAAATACAGACAATAAAGTCTAAGAGAAATAAAAAGAACCAAAACAACGTGACGTCGTTTCGAACCTAGCCTTTGCATCATCCTGTTCCACCAGCTAACCCACTCGACCAGTTGCCACGTATTCCAGCTCGCTCTTTCGGAAAGCATTCGTTGTCACCTTGCTTGTATTATATGCGTGAAAAGACGTCGTTTATTTAAGCGTTTCGTAGCTTCTGGGTTCTCATTCAGGGCGTACATATTAATGTTTTGTGCATATAGTACTGAGTAGAAGGGCAGAGCTGCAATGACGGCTTTTGTGCTAAAAGGGTTAATGTTTTTACATTAGACTATAAACTTCGGGTTGCATAGATAAGAATAAATAGGGGCAGCTGACTCGCCTGGTATAATAAAAAATTTGTGTCTAAAAATAAACAATTAAGACATCACAACAAAGATTTAAGAAAAAAACAGCAGGCTACTGATTCTGGAAAAATTATAAGGATTGCCAATTGCGTTATTGCAGGCTGCGCATTTATCGGTTAAGTGAGAGAAAGAGGATTTATGAAAAAAAAGAAGAAAAGAAAAAGAAACCTTTAAGTGGGTTCATAAATCTAATTATGGAATTTTACGAAAATAGAAATAAAGCACAAGTAGACACTATGAAATGGATTGGTGAAGGAAAACATGATTTAAAATTGACAGGAATCACTCAAGACGATATTCTAGATAGGGACGTCTTTCGAATGAAGGTGCTTAAATGGCAAGCTGACCAAGAGGACAAACCTAAGACAAAGACTGGAACAACGTGGACAGGCGAGAGAAAGAAAGCCCCCAACTAAAGAATGAGAGAACTTTGGATGCTACGAAACCTCTGTAGGCATTTTGCATAGTCCTACATGGGTTCATTCTAACAAAACAAAAAAAAAAAAAAAAAAAAAAAATCCTTTTGTTGGGTGAGGAAAAATTATGTATAACCACATTAACAAGATTTTATTTCTTAGATTATTCTTAATTTTATTTGGAAATTTTGCCTACTGAATATATTGGATAAGGTACGGAGTATAACGAGCTACCACCACCCAGAAGCAATAGTTGAAGTGAAGGAACCACAGGAGGTTAAGACACAGGTAAGACTGGCCACAAAGACGCACAGAAGACTCAAATTCCCAGGCTCTAAAGGTCAATCCATTCCTAGATCTAAAAAACATGAAGAATCCAAGGTCAGAGTGGATGGTTGATGGAAATCGAAGCCACACTGTTACCGTGCAGCTTTCACACTATGTATATATTGGATAAGAATTAACTCAATAAATTGAGAGGTTAAATGAAGTACATCTTTATACGGAAATTAAAAATACCTTTGATCCATTTCTTAAGTAGAGATTTGTTTCAATACCACAATAGCTTATTGTAAGTAACAATCAAGGATGACGCCTGCTACTCACTAAATTCCAAAAGCGTGATAAAGGCAGGCTGCTCAAGCTTTCAAGCAAGGATGAACCTTAACAGACAGCTGAGGTCCTCAGTGACATGACCAGTAGACAGCGTTTATCGTAGCGATCAGCGGGGTTCACCATTACTCACATGGAAGGGGAACACAACACGTGTTGTTTTATGAGGGTGACTAAATATTTGTTTTTGATATAGGCTTGTTAGGTTGCACGTCATAGTATTTGGTATAGTCTACCGACTTTAAAGTGTACTAACAAGGTTTGACTTGGAGGGGATGGAACACAGCACCTCGACCTATAGAACATCTTTTGGGCACACGTCCCTGACTGCGCTCCCCCACACAGGCGGAAATTAGGCTGAGAGGATACCATGATTGATCGAAGTCGAGGAGAGACGACAGTAGAGGGCAGGGTCCTTAACATTTACATATTTGAATTCTCCCGTTGCATCTTGTAAACCAGCTGCCACTATTGTGGGGTTTGGAATGGAAGCCTCCCCAGATTCGGAGGCTTAGGATTCATAGAGAAAAATTTCCTGCCATGCACACAAAAGCATCTGTCAATACTTACAGCCCTGAAAATAGGCAACTAAAATGAAACGTGAAGTGAAATGAGAATTGAAGTAAAATGGAGGGAGAAGAAATTCGGGTGATGTAATTGCATTTACCAACACTGACCTAGCGTCAAGGATAGGAAGGTCAGCCACAGTAATCGAACCCACGAGCTCCTGAATTTGGTCCAGAGGCGCCACCGCCTGAGACATTCTGCTCTGTTCGTTGTAGAATCTCTACGACTGTCAGGCAAAAAGCAATATTCTAAAGTAATGAGCACAAAGAGATCGATATAACACGCTTTTTTGTCAACTTATAATTGTTGTGACAAAGCTTTTATGTACAAAATGATATAGAACAACTATATGAGATATACCTGTTTATTATTATTATTATTATTATTATTATTATTATTATTATTATTATTATTATTATTATTATTATTATTATTATTATTATTATTATTATTATTATTATTATTATTATTATTATTATTATTATTATTATTATTATTATTATTATTATTATTATTATTATTATTATTATTATTATTATTATTATTATTATTATTATTATTATTATTATTATTATTATTATTATTATTATTATTATTATTATTATTATTATTATTATTATTATTATTATTATTATTATTATTATTATTATTATTATTATTATTATTATTATTATTATTATTATTATTATTATTATTATTATTATTATTATTATTATTATTATTATTATTATTATTATTATTATTTACTGGGTATTATTTTGTGGATACATAAACCTGTAGCTGCTATCGTAAATAAACGTAGAGTTAGAGGTAGTCACATAGAGGAGTCTCCAGTAACTGGAGCACAACACCGCTTGTGGGTCATAGTGTTTTTTTTTTTATTTTAATTTACGTCCTCCAACGTTAAGTCATATCGGACGATGAATGGAATGGGTGAAATGATGCTCAAATGAGCCCGGTGCCCATAGAGCTTAGAGTTACCCAACATTCTTCTTTCAGGATAAGGGAAAACCCCGGAAAAAACCTTATCCAGGTAACTCACCCTGACCGAGATTCGAACTCGTGTCCTCTTCAACGTGATGTAGACATGCTACCACCACGCTAGCGAGGCGGGCTGTGGCTCTTTGTGCTTCTAACGTGATCCCTGAGAAGAAGCGATAAAGAATGGAGCATAAGGGCGAACATATCCGGACGACAATGTGCGCTAGCAAGAATGGGGTCAGTAATGATTACTAAATTACAAAAATCTTGACGCCGGCTAGCCTTGCTTTAGCCATCTGCAACCTGGGTGCCCTGGTTTAGAGGAGACAGCTCCCAAGAAGGAACAGGGCCATAGCAGTGCTGCCAAATACCAGGAAGAAATCTTTCTAAGGCGCAAATTCCACCTTATTGCCACAACACACCAACCGCCGTCACCCGGTTCTACAACCATGAAACAGACAAGGTGCAGAAAATGAAAAGAAAAAGAACAGGACATTCGTGACAAACCAGCATTCGCCCACCGACCCAAAGAAACCACGCAAAACAGCCAGAGTAGCCACTCCGAGAGGAATCGAACGCGGGACTTTTCCAAAGCGAGCCTCACAATTTACCGTGGAGCCATCTAATTCGGTTATAACTACATAACGAACAGACGTAAGTTTGTTTACTTTTAAGCGACTGCGCCATCGAAAGTGCCATTCTCTGAAGCTTTCAGCCAATGTGTCTGAAAATGTAAATTTAATTGTGTGTTAAGCAAACATGGAACTTTTTTCTAATTTGGTTTCGGCATATGTTTTCAAAACTGTATTTTATTAAATTGTGACAAATATTTCACACAACGAACTTTTAAAAACTAGTTAGTGTTTTAAAAATATTGTCTATAGCATACACAATTGTCAAGCTGTGCTACCTTTTGCATAAAACAAAATAATCTTTTTAAAAAAGCTATTCATCTAAATTTGTACATTACAGTTCATTTTTTGTTTTAAAATTAATAACTTAAGGCCTAACTTAACTTAGAATAATTATATAACAGTTTAATTTTCTTAATATTTCTGAATATGAAGAGTTATCTGAGATCGCCATCGTTTAAGAAACACTTGCTGAGGAAAGAAAATCCCAAAAATGAAATGCTGAGATGAAAAGTTTTTATTTTGTAATGTTACTTTGAATATAAATGTCCACAATTTCACAAGTTTTCGTCGTTTTTCTTTTGAATGTGGAGTCCAAGATGTTCATCATATGTTAGTACCTACAATGTTTATTAAGACGTTAGGGATAACGAACTGGTTCCGCGATAACAGATAGGCCACTCTCTCCAGGGATTTCCATGGTTCTCCTGGGTCGTTATCGAATGCTAGGGCGGTTCCCTTTCCACCACAAATTACCAGCGTACATCATCGTTCGGATCAGGTCGCCTTTGGGCTCTGCTCCTCACCCCTTCCTCCCTGTGTTTAGACCATGATATAAGTGTAGTTTAAGGTGGCTATTACAAATCTTATGTTCTATTCCTCTATTGTTAAAAAGGTTAACAGCCATCATAGACAACGAGGACGCAAAATACAATTTGCATTAAATAATTAGGATGAAAGCTTTCGTAGTTTCTGTACAGAGCATTATTTACGCCTTAATTGTTTAAAATTTAAAATAGTGCTGTGTTTAAAGCAATGAAGTAGGCTGAACTTCCTTTAGTGAATGAACTGTAGTCTGTGAGAACTTGATGCAGAAGTATGTGACTGAAAGTTTTCAACAGAATATGTCCCGGGTACTCGTGAATCGGGCAGAAGAAAGCAGCATGCAAGGCGTACGTAAATTTAACTAAATGAACTCCTGTCAAGTAGCAGTCAAATACGCTTAAAGGTATTGTTGAGAGCTGTCCTTGAAGCTCGGGGAGTTGGTATATTGTATTCCACACCGGGGAATTTTGGCTTCCCGCTGAGTAATGCATACAGTGTGTGCATGACCTGTTGCATATCTAGTGCGAAGAATGAAGGACGCGCAGGCGGGGTCCTCAACAGCACAAAACATGTCTTCCTTGTCATTTCGTCCCCTGCCCTGGTCTTTTCTATTAGAAATTTCCTCCCTTTACGAGCATCTACCCTTAGCTTTACCTTCCACTGTCCGGAAGCTTGGCATTTACTGCTTACATACTTACTGGATTTTTACCTACAGTTCATCCAGTCATTTAAATGTGCTGCTTTTAGTATTTCAGTCCCAGATTTTTGTCTGAATGCACAACGCAACTTTGTTTGGTTTCTAATATAATCGCAGATACAGCATCTGAAATAAGAACTTAAAGATATGAACATTTTCAAAAAATCACCCTTTCCTCTTTTTAGTCTAAAATAATATAAGCCTTCCTGAATCCGAAGAATGCTTAGATAGCATCCGCAAGCCATTTTTAAATCCTCTGATCTAGTTTGGAAGTTACGCGAATGCTAGTGTTTAGATATAAACCCTAATTCGTCCTTGTTTTCTCGCTATTCAAAATTTCCTCATTTGTTGATCATTTGAAATGCTCCTTGGGTCGCAGCTTTAGTGTGAGACTAATGTCATAGTGACACAGTGAATAGAAGTTGCCTAACTTGGAGCATAGCTACGAAAGACCAGTCTGGTCGAGGTGCCAAATCCCCTCCGAAAAATCCAATCCAAGTTATTTAAAAAGCATGGCATTTCTAAGCCAACACATAACCACACGCCATTTAAAAATGTGACTGCCTCTACTACTGTATCGTACAACAAAATATGTAAATATAACCAGGAAATTTGTGTGGGTTAGTGAGAACTAAATAGAAGAATACGTTACTTGTAAGAATAGTTCGTAGAAAAGTGAGGAGAGAAAGTAATGCGGGTGTAACACATCGTATATAATATTTTCCACCGACTCTTACAATTAACCATACTGGAAACCTGAACGTGGTTTCCCGTTACCTATTCTGTAACTTGCAGGTATCTCATTCCACAGATATTCTACAAAATGTGAAAGATGGATGAATGTAGTGTGTATTTTATGGGTTCGGTTACACTAAAGGCACACCAGGGATGAGAATCATCCCACGTGTCAACGAAACTTTACAACAGGAATCTCTTTTCATTTCACCTTCTTCCCTTTGCTATGCTGTCCGTCACCCTCCCTTAAGGTCACCCTAAAGGCACAGCGATGTACGTTGTTGGCTGGGGTGGTGGACGTGGTGATTCTAATGGTGGTATTTAAAGCTTCATATTGATCAAATAAATTGATTGTTGTGGTGTAAATTAACTGCGCTTGCTATGTAGCAAGCATTGATTATTATGACAGTTAATTGGAAACTATAGGTACATTTATATTTGATGTATTAGATATAGTGTGGGTGCACACAACAGATTATGCCAAAGCATACACTAGAAGCAACTCTTAATATCTCGTAAAAGAATATCAACATTAAGCATTTTATTTAAGTTATAAAACGCTTTCTTAATGATCTAACTAGCCCGCCTCGGTAGCGTAGATGGTAGCGTGTTTGCCTCAGGTCCAAGAGGTCCCGAGTTCGAATCTCGGTTAGGGTGGGTTACCTGTATAAGGTTTTTTTTCCGTCGGTTTCCCTTACCCTGATAGGCGAGTGTCGGATAGTTCTAAGCTCTAGGGACTCCGGACTCATTTTAGCATCACTTCACCCATTTCATTCGTCATCCGATATAACTTAACGTTGGAGGACGTAAATTAAAAAAAAAAAAAGAGCTAACTAGAGATACCTGTTACAACTTGACTGTTACCAGGAATAAATAACTGGCGTGTAAACTTTTTGGCTGTTTTAATAGCCACAGTTCTTGTGGATTTTATTCGTATATAGTCCGGAAAGGAATTTGAAACATATTTTAAGGCATTGTATTACAGAAGCGCAGGTGACATTACTGTGTGCCTACCACAAGAAGGCAAGTGGGGCCTGAAGAGGGAGAGGGGTTTTAACTATTTATCTGCTCTGGTAGTTAACCTGTTTACTACGAAATGAGTATATGAGAGTGCATGCTACCAGATCTAATGCTTGTTTCAGTAACTGCAGTGATAGGCACTATGTATGGGTGAGTTATGTGACAACACTGAGAACCACTATCCAGAAGGAGAGCATAAACAAGCAAAAGTGATTTCGTTACACATTCCTCTGCCTTGCCCTCTCGTGCTGGGCAGACAGTACTTTTTGCTTAAATTTTGTATTGCTTTCACAAATAGCAAGCATTAACTCCAGCATATGTGAACATGTGGTAATAATTTTCCGAGGTAATGGGTCTAAACCCAATTGAAGGCAATGGATATTTTCAGGTGCAAAAAGTCTTAGCATGGCTTCCTTCGGAAGGGAAGTAAAGCCAGTGTTCCCGTGTCGTAGATTTACGACACATAAAGAAACCTCAGTTCTGATAAAAGGGCCTCTAGCAAAATTAACTGGTCTTTCACGCCTGATACAGAATGAGACGCTGAGCAGCAATCAAATGCTCTCCATAAGTAAAACCACAATTTCAGTTTTATGTAACAACATCCTTATTCTTTTTCCATATTTTCTTTACTTTTCTTCACATTTCCTTTGACCATTTTAATCTCATTTTTACCAAATATTTTCCCGCTGAAGCAGTTAAATACCAAACTTTTCAAGGAGGTCTCCCCAACCCAGACAATCCTTTACATCTAAGCCTTTTTTTAACATTTTTATTTTCTTAAAAATGCTCTAACCTTCTTAAATAAAATACCGTGTGTTTAAGATATTTTCAGGACAAATAAAATGTAAATATATCCTTAACTTTCTAGAATATTACTTATTAGTTCTGCAAATTCTAGGTGAATTTTGCAAGAGATGGCCAAAATGTTACTATGTGAATATCGCAAAAACACAAACACACAATTTATGATAAATACTTTTTATTGTGGAGTGAACCATTTTCGGCGTATTTATTGTTGTTTGTTAGAAAGTTCCAATTCTTATACTTTTCTCACATAAAAACTCGTTATTCGTTTTCTGTATGTTCTGAACTTGCAAACGGAACGACATTTCAAAGCTATCGCATAATTACCAGTTCTTTAAAGATTTGACTACAGCGTACACCTACTGCATTCCCTTGTTTCCATTGCACCTACAAAGAAATATATAATTAAAAATTTTCTAAAATGTTTATCTCCATTAACATGAAATAGATAAAGGTTAAGCGTTTTTATGAACAGGGTAAATAAGAGTGAGCAGAGAAAATCATACGTGTCCCCACGATGACAAATACATGATATTCAGTGCGAACTCAGGATCTAGTTTCGGTAATTAAGTGATAACGCGTCAAGATTAAATAGCCGTAAGTCCTTGATTTCTGTCCTGCTCATGTACTACACTTCTGAATCTTGAATCTATTGTCCTGAGGGAGAGCACACATGAGGGAAAGTCAAATAAAAACTTTAAAAATGTAAATACAAATCTATATTTCACGCCACTGTTCTGTAAATTTGGCAGGAATGTTATCAATGATGTAAGAAATGCCCAATAGCAATGCTGCATAGAGCGATCGCGGCCACAATACCAGTTTAAAAGAGCTGCCCCACCAGCCACATGCCATAAACAAGAACAGCGTTCTGTCATACGTTTTCTAAGCAGTGGAGGTAGAAAACCTATTGAAATCCAACGACGAATGAAGATCTAGTATGGTTATGCACGTTTATCACTGCAGAAAGTGTATGGAGTAAAATGTTCGGGAATGGCTTGACTTCTATGACAAGTGCTCTGCGCCCGGGTCAGGCGCACCGAGTTGTGACAGAGTGCATTGCATTAATCTCTGCTTCATATAACCTTGCCTCGCTGACATGTATCACTCCGCGTGCACATGTGATACATGTGATACACATGTATAACACCTTCCCCCTCACCCTAATTGGCTAACGCTTTCGCGCCACAGGCGGTGCCTTCCCGTCACATCTAAACCTGCAGTAAACGTCATAATAATTGCAAGGAAGATAGATAAAATCATACAAATAAGAATATGAAGGCATGCAGAAATAATGAAGTTTAAAATGAAACTGAGCAAGAGCAAACTAAATGAATGATCAATGAAACTGAAACAAGTTTATAATGAAAGGCCTTCGGCCTTTTCCACTGGGATTTGTTTAAACCAGTACACATACCTTGCAAAACTTGCAAAACATACCTTGTCTTTCAGTCTTAAAAGTCGTGTCACGCCATACTTGTCGTGTGTCCTTCATTCACCCAAATCTCGTCAAGGTAATATATTTTGCGATTTGTATCCCGGTACAGTCCGATTGTCCTTAAATAACGTCTTCGACACACAGCAATATCGCCCCTGAAGTGGTAAGTTTTCCTGTTGTCTCAATTTTATGTCGCGATGTCCCTACGCATCTAACACTCACACCTGTAAGTTCAGAGCACAGCTGTTCGACTTCTCTCACTGACAAAGACGGATTCTTCTCTGTGAATGCATTAAACGCATGCACCACAATTCTGTTTTCGCCGCTTTGTAAAGGTCTTCCCTTGCAATTCTTCAGCGAAAAACTGGCGACAGACTCTGCCATTATACATATAATAAGTACACGCGCAGTAAACGATCAATAAAATAATTTAGCTCTCGCACTCGGCATATCACACCTTTGAATGGCGATATATGACTAATTCAGTTCAAAACAAGGTCAGTGATAAAAGTCATATAAACAAATATGTCATCACTACCGCTAAATCACGTGCTATCGTGTCATGTGCTTGAGAGCAAAGGAACCTCCTCTTTACTTCGTTTAAGAATTAACATGCATTTCAGATAAATCAACTCTGTTGCGTAATATATTTAATTCAAACAGTTACGAAAATATAAATTTGACAATTCTCTTCCAACATATAAAGATATATATCACCATGTTAGATAACGAACTAATTTTTACCGCAGCCAATGAGAGGTGGTAAGGTCACGTGACCGTTTAGAGATACGGGGCAAGCTTATGTAATGAAAACTTACCGTATGACAGAGAATGAAATAGCCGCAAGTTCGAACTTAAGTTATGGCTCACCACATCACATTAATCATGATGTGCTTAAGTTCCGCAAACTGTCAGTAAAATGAGCGCAACAGTTACAACCATCGATGACATATCCTTTGATACTCATTGACATCCGCCATACTTACCAGATCTAGAACGCCTGGTAATACTTTTCGTTATTTTATACATTGTTATAAAGCTTTCGTTGCGTCCTATAATAGTATAAATGACCAAGTTTTAAATAGATATGCCACCAAATTTTAGGTTTTAAAAATAGTTGTATTGAGTTTTTGAAAGTTATTGGAGAGCTTATAATTTTTGCTAGATTGTAAAATCCAGTTGTACAAAGTTTTACCAAAATCACACAAAACACTGCTGCAAAACAAATTGCAGAAATATCAAAGGAACTTTGGAGATATGAACACAATATGTAAAGTTGCCTCCAACAAGAAACATTTAAGGGATTTTAAGCTCCCTTTATAACTCCTTTTTGCTGGAAGTCTTTAAAAACTGACATTTTCGCAATTACGAGAAAAAAGTTATGTGATTTAACAACACGCTATTGAAATTAGGTAGCAGGCATAGAATCCTCACCACCGCAGTTTAAACATTTCTGAAAATGTTTTATTGCGTGTGTCATCCGAAAAAGCAACAATGAAGGAATTATCTAAATTAGTTAAACGGTTTTCAGATTAATTTACATTTTCTGCTGTGGCTCCATATGAGTTGAGAATGGGTGCCATTACACCCCAAAAATATTGCTTACACATATTCAAATTGCCTATTTTTATAAATATTGGTTTGTATGTAAATAGGTTTCTTGTGTTTCACTGTTAAACACATATGAGTACAACAGCACACACCTTCCTTGAAGCCTCGGTATATTGTAATAAAACTATTCGTCTGCACTAGACTTTACAGGAGCCTTAAGGCAGATCCACCTCAAAACTCTCGGACAATATCCTGCTTAACTTCAACAATTCTCCCTTCAATCGCGTGAGGACACAATTCTTTTTTCGCTTCTGCCTCACGGAACATCTACACATTTATTTTCCGCCGAACTCTCCCTTTATTCTCCAATGTCTAAAGCGGCATCATACTACTGAAAAACTGATCATCACCTTGCATTGACACCCTTGTTGAATAGAGACGTCCTCGCTACTGTTCGGATCCCCCCCTAAATGGGTGACATCTTTATCTCTGGTCGACCTATTCTCCTTTGTTGTTGCAGAGGGGAGAGTGGCACAGTTCTCTAAAGCATGCTCCGAAATTCAGGACCGTGACTGTTATTCAACCGCATGCTGCTAAACCGGCTTCTGTATTTACAGTATCTAAAACGTACATTCATTATCACTATAGGACGATTTGACATTATTGTGGTTAACATTTACAAATTTGCTCATTCTCTCCAAGTGTGTGTGAAAGTGAGTGAGAGAGAGAGAGAGAGAGAGAGAGAGAGAGAGAGAGAGAGAGAGAGAGAGAGAGAGAGAGAGAGAGACAGAGCGAGACAGAGAGAGCTCTTTAATCTGTATCGAAATGAAACAAGTGTTAAAAATAAACTTGTATACTTTGACATCACTTTAATTTTCTGGTAGGGTTTTTTTTTTTTTTTTTTTTTTTTTTTTTTTTTTTTTTTGTAATTTACGTCCTCCAACGTTAAGTTATATCCGACGTTGAATGAAATGGGTGAAATGATGCTCAGATGAGTCCGGGGTCCACGGAGCTAAGAGTTACCCGACTTTTATCTTTCAGGATAAGGGAAAATCCAGGAAAAAACCTTATCCAGGTAACTCACTCTGACCGAGATTCGAATTCCAGACCTCTTGAATGTGAGGCAGACACGCTACCATCTAAGCTACTGAGGCGGGCTTTCTGGTAGTGTTTAACGCCCCCACGGTCGGTGAACACTGATGATACATGAAATTAAATGTTAATTGGAAAAGGAAACATTCCAGGCCTAAGTATAGTATGTGTCCCTGACATTTGGTAGCTATGAAGGCTGAGAAAAATCTGGAAAAGTATCAATCAGGGGGTACGGTCCTGACGGACCTCCCATTCATGTGTCCATGGCTGAACGACCTTGGTCACTCGGTCTAGTAATTTAGAAGAATTTAGAAAGATGCAGGATAAGTGGGTATACTGTAAATAGGGACAACTGTTAAGCAATTCCTGCCTCTGTAGCGTAAGCGGTAGCGTGTCTGCCTTGCGTTCAAACGGTCCCGAGTTCGAATATCGTCCGGGTGAGTTATCTGGAAAAGGTTTTCTCCGGAGTTTTTAAAAGTTAAATGTCTGGTAACCCAAAGAACCTGGGCTAATTTGAGCATCATTGCACTCATTTCATTCATCATAGACAACACTTAATGTTGGAGGATTTTAATTAAAAATTAAAAATAATTATTTAACTAACGGAAGCAGGTAATGCGATTTATCCAAAAGAATAGAGAAAAGGATACCATGGACATGTTCCTTATTACCTGTCTTGTTCAAGGCTTTACTTAGGGAAAACACGGCTCTGTGGCGGATTTTCTCCGGGATCTCCGGTTTCCCCCGCCATCTAATTTCACCGATGCTCCATCTTCATTTCGTGTATCATCAGTGTCGCCGCCTGCGGTGCCACGTGTAGTGAAAGCGGACGTTAAACACTAAGCAGATCTTCATTCTGATTCCATAAAAAGGAGCGGTAGTGGGAGAAAAGAAGAGGATGAATAAGATTTATTCTGGTGGGAGAAGAAGAAATACTAAATATACTGCTAACAGTAAGTAATTGACGAATATTATATGAGATACTGAAGCAAATGGATCGTTGTAAACATTAATGGTAGGTAACAAAGCTATTATCAGAGTTAAACAGAGGATAGCAGCTCCAAAGAATGTCATTATTCCTCTACAAAATACATCTTCTGTGAACCTTAGATGTAACAATTAAGAATGTGAATAAGATGACCTTTGAGTGAAGCGTGGCATTGCTGAAACTTGGTCGCTGCGATGAAGTGAATCCAGAAGTAGATGCATTTGAAAGATGTCTTTGAAAAGTAATGGGACGTGTTGAAAGGGACAAGAAAAATAAGTATTGAAGCTGTTTTAAAGGAATAGACAAGAAATGAGCAATGTCTAAACTGATCACAAAGGGTAAGGAAATTGGCTAACATTTATTGAGAATGAATTACTTATAGTTACTTCTTATATTTGAGGGGATGTTAGATGCAGAATAAAAAAATGAAGGTCACTCTTGAAGGTCACTCTTAACATAAAGCAATGGCTATATAATCAAAACAAAATACATTATAAATAAAATTACATTTTTCTAAAATAAGGGCTGGCTGATCTGGTTATACGTTCACATGGAGCTGAAGATCCGTGGTTTGAGCCCTGGCCTTTACGTTACAGTATTCAAATCTCATTCAACTTTCTAGCCTTAGCCTATATGTGACCTACCTGAAGGGACAATTAATGAACCTCTATGTTCAAGATAAATGCAGGCGTGTTATAACTGAACAGCAGATTTTAGCATTTCGGTGGTATCAGAAAAGTGCCCTGCATGTCTCTGGATATTGGTAAACCTCAAGTTTTAATGATCGTTGAGGTTATGCATTTTATAACTGTATTTATGTCTGGGATAGGAAAAAACTATTTAAATTTATCATATACATTTGTATTTATACGTAAATTTATCATAAAATGACTGTTAAATCTGTCATACAAAAGACTTTGAACATCATTTCAACAGTGGATTCGCATTAAATACGGTGCATAACATAAGTTTGTCATTGTTTCACCCTCTTTAAATTAACAAGCGGCTATGTTCTGTGTTATTAAATGGAAGTTCAAAGCATGTTCTTATACATTTGAAATTCGCTCTATATAGTGAAGTGTGGACTATGTTTGTGATTTTCAGTTTGTTTGAACTAATGATCTGAAGGGTACCACTTCCATTGGAATAAATTTCTATATTGTTTCTCGAATAGGAATTATTACTGTTATTATTATACAAAATGATATAAAATTATACAAATAATGCCAACAAACCGTTTTTATGTGTTTCACATTTCTGCAAAGTACAGTAAGGCCGTGTTGCTGGAACAGGCACCTGAATTGCGGTGCAAGCTCTAGCTGCTTCCTTTCCTTTTCAAAGCTTCTGAGTAGGTCATTGTGCGAAGTGTGAAAATAAGAGGAATGTATTCCATTACCTTCCTGCAAACAAATTTTCCCAAAACCGTTCTACCAGAAGCATGGGATTGTGTAAACATTTTGTTAAATCATAAGGCAATACTCAGTATTTCATGCTTAATTCCAAAATTAAAACGAACTGGTTCCCAGAGCATGTTTAAACAAGCTATGCACGGATGCAATGTGCGATGTTTTAATATATTTAGCTGCTCTCAGGGAGTCCCGGAATCTGGAGACCTCCGCCGATTCGGAGGACGAGGATTTATAGAGAAAATTCCCTGCTATGCACGCCAGAACTCCCATCAATACTTAGAACCCTGAAATCAGGACGAATGGTTAAGTGAAATTTGTAATTTATATGTGTAAGGAGCAAATTAATTATAATAAGTTTTGAATTAATAGTAAGATAATAATGAATAAAAATTCGGGGGCTATAATCGTCCTTGCCAGCATTTGCCCAGTGAGCCGTGATAATCTCAGAATATTTACGGATCAGGAAGGTCGGCCATGGGAATCGAATCGAAGACCCGCCGAATGCGGACCGCAGCCGCTACTGCCTGAGCCATCCCGCTAAATGTCTACCTTACATAAATGTTGGGGAAAGGAATACGGTTGCTGAAAATTAACGCTCTGCTAATCCTTTTAAACAAGCCGTAAGTTTTTACATACATTTATAACACTAAAGGATGCTTGCAGCTTAAAAATATTTTATATTTACATAAAGCATGCCGGAAATGTCCGAAGAACATAATGAAACACATGTTCGCCCATTTAAAGTCATCCTCCTTGCTTCTTTAAGATCCTGATACATCTGAGGATCCCATATGTATATATCTGACACCTGTTACCAATTTTATGGCATATGATCTCTTAAAATTCTAAATGCTCCTGTGTAAATACAGGCATACTGGGAGATTAGAATTTTACTGAAAGTGTGGTTTAAGACATAACTGTACTATTTGCTTGAAGGAAAGTAAAACAGTCAACTCGTTTGGCTATACTCTTGCTTTTGCCTAGCATTAAACATTCCCTTTGTCCCCAGTGTCTGCGTGACTTACTGAAATAGATATGTATATATGTACATTTCTCAGTTCACTGAAACGAAGGCTAATTTTGTTTAACTGTTTAAGAAGTGTTAAGTAACAATCTTAGGAAATGCAAATATAAACCATAAAGGTTCAATTGTACCGATAAATTGCGAGTCTTTTAAAGGAAACTCATGTTATTGCCGCTTTCAACTGTTCTGGGCTTCTCGCGCTAAAGGTATGTTTACATTGCAGGTTCGTCTTCAAGAAAGTAACAAAGAAGCAGTTCGTCGTTAGCTGTGACCGTGTTTAAATCTACCAGGTAGTGTTTAGTGTACATTGCCAGTACTTCATGTGTATTACTTACGTTCTAAACAAAAGGACTGATACGTTAGTGGGAACCACAGAAGACTCATGCATATGGACACTCATGTAAGTACAGAATAGTGCTATTTAACAAACTGTATTGAAACCAAAACTACGAATATGACGTTACTTTTATTTTTCATTCAGATTCATCATTATTAACTAACAAGAAATTATGTTTCTTTATTAACTGCAATAATAATATCTAAAATTACATACACATAGTTTTGTGTAGCTTAACACTGTGATGCATTTAAATCATGTGTTTATATTACGGCAGTGACCTATATGTACAGATTGATCACGCTTCAGAAAATTAGTTGTATTAAATTGTATTAAGTTGCATTAAGTTGAGATTAAAAAGGTAACAAATGGTTTTCTATTCATTCTGCGTTACCATAACCTTCTGTGTACCATACGTTAAAGAAAATTCAACTGTTGGCATATGGTTAGTCAACTTTTATTACCAACGAATCCGTATAAAAAGATCAGAATCGTGTAAGATACTTATGGCTGCTTGATTATGATCAACCTTGCAGCAAAGGAAAAATAGAATCACTAATACCTTGAAAACGACGCCGTGATCTCGACATATTTCACACAGTTAAGCTTTTGTGTCTCTCATACGAAGGCCGCGCCGTGGCTCAGTGGTTACACCGCTTGGCTCTCAACAAGGCGGCCCGGGTTCGATCCCAGGCGACCGCAAAGTGAGATTTGTGGTGGACAACACGGCGCTGGAGCGGATTTTCTCCGGGACGTCCGGTTTTCCTCGCCATCTCATTCCACCGGTGCTCCATCTTCATCTCATATACCATCAGTGTCACCGCCTGCGGTGCCGTATGTAGTAAAAGCGGGCGTTAAACACTACACTACACATATCTCTCTTATGGTTTAACAAGTTCTCAAAATTTTAAAAATAATTCTTTGTGAAGAAGACATCAGATGTGTAAAGTTATTCATTCCGTTAGTCATTCAAGCTTTTTTAAAATATGGTAGTTTAATAAAACCTGTTTAATTTAGTCTCATACATTGTATAAATCGAATTTATATTCTCTCGCCCATATTTAAAATTTACAATCGCTTTGATACATACCAAACGGGTAGAGAAGGTGGGAAGTGAAAAAGAAGTACAACTGCCTTAACTCCACAAAATAACGCTGGACTATGTATCACAGAGCGTGTGGAAAATAGATCATAATTTAATAAATATTAAAACAACAAAGACAAATCAATCACTTTAAATTCTAACCTTGTAGAAAATAACTGGTAGTTATATTTTATTTCAGTGTTGTACAAATGATGATTCTGTTTAATAAGTGACTGTGCTTTTGAAAGGGTGAACACGAAATGGCAGGTGGATCGCGCTAGCTACAGCAGTACTTGCGAATTTCTTTAGTTACGAAAGAAGTGGAGCATGAAAACATTAAAATGGTTGACAGCAAAGTTTAAATATTCTGCTGAGACTTGGGAAACCTTCACGTTACAAGTGATTCACAAAAGCATTTTTATTTATCGTTGAGACAAACACTAGGCAATTGTTAAATTTGATCTATTTAAAACCTTTATTTATGATATTTCTGCCACTTAGTTTTAGATTCTCGAAAAATGAAAGCTTTTGGAGACTGAATAAAAAGTTACGTAAAGGGTTATTATTTTATAAAACTTGTCTGAGTATAATGCTTGACGTTACTAGCTGGCCAGGGGTTATATTTAGTGCCCTTCCTTGCCAAATTAAAACCCTCTCCATTTAGGGGAGATGAACTTTACCTACTTTCTATTTTGGACCTTAAGTATGTTTGTATTATCAAGTTTAAAGTCATTGACCATTCCTGTATGAAAATGAAAACACAACACAGCAGTAAAACTGAATTCGTTTTATTTGAAAGGTATCCCATTACTGAATTAAGTGACATCTCGTATTTGGGAGGTTCGCACTTCTAACCTCTGACGCCGACCAATTTGACGGAAGAATTTTTCACTATTTTTCTCGGTCGCTAGGCCAATGACTTAATCTGAGAATTTTCCTCTCATTCCTTTCAGTACTAAATTTCATTTGCTTCTTCACTACCATACCAGACATTATCTTGACACTTCGTGGATATGCTAAGAACTGAAGTTTACTTGCCTTAACAAGGTATTGATGTAAGATATTGGCTTGGAAGTCTACACACTGGTGGGTAATCCATTGAAGAATAAGGTAGTCCACTATACACGTTATTTTCAGTTATCAAAAATCGAATTTTGATCAAATTGTCAGAGTTTTATTTATTTTTGCTAGAGAAATAATACATAAAATATAATTAAGAGTAACTAATCTGTAGCATCATCTATGAATCAGATAATCTACTTAGTAGTGATTTTTCACAAAGAGACGGATGCATTTACAAAGGAATAATACAAAAACAGTAAAATTATCAAACAACAGTGAACTACGTTGGTATTTAACGGTAAGACCTCTACGACATAGTATTAACTTGTACCTATAAAACCTAATTCTTTGTTATAAATTCTTTAGAAATTAATCGGCGGAGAAATTTGAACAGCAATGAAACAGTTTACTGTATAACTAAGTATACCACACTTAGCATGAAAAGTGCGTGAAGGGCAAGGCAAAACAAACCGATATGAATGCGACGTAGCACCGACGTACTATCCTACTGTTCCAAAAGTTTCATAGAGTATTTCGTTTTCCTTTGAGTATTTCGTTCATTGAGAGGAATACTTTATACGTATAAATATTTGACAGATAATAGATATACACATTTTACCCTTAAAATTGTGTACATACGTATATTTTAAAGTCAAAATATTTTCATTTTATGTGAGAGATCTATAACACGTATATATCTGGAGTTTTCGTTTATGTTTATTTTGAAGATGGTGTACAGTTTTTACTGGCCCATTCTTCAGGATACGATTTTTGGTTAAGAATTGGCAGTACAAAGCTCTGCAAAATATTTTCTGAAATTCTCAAAAGTAAATCTTCTGTGGTTTTTACTTATGATGTAATGGAGACAATGGGTAATTATTTGTGCAATTTCTGTATTCTCAAGCGGATTGTTTCTTTCCAACGCATCCTTGTTTGCACATAATTTGGCATATTTGCGATTTTTATGTAGAACTTCAACGGGACAGGACCCATTCTCATTATGTACACAGTACACAGTTAACTTGAAGTCATCAGTCTCTCTCCCATCGGTGTCCAAGTTTCTCTATCTGGAGAGTGAGTGAGTCTGTGTGGCTTAAGGGCCCGTCGATAGCTAGCTCATTTAGGACCTCGTTTCTCGGTAATTAACTTTCAAATTCAGTGAAGAAAGGATATTATCTAAAGCAATGTATCTAACAACAGTCAATAAACACGAAACACTGATAAAGTTAAACTATACGAAAAATAACTCTTCTTAATGAAATTCTTTTCTGCTAATACTTAATCCACGTTTTTCGTTTTTAAAATTAAAACACTGTAGTGCCTCAAATATGGATGGTTTTTCACTGTGGATTGATAAACATAAGTCAGTCTTAGCATACAAAGATAGATCTTTATTTTTTCATTATATATGTATATTATATATTTATTATGCATATATATCGTATATTTATTTCATATACCATTCATTATATATGGTACAGATTACACCTGATCTTAAGGAGCAACTATGTCGAAGCAAGCTCTTAGAATAGTGTTTAAGCAAGCAGTAATTCGTAGGAGGGTTGAGAAAAGCTGCACTTTAAAGCTGTCGCCTCGCCCCATTTCATCAGAACAGTGAGGCCTCGAGCCCGAAGCTTCTGCAGGTATTGAAAATGCCATAGCTACTTCTGTTGAATAACACCCCATGCTATTCAGAGATGAGCTGGGTTCTGCACGAACAATAATAGGTGGATTAGCGGTCCATCTGTGACCAATATAGATGGATATTGTATAGCTGTCTATTGACAGCAGCGTGTATTGGCACCCTATTCACGTTGACTTTATAGGGATCTTTTCCCTGCGCACAACGTTACCTTTTTTCATCTCCAACACCGGTGATGCGGAAAGACCTAGACATCACCTAATTAAACCAAAGCAACATGGAATGTTTAGCGAGATGTACACATAGATATTTGAGTACCTCTGTCTCGGGGACCGACCTTAATACCAGGTTGAATTTCACGCTGTTACTCATCAGAAAGATTATCTATACACATAGTATAATGTCTCAAATTGTTGTAAACAGTTGGGAGATAATAAATAAAAAATAAATAAAGAAATGCCACCAAGAGGGAAAGAAAGTAAGAAAGTGAGGAAGAAAGAAGGAAAGAAAGAGTAAAAGAAAGCGAGTAAGAAATAAAGTAAGAAAGACAAAAGGATAGAGAGAAATAAAGCCAGAGAGAAAGAGAGAACGAAAGAAAGAAGGAAGGAGAGAGAAATGAAAGAGCGAGAAAAGAAAGAGGAGAAGAAAAAGAGAAAGTAAGGGAGAGAAAGAAAGTAAGAATGAAAGAGAAGGATAGAAATAGAGAAAGGAGAGAAAGAAAGACAGAAAAGGAAAGGAGAGAAAGAAAAGACAGAAAGAGAGAAAGCAGAGAAAGAGAGAACGGAGAGGAGAGAAAGAAAGTAAGAAAGAGAGAAAGAAAGAGGGAGGGAGGGAGGGAGAAAGAGAGAAAGAAAGAAGAGAGAAAGAGAAATCAAGAAAGAGAGGGAGACAGAGATGCTTAAACGGAACCTTCTCGGACTCCAAATTTGTAGAGGAAAACTTCTGGGTGTTTATATTCTCCGAGTTTGTGCTGAAAATTTGAACAAGATTGGTTACAAGCTATATCGTATAGAACATTAGTGCTCGGAAGTGTAATAATAATCAAAGTTGAGTAAACAAACTTTGTAAGAAAATAAAGGCCATGTGCCCTTAGACATTTATTTTAAATGGTCAGGTATTGAACCCTTAAAGAGGGGACTAAGGAAACAATCTTAGTACAAAAGTGTCTCCAATATTTAAAGGAAGTTTTGTACATAAGAAAAGCTTCTTGTTTTAAATCTTTTCTTAGCCTAAATATTCATGATTCATGATTGTTTACTGTGCTGCAATACTTGCGCTCTCAAGTGCACTCAGTAAACCACTACAAAAATGGATTTCAACTCTTTGTTATGTAACTTAAAAGTCATTAACCTATGAACCTGTTGTAGCGTCCATGCAGTATTTTATGCGGCAATATCAAAGTCCAAAACAATAAATGATTGGGAAAGGCTGCCATTTTTACAATGCAGTGTTCGTGAATACATTTTGTAACAATAAATGAGATTTAAATAGATGCTGAGCTATTCTGTACCTTCTTGATTCTGTACTCCACTTGGAATTAGAACTTTTTGTTTCAATTTATGAGCTTTGTTCGCATTGTATTAACTTTTAAGACGGCTTCTAATCTGTAATTAACGTTTGAATTGTATTATCAAATTATACAACCTAATTGTATATAATATATAAATATTTAGGACAATTCACACCGGAATTAAAACATTTACTTCATTTCTTCTGTGTGCTAAGACTGTGCAGCACACTTTTTCACTATAGTCGTCTAATTACCGTTTTCTTTTTGACCGATTTTGGTGACGATTCCTGTGGTACGTATTTCACTTATTATATGTTTCGTAAGTTGGGTAACATCGTACAAAGCAAACATTTATTTATTCGCCCAGAAGCCGGGTGTGGTTCTAATAGAAGGGACTACATTTCTGAGATGGACTTCTACCAAGAATACATTCTATTTCTTTTGTTGCTGTCTTCTTGTGCTAAGTGTGTTGCATTTTGTAAATTAATGCTTGGGGTGGCTTGCAATGTGACAAACACAGAAGCTTTGGCTCAGTTATAGGCAAGGTTAATGTGAGATTGTTACTGAACGGAAAGTTATATAAATACTTTGAGCTCCCAACACTATGAATTCATGGGAAAAATAACAAAAACATCGTAATTAAAAAGTTAGGCGCTTGTTAATCTGAAGTTTAAATTAAAATTGGAATTAATTTTGGAACTAAAAAAAACGTAGCATAAATACAGGAAACAAAAACTCGGTTTTTAATTAGAATTTGTAAGTAATAAGTTGCATTCACTTCAGTAAGATATGCGTAAGATATGCTTTGGTAGGTACACGAACATCGCAGGTTCTTCAAATTTAGTTTTTAATGATGAAATTTTCTTCCGGTAAAAGTGCAGTTTATTGATAATACTTGAGACCTTAACCAGATTTATCTTTTGGACCATTTATTTCTATCCACAATGTTTAAGCCAGATTAGCAAAATGAGCAAAAAATGTGAAATAAAAAGATCAAAAGAAATTAAAGCAACGGTAATAGGATTAGGATTTCATTACGGAAGGGATTTGGTACGTAGGCCACCATGCTGGGCCCAATGTACCTATGCCCCCAAATGGGGTACCCCTGGGAGGAAGGATGAGGTGAAGGAGACAGAGGGCGGCCGACCCAAGGAGCCACGATAGCACAGAGAGTAGGGTCTCTACAGTTTACTTGGATAGAGACTTCCCTCGACAGGCCACGACAACGGACACGCTCCCCTATTGCGGGACGGCAAAGAACCCAGCAGCCGAGCCCTAATGGTACCGAGCCCCAAAGGTTCCTGGCTGGCGGTCACGAAATGGTCCCAGAAGAAGAGCGGAAACCGTCAACCGACCTACCGGAGGAGGAAGTAGTTTTCCTCAGAGCATATCATCCTGCTATGCACCACCGAGACACCCGTCGACTCTTTTACCCTGAAAGAGACCACCAGATGAGAGATGATGTGAAATGATAATGGAGATGAAATGGAGGGACAGGAATTTCGGAGGATTGTAATTAACCTACCCAGCATTCTCCTAGTTACCCGGGAATCCCCGAAAAACCCATGGGTCAGGTATGTCGCCCACGGTAATCGAACCCGGGCTTCTCGAATGCGGGCCGCCCAGTAGCGGTAATAGAGTTGTCATTTAATTGTTTTCGGACACACGGTCGTATTAATTTTTATTTGTATAAATCTTGGCCTTGGTTAAATCGCTTTTGGCATCAAGAGTGGATTTCTTAAATAAAAAAATCGGAGGAAGGGAATAGCCCATGAGGAGGTGCTTGTTTCAGGTGTCCAATGAGAATGCTTTCACAGACTGATTTTTCTTTTATGTTGAATCTCGGGCTCATACAAGAGAAATCCAATTATAAAATACAGCTAATATTTACCTCTATAAAGGGATGTAGTGAATGCGAAATACAAACGAGTTTCTTCTGAGAATCGTTATTTAATATAGCGCCAAATGCTCTAAGGATTAAAATGTTTGTCAGTTTCCTATTCTTTCTTTGCTCTTTAGCAGAGGAGCTATATTCACTTTGACCGAACATGAAGTGAGTTTGTAGCCTGATAACCACACGGGTTCTCTGTGCACCATGAGATGTGTGCACGTGAAAAGAAGTCTTCTGACAAATATTTTAACAGTAAAAGCACCTACCTTTCCACCCACTCTTGTTTGTTGAAGACTTCTGGGGAGGGGGAAATATATATATAGTATTATTGTATTAGCCGGTGAAGGTCTCTGTGGAGGATGACTTGAAGTGTGAAAATGTCCTGAAGGGAAAAGAGGAAGGACAGATTGAAAGGGAAGGTAAAGGAAGTGAGGAAGCGGTAAAGGGAAACAGAAAAGAGGAAGTAGGAAGACGAGAAAACTCTGAAATGCTTTTAAAACTGCTTTCATCAATCCATCTCTGCACATAATTAGCTCTCCATTTTATACATCACTTCTATTATACTGCTCTCTTTCTTCCACCCTCTATTTTTAAAAGTCTTTCATCTGATAGGAGAAAAAAAATCCAACTTTTATGTATATTATACACACACTTTTCACTTTCCGAGGTTCCGTTTTCTCCCGTTCTTCTCGTGCTTCCCCTCCAGCTGGGTGAAACTGAATAAGAAAAACTTAGAAAGACAAAGTGCGTTTGTCTAAAAATGTCAGATGTGATGCAGAAACCTTTGTTGGAAGTTTACCCTTTTTAACCTTAGAGGAACACCCTGTTGTAGGTGACCTACGGAATAATATCGACCAAATTACCTCCAACACAGTTATTTTTTTAATGTTTGCTGGTCGTAAGATTCCTCGTCCTGAAACATTTATACCAACAATGTGTAAGCTACATTGGTAAGCTACAGGTAAATAGTAATTATTATGATTATTTGGAGCAATATGAATGTATAATCTTTCACTTTATACAGGACACTACTCTTAAGAAAAAAGATTTTGGCACTTATTTAATTTTTTGTATATACTAAGATATTGGAAGCAAAAGAAAATATGCCTACTCAAGCATCCGGCTTGAAAGGAGTCATTCTCTTGTTTGGTGGAAAGAAAACAAAATCTGATCTATTGCACTCACATGACTCTCAGTTCACTCTTCTGTAAACTACTTCTTTTTTACAGAGGCTTTGCAGCAGTTTTATGTACCTCTTGTTAATCAAAATAAATTTACATTTAGTTGTGGAATAAGGAAGTAAAGTGATAATCAGAATTTCAAATCTGTGTCGTTACATGAAGTCTTTCAAAATCCACACTTTGGAAACGCACGAGAGATAGAGATAGAGATAGATAGATAGAGAGAGAGAGAGAGAGAGAGAGAGAGAGAGAGAGAGAGAGAGAGAGAGGGGGGGGGAGAGGGTAGACAGACAGCGGGGGGGGGGGGAGAGTAAAAAGTTAACTCTTGAGAAATTTTTATTTGAAAATACAAATCAATAAAGATTTCTGCAATAAGAGTTTGTCTATCTCTTAGGTTTTATCATCTACAAAGTAATTTAAATGAGGAGAACTTCACAGCACACTTCCGGAATATTCAAGTTCCATTTTTCCATGTAGGAATCTCAAATGTATGTGTTTCAATCCAGATAGTCAGTTTAGCGAAATAAAATATTTCGTCCCGCCTCGGTAGCCTTGATGGTAGCATGTCTGGTTCACGTTCAAGAGGTACCGAGTTCGAATCTCGGTCAGGGTGAGTTACCTGGATAAGGTCTTTTCGGGGGTTTTCCCTTACCCTAAAAGGCCAATGTCTGGTAACTCTAAGCTCCATGGACCCTGGGCCCATTGGAGCATCATTTCATTCATCGTCCGATATGACTTAAAAAGTTAAAGGACGTAAATTACAACAACAACAACAAAATCGAGAAATGTTGCATGTTGCAAGACCTTGTTGAAAATATTTTCGCATATTCAGAAGTCACTAAACATAAATACAATGTTTGGTATTCATTGGAATTTCTCTTTAGTTATGCCGTTCACATACGCACGCACACACACACATGCACAGACACGCACGTGAGTGGGGAATTTTTCTAATAATACGTTTGGTTCCAAGGGACTTCATACCTTTTCCGATGAAATGTTGACGTCGAATTTTTTTTGAATGGAATACAAGTGGACAATATTCTCATATTTTACTGAAATGTCACAGTTCCTGAGTCTCCTAAAATATGTAATTATAAAATTTTAACTTTGCTGTGGTGGTGTTAGCTGAGGTACGAAGGAACCAGGTTTCATTCCTGGTCGTGGGATAAGGAATTTTCCCTGCTGGTGGCCTGGTACAGGTGCACTTAGCTTTGTGAGGCTCTGGGGCACCAATTCAAGAGCAACAATCTTCATAAAAAGTAGAAAGCAGCTTTTCTATGATCAAAATATCTACTGTTTTTACTCCAGAATTCTATAAATAGAATAACTTCCTTTCAGCAGCTAATAAATTACGATTTTTCAATTCTTCAGTATTTATGCAATGCCTTTTGATGACACCAGAACTCAGTTTGCTAAAGGAATTTGGAAAGTAAATATTTTTGGCCTACGTTTAGGGCACGTCCCCATGATTTGTCTGCTATGAAACATGGAGAACGGAAATTTCGATGTACGTATACTTTCTTCTGTAACTCAGATAGTCGTCGTGGTTTTCCGGGATACTTGAATCGGATGAGGAGGTTTAATGTATGTGCAAGAACTTTGCCGTTGATAGCTCAATGGTAAGAGCGTCGGCAGGGAGTGTTAAAGATCTATAGTTGGAGTCCCGGCCTAGTACAAGTATAACACTTTTCAACTGTGATTCAACTTTCTAGCCTTATGTCTACAGACGTTAAGGTGAAGGAAAAATAATAAAAAAAAAACATAATTGAGAACTTTTGGTAACACGGAATAGTTCTGAACAAATTTTCGGGTAGGAATCACCGCCACTATTGAAATAGTCAAACCGAAGTATGCACATACTATGTGAAAATCTACAAAACATAAAATATCAACCTGATGAGCACCATAATTCAATGAACAATACGAAACTATTAAAAGTGCGAATGATACAAACGTGTATACACTTACACTGAAGAGATGAATATCTCCTCATGAGGTAGAAAAGGTATATTATATAGGGAAGCATTACATCATTCATCGTGATCGAGAAGAGTGAGAAAATAATTGTAGTTTATTCATTTAAGCCATTTGCTTACTTTGTGAATACATAAGATAAGGAGAATAAAGAAAAGTTTAATTAAAGGACACCTTAAAGGCAATGGCCAGAAAAGTCTGTAATTTGACTTCTGTGCAAATAATAACCATAAATAATAAATGAAACTTGACTTCCATAAATTGACAGGACGTGTAGGAGAGAACCTGTTGAATTTGCCTTCCGAAAGTGCTGTTTCATATTCCAATTCATGGGATACTTTTTTTTTTTAAAAAAAATAAGCAATTACTCTTCATTTTTAAACTTGTTACAAAGTGAAACTGATCATTTACTACGAAAGTTTTAATGCCAGACTCTAATTATTTATTCATTCAATTAAGCTAGACGTAGAAATTTCGACGCAGAAAGTGGCATAGTAATTACTTGCCATAAATGAGTGTGTAATGGTGCATGCATTCGAGAAGTCTTACTTTGGCTACTGAGATTTGTAAACAAGGCATATAATCAAAGTTCATAAGCACTCTTTTCTTTATTTACAGAGCGTTAACGCGTTATATGATTAAAATTATCTTTAAGGAGTTCATACAAATTATGCAATACAATGTAATGTTATGTTGTGTTATGCTTTGCTTAGCTGTTGCAATTTCTGAATAAGTGTCCTTTTTGATAGCTTATTACCATTAGTTAACGGGTTTGAAAGTTTTATCACCTTTTGTTTAACAGTATAATAGTTAATTTAACGAGAAACATTAAACTGATAATATGTTAAGTGTCATGTTTTGTGATACGTAAACATTACACTTTAAAACTTCGTGTTCGCTGAGCTTTTTTAATTTTTCTCCAGTTACAAGAAAATCGTCCAAAATCAGTTCATTATCTTCAGTAGTTTCTGATAACTGAGTTGCAAGGTCACTAAATTATATGCAGTTTTGACCTAAATGTTTCCAAACTGTTGTCACATACTCTTCTAGCAGAATTATAAGTGTGTTTTAAATGTCATACTGATATCTTCAACAGTTTTTGAGAAAACAACTTTATTTGCGTCTATTACACCAATTATGTGTTGCACACAGTGCAGAAATTGAGATTTCGAAAAACAAAAATACTACCACCTTATGTAAATACAAATACTAACACAGAAAACAAGCATGTAAGCTGGTTTCTCTCACCTGTTTGTTTCATAAAGATATGTTTAAATCTTTAAATGTAATTTTTTTAAACAATTCATCCTCAGCGGTCGAATTAAATACCTATACCTTATCTTGAGCAAATTGAAAGTGAAGCAAAAGCTATATGTCAGCTTGTTGAAGTCTATGCTTTCTGAATTTCTGCTGAAAATTGGAAGAAGATTGCTCATAAAATATACGTACATCGTATGGAGTAGTTTTAATTTGCACAAATGTTAAAAAAAAGTAAGTCCAGTAAAAGGCATTGTAAGTACTATGTAGAAACCACTAGGCATTGGTCGCGTTTTGAAACTTTAAAGGCCTCTGAAAGCAAAAGACATAGTATAGAGTTAAAACTAAAGGTTCAAAGCATGTTTCGTACATAGAGCTTATTTTTTGGAACTTTTGAGAATTATTAGATTCGTACTTTGTACTATTACTATAATACCACGAGAGAAGTTGCAGGTTGTTAGTCTATAAGGTGATGGAACGTTTGGTATTGCACGTGGTTTGCTTGTGTAGCACTTGCAGCCCCTATAGTGGATCCAGGGGCATGCTCCAGAAGAGGGAGCTATCCTCCCAATATTCCTTTCTGCTTAAAGTGAGAGGCTAGCAACTTGTAGAAAGGATCTCTTGACTTCCAAATGATTGATGCGCAAATTAGCAATCGGGCCGCAGTAGAGCAAGCGTTCAAGTAACAGCTGCAGGGGAATGGGAAAACGTACACACAACTCCTAGAGATGAGATTCCCCCTTCCTATACCGAGATTTTTCCACTCTTCTTCCCTTTTTCGCCACCCCACCATCCACCTCGCTCCCCTTTTTCATCGAATTTTCCGTTCGGGTTGACTTTACCCAAGAAGAATGTTCTACCTCCCGTCTCACTTTCACATACATGGTTTACGTGTTCGCCATCTTTGTCTACTCTGTCTGTTCGCGCCTGAATGAATACCACCGCTAATGGATTAGTTGGGTCTGTTTTTCTCCATAGGCCTACGCAAGGGGGCTCAAGAGAGGGTGGTTTCTACACTTGGCTGAAACCAACTTCTTCATTTTTTTATATTACTTTCTCTTCGCTTTCTTTATGACTTGCATTCCTCCTCTTTTAAAATATCTCTGCCTAGCCAACCAAACCTTGTAAAGGAATAAATGAGATCAGGAATAACCGTTCCTAACTTTATAAACTTATTTTATATATACAGCAAAGGAAAATTTTCTAATTACAAATGTAAGCTATACTTGAAGTCAGAATATACTTGAACTTGTTTCAATTAGAAATTAAATCTGTTTATTCCCCAGCTCGTATTTATATGAAGAATCATTGAGTAATAACATTATTAATTTTATAAAGAAATGGATATATAGCTAATTAATTACAATAAATAGTTTCCCTATGTAAAAATCTAAGAATAAAAAGGAACTAATTACCATTTTGTGAGGGAGTAAAAAGTTATTAGCAAGGAAAGTTGTCAGATGAGGAAAGCAATTGGTATGTCAGTGCAGATACAGCAATTAGGCGTTGCGAAGATTTCAGTCAACAACTACATCAGCTCAAAATTCCGGACTGTAAATTCAGGAGGTTCAGAAATCACAGAGAATCGCATTAACGTGTGAATACCAGTTCTAAAATCACAAAAGAGAAAGTAAATCTCAGAACTAAGTCACAGAGTAAAAATAGCGCTTCAGATGCAAATAAGAAGTTAATAGTTGACAAAATATGATATAGGTGCTTAATTGGGTAGTCATGAAGTAGGTGGAACTTAATGTCAAGTGCGTATTTCTAAAATTCATGTGTTTTGTTTCGTGTCGTTTGGATATTACAGAAGGATGTTACTGAGAATTGATTATTGGCAGTCGTGGCGTTTAAAGATCGCGTTTGGGTTTGGCACATACTTAGCCGGAGTCCACAGAGATTTCTCCGCTTAGCATTCAAGCGAGTCCAGAAATTTGCAATTTTCTTGTTATTACGAAAATAGGTATTTTAAACTATAGATATATTGGTACTTCAGTAGTACACTTAAGAGCAACGCATACCATGTGGAGTTTTACATGCAATTATAATATTAAGAGTGTAGTATATTACGATGATTTTAAAAACAACATAGGACTCAGAGGCCACTGAGATGAGAACCGCCCCTATAATAGCAAATAGATTTCCCTCCACCAATCTGCAGGCTAATAATATTCCGTTGCAGTATCTATGTATCTCTTTCTCCTCTTCCATGCGTTTATAACAGGACCATTCTATTACTATGTGTTTCAAATGGGAAGGTGTTCGTCCTTCAATCTGTATGAAATACTATATGTGGTAAGACAAAAATTCGGATTTTGCCAAAACTGATCCATGTGGAAGGTAGAGAGTAATGTAGCTAACATAACCATGAAAACCCCATATTTTTAGCTCAAATATTTTTCCTAATACAAATAAATAAAGTACGCACCATTATACTATAACAATGCATTGTGACGTAAGCACTGTATGAATATCATTATTGGTTGGCATGTATGCGTGAACGTATATTTGAAATTACTCAGAACTGAAACGTAAACATTTGACATGACGTGGTGAAAGAAATATGTACTTTGAATAAGCCGAGGTGTTTGTTAAATTCGATGAGAGCAAAGAATACACTTCTTGCTGGTCTGGCAGAACGTGTCTGGTCTGTTATATCTTTGTTTATGAATGGTTCGTAATCTCTATTTACTCTAGAGAGTTCAAAGCAGTATTATTCAGTTATTCTTCCATGAAAAAGTGTATCAGCTGGATTAATGAGACGCGATCCACCTCCCCTCTCCCTTAGTACTGCTAGAACAAACCAATTGAGTTAATGTGGGGCAAATTATGTTGCAAACAGAAATAATATTTTTAAACTGACTGACGTTGAACGACTTATTCACAAAGAAATTGACAAGGAACACAACAAGACTGGGAAAACTGCGAGAGACATCAGATAAACCAGAAGATGACTTTTGGAAAGAAATAGCACGTAACGAGATTTTGAAATATATCATCATAAATTTGCAGTATTCAGACGATGAAGACAATGACAAGGACGAATTATCTCTTGACGTAAGTAACATTCACAGCTGTACGGATGCACCGCTAGTATTTTCGTTGCATTATAAAAATAAGTAATCCATGAACTATAATTGATTTTAAATTAAATATGTAAACCATTTATACGAATATCGCCGGCCCTTGTAGCCATGGGCACTAAAGCGTATGTCTGTAACGTTTCGCCGCGTAGAGGGTCGCGGGTTCGAGTCCCGCCTTGGGCATGGGTGTTTATGTGTATAGTGAATATTTGTGAAACTAGGAAAACAGATTAAAAAATTAACGGAAATAATGGGAAAAAAAACGGTTAAATAATAAAAAATATATATACATTTTTTTCATTATTAAAATAGAAAAAATATCCATGTTGCAATTGTGATTTCAACAACTGCATTATTATAAAACTTTGGAAAATTCAGTATGCGTTCCCTTACGTCTAGCGCCACGAACACTCGCAAGTGTGCCAGAGAGGGAAATATAAAAGAATGGCGATAACGAGGTGGCAACGGTGAAGGCTCTAACGCATCTGATTCACTATAGGCGAGAACTCTTCCCATTTGAAGCAAATAGTTTATGACAGATTATAACTTATTGAGAGATGTGTGATTAAACTGGTCATCAGGCGCCTCCGCAGCACTGTAATTGTGTTTTGCAGAAAGAAGTTAGGTTTTACCTAAGTTTAATTACCGTATTTTGCAGACAGCTATCCCGAGTCGAAGCATATGTAGCTGGAAGAAGCGAAAATTGCGATAGGAAGAGGGAACGAAGGGGTGAAGAAGGGAAGGACTCCTCTGTTGCTGGTGATTACCTTGTTCAAACAAAGTTGGCTTGATAGAGCGGTATAACTTTTGTAATTGATTCTTCACCAACCCTCCCCACCTCTAGCCGTCCATCTTCAGGAAGGGCGATAGCAGCCGATGGTCCGGTACCCCATCCTGTTCTTTATTTCTGCTCGCTACAAAATGAAACTCTTATTCACCGGAAATGTACACCTAATTAATTATTTGAATGGAAGCTTCAGAAGGGATCTTTCCCACCAGTCTTCTCCTGAAGTTAAAATAGACAGAAAAAAGCTCTAGTGCTTTCAGCTTTAAACAACGACCTCTTTACTTCATCTTTCCCTTTTTCAATTCCAAGGTTTTATTTCATATTTTTCATATTATTTCCCTTTGTCGCATTTTCCCGTCTAAAATGAGTCATATTTGATGAAACTAATTAATTAATATTCTTATTAGACTCCAAACGTTTGCGTATAAGCAAGATAGTTTTGACAATTGTGTGGCTTGGTGGTTAGTCCAAATCAGAGGTAATTGGTACGCTTCTCGACTGGAGGATGGAAAAATGTCTTCAGCTAGAATTATTATCTATTCTGCTTTAGAGTCTGGAAGTATGAACGTTTGAAAATGTGTGTGAAATAATAAGTATAATAATAAATAAATTGAAATAAAAATAATAAATAAAATATCCAAAAATGAGCGAACATCATTCCAGATGAGCAATTGTTCCAAGACAAAGCCGTCATATGACCCAGGATGTTAAAGGTGATACATAAATGGGGGAAAATAACGAGTGGGGATGATCGAATGTGAGAAACCATTGCACGGATTCCAAGATTTCGGCTTATTGGAATATTCATTAAATCAAATTTCTCCGATGGTCAGTTTATTCGCAAATTTAGCCCTAGTTATTGCTGACACTCTTTTCGAATTATTCGTTCACACCTGTCTACTTTTGTGTATTTTTGAAAGAACAGTTTGCATATTCTCTACGAATCATGCAGTGGATATGAAGTTCTGGGAGACATTTAGAGATCATCAGACATCGGATCCCGTACACCTTAGCAATCAATGTACGCGCACAGGTACTATACAAAGTCAGGCGCGACATCAACAAACGTCTATGTCAACAAGTATACCGAAGCGCTGTGTGTGTACACTCCAGTACGGATACAAAGTGTAACCTACGTTACAACATGCCATCATTTTCATTGCTTTCGATGCGGGAATTACAGTGAACAACCACGTACATTCGTAAATTGTCGAATGTACATTTCCTGCGCCTCTCGCTGAAACAATATAAAATATTGGAAGGAAGATTGTTCGTCACATGACGTTGATGGTGCATATGAGTAGTACAAATCATTTTCATGTGTTTTTCCGAGACTTAGTTTATTTCTTATATTACGCAGCACTGAAAATCCAGTATTTTTGTTTTGAATACTGGACAATTCATTTTTTGTTCGTTTGGTAGGTGGTGCATTCTCCATATTGTTAATTTTTGTAGACACCTTCTTAACTACTTTTAGACAGCTCGAAAGTACATTCTTCAAGCTCTTAATGGTTGTTAATAATACATAAAACTTTTGATTTATAAAATGGAGATTGTCCAATAATTATTGTGAAAGTAATGTCCAACACCTTGCACTTCTTGAAAGGCAGATCTACCTGCTTGGCTAACAGTAGTTGTAATGAAACTAAAGCTATGCGTTGCGAACCGGACTATCCCTGCGTGTTGTCCCCGGGTCTGACGTCAGCAGTTATATACTGCGAGACTCGTAAACTTCACATCCCTTTAAAGGTGTACGGGCTCCGATGTCTGGAGATCATTAATGGACTCCCTTGAGTTGTTAATATTCACTACCTGTTGTCATAGTCTTTTTCGATAGCTTTGGGTGTATGAAAGCATTCATCGTAACAAGCATTACAATTACAGCGTCTTAGGACTGTAAAATAATGCGCAATGTCTGCTACTGCTACTCATTTTATAACTCGGTATCTCATCCTTTGACCTGGGTGACGAATATGATCCTTCTCCAGGATCACGGCGACAGCAGATGACGTTCGTTTCAGCAGGATAGGAATTCTTAAGCTGTTGACTGCAAGCTGCGGATTCAAACAAATATGTTACTATATAGAACGTAAACAAAGCTGTCATTAGTCACTGACAGTAGGTGTCTTGAATTTTGTTTGCAAATGCCAGCAGGTTGTTTGTCGAATTTATAATTAGACTGACATAGCAACTAAGGTGTTCACAACAAGTAAAGCGTAACCAGCTCCTATCACGTGATCTACTCAACGTTGGGGAAATTGTTCTGCTATCCTGTTGGATGGAAGCACATGTTAATTGAGTATATAGGCACTCGGCAGTTCGGTATGGTTTTTAATCTGCGATGTCAGTGCGTCAAGTCCACTAAGAGTTTTATTTCGTTTTCTTACACCTGACTTTAATGCTTAAAAATTGCTGTGTCTGGTTATCAGTAATTTACTGCCTAAAGGAACTCAAGCAGTACAACATTCCGGTTCACCGACGACTTTCAAAGAGCAATAAGAGCTGCGGCGCCAATAAAGGAGTTCCCAATTTTAAAGGGCTCGTGTCCTAACTGCTCGGTTAAACATTATTTATTCTTTGAAATTCACATTTGCTTCACACAGGACAATAATAAGTGTCCAGCTTACGTAAGAGAGTTAGCATTACTAACGTCGTATACAAAAGTCAAAAACATTTTATACTCTACTCCACATGCAAAGGAATCGGTTTATCCTTTTTTTTTCCCTTAAATGACTGCAGTTCAAAACGACTAAGCGGACGATTTCATATTCCAATAATTCGCATCAGTAAACTTAAGGCGGTGGTTGCAGTATCATTGCCGTCCCCCTGCCCGCATATAAAACATATTGGAGGTTTTGACCACGGAGCAATTGCTCACAGACTCCGAGGTTCCCTTGTTAACATTTTCGTAGTAATTTTAACATTCTGTGATACCTTTGGATTTATTTTAAACACTGAGTCACCCTCGCATTAAATCACACTTTTTGTTAGTATATCCACACACCAAGGAAGATGGAGAATGACTCTGATTAAGACAGCACACCTGTGAAATTCAATTAAAATCCTTAAAATATAGATGTTTTGCTGCGTTTTGTTTACATCCTACACGTCCATTTCACACTTTTGACTCACTGATTTTAGCGTCATTTGAATTACTTATCTTGAGCACAATACTATAATTAACATTACAATTCTCAATGTTTTTTTACTCGAAAGTTTTTCTCAGGAGTTTTATTTTATTTATAGGTTCACCCTTAGTTCCTGCTTTTCAGAGATTCCTGTCGTACCATTGTCCTTCTTCCAGTCCCCTCTTCGTCATATGGCCATAGGTATATTTCCTTCTGGCTCTTCTCCGCTTTCTTCTGACTGGTATTTCTCACTTTAAGATTTGTTTGGGCTACCGTTCTTGCGACATCCGTTGTAGAGTCTGTCTAGTCAACGCGAGTGCAGTTGCCGCTCAAAGGAAACGGATACAGCCCACTAATGACCGTCATAAATCTATCTCCACACTTCAGAAATGGAACACTGTGGCTGAGGACCAATAGCAACCCTGATTTTCTGGAAATGACAGTCGCATGTTTACTCCACGTGGAGTCCCAGTTGCCAAAGTTCTAACTTCCAGTTGATCTGTTTCATTACACGCAGAAATTCGTTACTGGAGAAGCCTAAAAAAAGTTATGACGGGAACTCTAAGTAATTTCAAGCGCTTGTTTTGAACACATATAAATATGTACTGAAAAATAATCTTGGTAAGGGGTCATGCAATGAACCTGATAAATTCTGGGTATTCGCAGAAATACAGTGGGAACAACTGTGACAAATGGAATACCAAAGACGCCGATCAGTGTGAAAGCAAAAGGAAACGTTTCTCTAACGTTTCTATAATTTCACAAGCGAATAAATTCCCCGAAAAATTTATATATTCTATGCAAAAGGCAGAGCGTCCACCTTAGATGAATTGGTTGCACATTTGCAAGAAATTTGTAATTTTCCTTATGGGCACTGCACTTTGCGCGGCCGCCTAAAGGAGCTGGGTTTCAAATACCGAACTTTGAATAAGATAAGGGTTATTATGGAATCCAGTAGAATTGTAGCTTGGCGATATATATTTGTCAAAACTAAGGAAGTTTTGCAGTAATGGACATAAGATAATTTATTTAGACGAAACCTCGTACGATATCCATGACGTATCGAGAAAGGTGGCAACCTTGCAGAAAGGTCTGGGAGGAGGGCCGGTGTTGTAAAACGATTATAAGGGTTCGTTGAAAGAGGCGGCCGAACTGCACTCACGTTAACTAAAGAGACTTTATACGTCCATACCACTGTAGAGCTCTACTGGACATTCTGTGCATAACAGTTTCTAGTGCGTCCATTTCATGTCTAATGTAAGCGTTTCTGACATTTTGTAACCTTGTTATCCTCATACATCTTCGAAGTTCATCCATTTCTGTCGCTAATATTCTTTTCTGCATTCTTCCATTTAATGTGTAACTTTCGGACCCATATGTAAGTATACTTTCTATTATTGCTTTTAAAATTTGTTGCTTAGTCTTCCTAGTCAAATAACTGCTCCATAAAAGACTGTTCAAACTTCTAATCGCCTTCCTTGCACAATTTACCCTATTGATAATATCTTTTTCACAAGTGCCATTCTTATCTATTATAGATCCTGTGTACTTAAACTATTCAACACATTTAATTATCACATCATTTACTTGCAGATCTTTCGAATTTCCTCCTATTACCATATATTCTGTTTTAGTGGCATTTATTTTTAATCCGCCTACTTCAAATGCATTTATTAATTTTCTAATCATATATTCTATATCATCTTTATCCTGTCCTGTCTGGTCATGTGCAAATAGTAAATTGTGCAATAAGCGGCCATTGATGTTTAGTACCATTTCCCTACATGACTTATTCCACTTTATCAACACCTCTTCTTCTATAAATATGTTATACAGTGTAGGTGACGTGCCACAACCTTGTCTTAGTTCTTTTGTTGTAGGGAATTTGCTGATACTTTGTTTCCCATCTTAACACTTGCCTTACATTCATACATTCTTTTAATAAAGTATATAAGGGACTTAGGTATTCCAAAGTTTTCCATTGCCTCCCATAGTGTATTTAGTCATTAGAAGTTTTCATTTCTTAAAATGGATATAACTTAAGATCCAAGCTTCTCAGTAAAACTTCAGGAGTAGGAGTAAAAGGTGTAATATGATCATTTTAAAGCGATAAACTAGCTTATTTTATTGAATATTTTATAGGGTGTCATTTGTAGAATTAAATAACAAAATAACAGAAAAATGCATATTTTTTTCCACAACTCTTTATGGATAATTTTAAGAAGGTACACTGTTTGTGATAATTTATTACATCCAAAGCACAATCTAATAAAGCGTCTGACGTGAGGAGCGTTTTTCATTAAGATAGATATATAAAATATTTTATTAAATTAGGAGCAACAAAATTAATATTTTGAGACAAATTCTAATAGAGCACAGACACTGCCATACGTATTAAAAAGGTCAGTCCCTCTAATAAAAAAAAAAACATTAAAAGCTTTTTATTACTTTATTGCCTTAACAAAAATTCCACCTTTCGGAAGTGGCTCGAAAACGGGCTCTCCTAATTTTGACGCATAGACCGAGTGAAATTGCTCCAGGATAACGCGTGAGGCTTCCATTCGTGAAGTCTGCAGTTCAAATCACACAAGAACCGTCCTCAATGACAGAATTTTTTACAGGTTTCCCTCAAACTACATAAAAGCTGGCAAATGCTGGAGAGCTAAACTTAGGCTGTAATGTTTTCCTAACGTTTTTGTTTTTACAGAAATAATTAATTATATATACCATCAGTATCTACTTAATGTGTTGTATAAGTAGTTAGAACGAACGTTAATCACAGCTAAAATAGACAGGCCAAAGATAGATGAAGCCAAATTCTTTCTTTCTTCACTTTAATAAAAGAATTGTGAATTAGTCATTTGTCATTTTAATTTTACTACCAATTACTACTACTATTTTACGGCCTGGGAGTTTTACCAGCCACCCTAACAATCTTCTTCAGTGAGACTTGTCTACTAGGAATGGTTTCCAGGGGTCTTCAGCTCCCCATCACAAGGATGACCTCCAGTTTGGGTTGTAATCCCATGGAGGGGTGCAAGTACTATTTATCTTTGAAGGGAGTTAATCTTTTCTCTTCTTTTTGTTATAATGTCGCCTGTACAATTTTGGTATTATAAGTGTGTAGCTTAAATTAAAATATTAAATTCCATCCTCAGCTCTCCTGGTACAGTTGAAGGGCAAATCGGAGACACATTATGCTTCTATAAGTGTATTAGTAATACAGTGATGTAGTTATAGTGAGAAAGACATGGTGAATTTATTGTAGCTAATAATTGGATATTTGTTAAGCTTAGTGCAGGCTTCCAGATATTAGAAAACATTGTTCTTATTACAGCTTTTCTTATTTTATAGCGGTTGTAAAACTTTTGATTTCCGTATTCCTTTCAGTTTAAAAGTATATAGGAAGACTATGATATATTAATGATCAAAGTGATAAGCAAGTGTTTGCAATGTATTTCCTAGTAGAGGAAATTATTATTATTATTATTATTATTATTATTATTATTATTATTATTATTATTATTATTATTATTATTATTATTATTATTATTATTATTATTATTATTATTATTATTATTATTATTATTATTATTATTATTATTATTATTATTATTATTATTATTATTATTATTATTATTATTATTATTATTATTATTATTATTATTATTATTATTATTATTATTATTATTATTATTATTATTATTATTATTATTATTATTATTATTATTATTATTATTATTATTATTATTATTATTATTATTATTATTATTATTATTATTATTATTGCTATTGTTATTGTTATTGTTATTGTTATTGTTATTGTTATTGTTATTGTTATTGTTATTGTTATTGTTATTGTTATTGTTATTGTTATTGTTATTGTTATTGTTATTGTTATTGTTATTGTTATTGTTATTGTTATTATTAAAGTTTAATTGGTTTTATTGTTATATTATCGTTACCATAAATGTGCTTAGACTAACTTTGCGCTAACTAACATTGGAATTCGTTTATGATAGGTCACAGTGTGGAGTACTTCTGCTTATAATGGCTTAAGTTTTGAATGCTGAATGACGTATTTGTGCTTGCCGCTACGCATCCTGTGATGTAAGCAGCTTTTCTGCTTTAGATTTCGCAGATTTCTAACCTATTCTAAGTACTTTTAAGCAACCTCATGTGGTCTCATCTTCTGGTTTGCACTAGCATAGAGTCTAGTGTCACAAAGAACTTCCAGTTCTTTTGAAAGGTTATATTTTAGCAATAAGCAAACATCTAAGCCTGGTGATAATGACGAAGTCGTTAGAGAAGTTACAGAAAATGGTATTATTGAATTTAGTGAATGAAATACTGACAAACAAGTTATTGAAGAAAAAAATCACAGCAGCAGCTCTGAACCAGTCAACAGAATAATTAGCTAATGCAGATAACAGAATTGGAGATGAAGAGAAGAAACAACACAATGATGATTACCGTTTTAGATAGGAAAAGACGAAGAAACAATTTGGATAAGGAAACCACTTCCTTCCTCCAAAACCAGAGCAAAAATTATAACCAAGATTGCACTATGTCCTAAATCGACTACCAAGAATACGCCAAGGGAAGTGGATGCATCTGATCTGTTTATCACTGATCAAAATGATTAGGAGCATTGTGATAAATGCCTGCAAAAATAGTTGAAGTGCAATATGCGAGACTCGGAGATTGCAGATGCCTCAAAATTGGAGTTAGAAGCTCTTTTTGGTGATCTTTATTTGATAGGTGTAAACGAAAACGGCAGGACTTACAAACTGTTGCAAGCACCGAGAGTCTGACGGTTCAGACATTTTTTTACGAACCTTCAAGTTGGATGATTTGGATACACGAAATAAGAGTACAAACTGACAAACTTGTTCAGAGATCTCAATTAAACTTTTCTCCATACTTCATTAAAAGGCAAGTGAGTTTGTTTCAATTGAGGAAATCCTTTAGAAATTCAGGGGTCACTGTGAGCTTGTTCAATATGCCCTTAACAAACCTGCGAAGTATGGGCTCAAACTCTATACTCCGTGATGCCGAGATGTGCTGTGCTTTAAGTTTTGAGGCGCTGGCCTGCTGATCACTAGGTCTTCCCAAGAATTAAAACAAATTAATGAGAACTTAATGTCATGCTGGCACTTTGGCCATAGTAGCTCAATGGTTAAGAGCGGCCGGACGTAGACCAGACGATCCGTGGCTCAAATCCCGGCTATGGCATTGAATTTTTCAGTCTGACTACCCTTTCATAGTGCGTCCTACTCACGGCTAGTGTTAAAGCGCAATTAATTTCCAATAGCATCAATGTTTGGAAGAAAACATCTTCTATAAAATGATATGCAATTTTCCGTGCCAATCTGAAATGTGTAGAATTTATATTTTTTCCTGTGAAGTGATGTAGAAGCCACAGTACGAGATCGCACATGCAGTGCAAAAGTATAAATAATGCATAAACAATGATCAAGTATATGGAGATTAAAGGAGAGATTTCAATTAATCAGGTTGCATAAAAGGTTAAAAAAAAATTCTGTGTAACCTTTGCCATTTAGTCTCCCCTGAGCCCGCCTTGGCAGCGTGGTGGTAGCATGTCTGCGTCACGTTCAAGAGGTCCCGAGTTCGAATCTCGGTCAGGGTGAGTTACCTGGATAAGGCTTTTCCCGGATTTTCCCCTTATCCTGTAAAGACGAATGTCGGGTAACTCTACGCTACATGGACCCCGTACTCATTTGAGCATCATTTCATCCATTCTATTCACCGTCCGATATGACTTAACGTTGGAGGACGTAAATTAAAAAAAAAAAAAAGTCTCCCCTTAAACATTGGTTTGCTTGAAAATATTGAAGTAAAGCAAGGATTTGAAAATAAAAAAAATCATTATAATTAGCAGACCCCAGAATGTGGCCGTATAAACAACCTAAGTACACGGCCAGTACGATAGTTTCCTGTTCATCGCATATCCTGAGAATGAACGTAGTGGCATCGAAATTCCTTAGGGTCCAGAACGTTACAAGTGTGAATTGTAACAGTGAAGAGTGACAATTAACACTTTACAAATAAGTTCCTTTTAGTAATGGAATATGACGTCGGCACCGGTATATTCATAAATAAATTGTGAGGGAGAATAAGAACGGTGGAGGGGGGAGCGAGAGCATGTTCGTTTTATACAAAGCGCTTTACAAACACACTTTCCCAAACACAACACTGGAGATGTCGCGTAGGGGATGTCACATATCAATATTGACACCAAGGGTTTTATCTGCTGTAATCCAACACGGTATGAGAATTGGGTGAGGAAGCACAGATAGCTTCCGTGAGAACTGCACCACGTGTAAGCCCATGTGTGAATATATATGATGGTAGCAGAGCCCATCGATCACACATACTTTCTCTTTTCATTGTGTGTCAGGTCTTCCAAATTTATGTCTACATGTGGACTGATAATATATCGCATCAATACATGCAAGTTTTGTATATTTAGGTCTTAGCTATCGATTTTATTGAGAGTGTAAAGATTCTGTATATAAATGACACACGCGGCAGTTTTGTCGGTGCCCGTCTTTGTAGCGCAGGCGGTAGCGTGTCTGCCTGACGTTCCGAGCTCGAATTTCGGTCAGGGTAGTTATCTGGATAAGGCCTTTTACAGGTTTTTCACCTGTCCTTAAAGATGAATGCCAGGTGACTTTAAGCGCTATGGACCCTGGGCTCATTTGAGCATCGTTTCACCCAGTTCACGACTTTCGTGGAGGACGTCTAGCCTTCCAAGAGAAGGGGCCTTGTATACAAAGAATAATTTTGAAACAGAAGGTTTCTCTATGCTGAATACTGAACCCGGGATTTGAGTGAGGCCGCAGCATTCAATTACCTTCTTCCTTTACATCTGCTGAATGATATTAGATATATGTGAGTGCAGGGAGGGGGGGAAACAGATGGATAACGCGTGCCATCATAATTTGAAACTAACCTGTGTCACTGAAAATGTATTTTCTCTCAGTGTGGCAAATTGAATATAAATTTACTGGTTAAAACCTATGTGTGGATTATTTCTGCTCATATATAATAATACTGCAGCCTGGTAATCTTCGATTTCAGATATATAATTGACAACATTGAAACAAAATGTAACTCTTTTGGCCATTCTTTTTTGTGTTTAAGAACGGCGGAACCATTTTTGTGTAAAACGTGGTATTTAACAAGAGACATAGAAAGGAAGGGAAAGCCTGAAAGGTGGAGAGAGATAGAGTAGTGGGATACAAAAGGAGAGAGGAGAAATTGAATAGAATATCTCCATAAATAGCTTAAGAACCCAAATAGGGCTGTGGACCCTGCTAGGAGGCAGGGCAATTTTTTTTTTTTCAGTTTCTTTCAGAGTTTCGAAATACTACGTTAAAGGTTGACGAGAAGATCTGAAAATTCTTTTTCCTGATGCTAGCTGTAGTTCTCAATTTAGGGGTTTTACGAGTATAATTCAAAAACTGATTTAGTTTTGGAAAATTCGGCGTTGAGTAATTTCTTTAGGAAAAATTGTAAATACATATTGTTTAATTGTATAATTTGATTGTAAATAGTTATTAATTCATGTATCTGTTGTATGTGATCTTATCGAGCGGTATGGCTCAGGCGGTTTCGTCTCTGGCCCGCATTCGGGAGGCCCGGGTTCCCTTCCCGCGGCCGACCTACCTGACCCATGGTTTTTTCCAGTGGCGTTTCCGTGTTGCCCGGCGAATACTGGATAGGTTAATTACACCATGTCCCTCCACTTCAGTTTCATTATAATTTCATACCATCTTTCATGTGGTGGTCCCTTTCAGGGTAGAAGTGTCGGCGGGAGTCTCGGTGGTGCATAGCAGGGTGATGTGTTCTGAGTGAGCCAATTCCTCATCCGGTAGGACGGTTGACCGAACCGTGGGACAATTTCCGAAACACACAGTAGGGTGGGAAGTCCGTTGTCCTGGCCTAACGGGGGAATTTTCCATCTAAGTGAAACATAGGGATCCTGCCCTCTGCGGCCGCACCGTGGCTGAGTATTTAGACCGTTCGGCTTTCACCAAGGCGGTCCGTGTTCACTCCCGGGAGACCGCAAAGTCAGATTTTTTGTGAACAACATGGCGTTGGGGCGGGTTTTCTCCGGAATCTCCGGTTTCCCCCGCCGTCTCATTTCACTGGTACTCCAACTTCATCTCTTGTATCATCAGTGCCAGCGCCTGCGGTGCTGTATGTAGTGAAAAGGGGCGTTAAACACTACAATTACATTTCATTTTCTGCATTCGCCAATGTCGTAACTCCTTGGGACGGCCACCATGTGTCTTCTCTCGTCTCATCCTTCCTTCCCGGGGATGCCCTTCTTGGGGGCATAGTTGCAATACACCAAGTGTGGTTTCCGTGCCGAGTCTCCTCTGAACTAACCAAGATAAACAGTTACATGCGATATTTGCTCCATTTTCTTACTTTTTCACATTTGTTTCACCTTAGTATGTTCTTATTCTTTTTTTCATATGTTCTTCTATATTTTGTTGAAAAACTTAAATAAAAATAAATAGGAGGTTAAGGACTGCATCCCTCGTTGGGGGTAGTAGAGTTCGTTGCTACCTTGCTTCCATTCAGTGGGAATAAATTAATATTAATTTTAGCCAAAGAGACATCAGAATATCTTCCCATGTGGAGTAAATCCAGTGATTAGAGCTGGTTGCGCTTTACAGCTGTGAACACCTTAATTACGATGGCAGGTTAATTATAAAATGGACGGGAGACTCGTCTATTTATGAGAAGTTCACTATGAATTTAGGATTAAGGGAATGATAATATCGACGTAATATCGACTGCACCGTACACGCTGATATCTCTCCAGTCGAGTTGGAAAAACTGTTGAGCATGATCTAGTTTGTTCAGGTGAGCCACTTAAATGCTCAGGGTGAACGATTGTTTTGTATCAATGCAGGTGTTCCTTTTCATGTGGGAGAAACTTTGTCTTTTTCCTGATTATTAACGCTTTAACTTGTAGTGTTCTGAAAATATCAAAATGATACATGATAACTCAACAAGAATAATGGCTCTACTGTATCACCATAGAAACAAACGCAAACTATGACATAATTTTAAAGTAATAATGATACCTATAAGTTAGTTCATTTACGGTATACTTGGTGAACTCTCTTACTTACTGTGAAAATCCGATCCAAGTTATAAATATATTTTATCATAAGTAAACTTTTAATTACATGTTATCTATTTAACCCATGGAGTCTACAAATTCGAAGCGACTTAAATCCTTGCCACATCTATAAATCATGGCTAGGGAGGAGGACTATTTAAATATACTGAAGAAAATTAGTGTCATAAACCCCCCCCCCCCCAAAAAAAAAACAATTATATGTATGGCCTAATAGACGTTGTACTTTTAAACTTTGCATAAAAATTAATTTACAATTCTGTATAGTGCGGAAACCTGCACGTTGCCGCATAAAAATCAAAGCTATCAAAATAGGGAGGAAGTAACGAGCACAGCGAACGGCTGCCCTTGGAAGAGTCTGTTACTGATTTTAAATACAGTAATATGATTAATTTGTTAAAAACTGTGACTTTGTGGGTTCGTAGAATTAAAAGTCCAGTTGGCAGAAATTCCAAAATGCTCTTTATTTCCGTAGAAACACACTTTGGTCAACCCTTACAGTAGCGGAATTACGTAACAATACAAATGTACAATCTCCAAGGTCATCGATCACAAACAAAAGAGTTCACTTTCAAAACACCGCTGCACGCGCGCGATTATCAGTTCCGATTCGACTGACTCAACTGGCTATCCGCGGCTTCTTTTGCAGCTCCACTCATTGTCCTCGAAATTTGTGGAATGTTCTCTAACAATCAAGACGGCACCAGAAAGACGAACCTTCCCGTCATCTATCTTTATCTGCTTCGGCAAGCTTTTTACCTCAGCGCTGCACTATCTGTCCCTTTGTGCGCGCCGGCCGCGCCAGTCGCAACAGTGACTCGCGACAATACTCTAGCGATTTTGACAGGTGCTCTCATTAACGCTAGTTTCCGGTATTCAGCCTTCCTACCCCTTAACCTCCAATTGTATTTTTCTTTTTAATGTTCATCACTGGCATGTTGTAATCCTGATGGTTACTAATGCTTTTACCTCACTTACCGTATGTGGAGGAAGCATTGTGCTTCATCCAAAATTTCGAAGTATAGATCTCATAGAAAATACACGGTTAAAATACACTCTCACACACACGAGAGAGAGAGAGAGAGAGAGAGAGAGAGAGAGAGAGAGAGAGAGAGAGAGAGAGAGAGAGAGAGAGAGAGAGAGAGAGAGAGAGAGAGAGAGAGAGAGAGAGAGAGAGAGAGATAAGCATAACTGAACAGAATTCGGTTACATATCTAATTGCATACTTGTCTCTGACATTTCTTAAGCAACACCAGCAAAGATTTTCAGGAGCATTCCCTCCATACCAAAGTTCGTTTTCTTTTATTTGGAAAACGTTAATTTATTTTTCACTACTTCAACAATACGTAAATATTTTGATTAAAATATGCTTAATATATTTGAGAATTAATGGGTGATTATGTACTCATTTGATAAAGCAGCAGCTAGTTCCTCTATCCCTTTACCCCTTTACTTCTAGTTATAACGGCGGCTTAGACCTCAGACTGATATATTAAACATGTTTCTGTTAACTTTTGCTATAAAACTCACGTTTACTGTCAAATTTATATCTTAAGACTTTGCGGAGAACAGAGAACGATCATGGTTAAAGAAACTTTCTTCAACAAAGCCGGAAATCATACCTCTAGGTTGAGAATTCGGAACACTGACCATTCGAATGCAGAGAGAATATCGTGAATGTGTGTGTGTGTGTGTGTGTGTGTGTGTGTGTGTGTGTGTGTGTGTGTGTGTGTGCGCGCGCGCGCGCGTGCGCATGCTTAATACAATTTAATGAGTCACGGCGCCCTTTTTTTTTTTTTAATGGGGTAGGTGTAGCTGTCGCCAGGTTGGTTGATGCTTGCTGTATTTTTCTTGGAAGAATTCTTCCCGTTCTGCATTTAACATAATCAGTTTCGATTGTGATGAACTCTTAATGAGTATACAATTAAAACAGCAATTATGTGTTTGATGTCCTCAAACATCCATTAGAAACAGAGCACCCTCGTATCCTGCGGCACTTCTGAGGACACCCACAACCAGTGGGCTAGTCCGATTATTTCCAGAGCTCTGCTCACTCTACTGATGCCTGCCATATGGCAGTCGGCCCAACTGTAGCGACAAATCGCTTGGGGCACTAAATTGAGCGTCCAAATTCTTGCATTCACCATCGCGAATGTTCGTGGAGATGGGGACGGTGGTACAGAAGGCAAGCACATTACATATGGTTTATTCAATCCCCTTCGTTAAACTTCTACCACGATCCCCAACCCACCATATTGATGAGGGCGAGTTTAGGAAGCGAGACAATGGTATAACTTAGCAAACAAACTCGCGCGTAAAAGAGAGGGAGGTAGGAAGCTTAGGGGAAGGGATGCTCTTTTACTATTCCCATCTCTTGCACTGCTATCCCAGCATCCAGAAAATGATATAGAGGAAGTTGTGGTAGTTGTTTCACAGCTGCCGGCCGCAATCAAGATACATCACTCAACAATAGACGTCTTACTCACTTGCAGAAAAAGACTCAGAAAGTGACCGAAAGGCTTATTAACAAGAAAACAAATAATAAAATTACGGTAAGATCCATAGTATTTACAATAACTTGCTGACTTTTATTCCAGTCTTCAAACACAGTAGTTGAAATATTTTTGCCATTCAATCCTAAGTTGCGATTTTAATTTGTGTGTTTATTTAAATATTAATTTTATTATGTTAATTCATTGTTTTAATATAAATAATCCACACAAGCATTTTAAAAATATGTACATAAAGATTCATATGTTTTACACTTAAGTTTTAAAAAGATGTATTGTAACATATCCTTGTATTAACCCATAATTATCGTGTGAAAGTATTACTATTTATAGTTTGCTAAACCCTCAATTTTAAACCTCGATGCCTTGTTTCTAAAAATTTTAGTTTTGTTATAAAAGTAAAATATACCTTTAATCTACTTTGAGAGGCAGTACAAAAGTTTTGAAACAAACTAGTAAAAACTTGCTTTATATACAGAACTTTAAGTATGGAAAAATAAAACAGAAATGCCTTACGAAGAAAATGTTTAAATTAGGGCATATCTGTTATTTAGCGAGCCCCTGTTAATTATAGGGTCGGCTAATTTGCAGTCGAATTTTCCAAGTGGAGAAAACCGCCGAGATACCCAAATGCTTTCTAACCGGCTGCACGGTGTTTTGCCTGTCCGCGCCCTCGGCGATGGTTGTGGTCTGCCGCTATCCTAGAAAAGCGCGGATGAAACCAAGAAACAGTTTAAGAACCACTTTTAAAGGTTTTACTTACCCGTGTTATTAAAGAAGATGCAGAAACTGGCCACCGTCGTTATCTATACGTATTTGGCATCTATTTCGAAAACTATCCATCACTCGCCGTAGTTCACATCGAGAAACGTTGGCAATTTCCTGCCGGATATTTTGTTGTGGGTGTGCGGGTTTGTTTTGCACAGTCCATGCTTAAAAGTTACCCCAGAGATAGAAACCGCAGTGTGTTAAGTTGGGAGACCGAGGAGGCCACAACTCTTCTAATAATTCTGTCCTGAAACAGATTTGCAATTGTTCTCATCGAAAGATTGGCTGTATGAGCTGATGCAGAGTCTTATTGATAAAAGGAAAAGTCACGCTCCCTGTCTGTTAATTCCCTAAAATTGGGAAGGGGGGAGGGCAAAATTGTATTCACGTATATACAGGCGTCAACTGTTGACTCAAAATAATTGGGACTATAACTCTTTCTCCACTCATGGAAAAATGACAAGGATACACTACACTATACTTAATGTTACTTAATCAAAATTTATAAGTATTTTAATCTTAATAGTTCTCAAAATTAAACTAACAGTGTCATTTTTTAAGGATCGAATTTGGATTGAAGAGTTATCACGGCAGGAGCCCTAATCTTCACCGACACGGGTGGGCGAGCTCGTGAGGTTCAAGTCTAGCTAGAATCGTTCTTCCTAATGGAGTACTGTTCTAGGATTTCCTCAGTCATCATAATTGGCAAATGCCTGGGAGGTGCTTCAAACTTGGTTCCTTTCCAAATAATCATTTCATGCATCATCTGTGTCCACCATCTGTGGTGCCGTATGCAGTAAGTACGGCGTTAATAAACACTACAAAAGAAAAAGGAATGATCTGCCTTCAGTACTGATGGGCTACCGTTCAACTCCTATGGCGAGCTGTCCGATCTTACATATCTGATTGATGTACTACCTTAAAATTCGATTTCTTTTATTACGAGTTATCATACGTTAACGCATTATCCTTTTCTTTTTCCTATAATCACAAGTCAGTATGACTCATATCAGCATAACACACTTAAACAGTTACCCGACATTCGTCTTGAAGGATAAGGGAAAACCCCGGGAAAAAATCTTATCCAGCTAACTCACCCTGACCGAGAAGATAATACAACATGGATCGCGCGAATGTTCAAGTAGGAATCCGTATCAAGCAGTTGCTGAGTACTCGAAAAACATACTATAACTAGACGGCGAACAAAATGTTGTTGGAGGCGTGGCTTACCAACACTGAAGTCCTCTAGCTTTCCCCCTCTACCGTCAATTTAGATTGCCTCTCCTCCATTGTGCGGGCTGCACTGGTCATGTTTCATTCACTCTTACATTCACTCTCTGCCGAATCACTGCGTTGTTCCTCAGGGTTTAAAGAAACTATGATTCGCTCTATTTGTTGATCGATTGTGAGATCATGTCTGAGGTAATTATTTTCTGTTAACTTTGAAAATCAAAACAGTATTAAAATGCACTTGTTTCGTGTGGTTTGCGCTCTGTAGCATGCAGGAAGGGAGGGGTGGGAGTCACGTGATGCTTGATTGGCGAGAAGGGGAGATGGCTCTTCCTCGCGCATGCGCAAACCGACCGCAGTTTGAGATCTACCTGTACATATATTGCACTGGAAATGCTAAACCTAAACTCAACTCCACTATAATAACCCGCAATAACCGCAATAACCCAATGCCGGACCAAGGCCAGCCGTCCGACCGCCGCCTCTGCCTACAACAGGCGTCAAGAGTGGGGTGCGATACTGGAAGATGGGACGTGGTTTGCGTCTCTAGTCCCTCTCGGCCATGAATGCAGTCTTCACAACCTGGGGCTTCTACTTCTTCAAGGAGCTCGTCAATGGCCCCATTAGGGACCTTAAGAGTTGAGTGCCCCCATGGACCAGGTATCCAAAAGAGAGAAAGAACATTAGGGACCTTAAGAGTTGAGTGCCCCCATGGACCAGGTATCCAAAAGAGAGAAAGAAAGTTGTAAAGTTCGCTATTTTTAATTTCTGGACTTAAACTATTAAGGTTAATTTATGGCTTCGTAATAAGTCTCTCTGTCCTAAATTAGAAAGCACGCAAATGTTTCCTGCCTTTTTGTATGTTTTTAGTTTAACGTCCTTTAACCGTAATTCAATCGTACGATGCTCAAATGAGCCCAGGGTCTATAGAGGTGAAAGTAAGGCGAAAGTAACAATATCCGTCTTTTGGGCAAGGAAAACCCCCAGACAAATTTAACAGGTTAACTCTCCGTAAATGAGAATCGAACTAGGGATCTCTTGCAAGTTCAGACATGCTACCCCACACAGTAAAGTGTTGTAATGTATTTAGACAGAACTTATATTTTAATAACGAATTAAGTACTAAGATTAATTAGGCCTGGATTTACGTTGAGCTTTGCCATCCCTTAAAGACTTTGATATTTTCTCTTCGTTTCAAAGGAAGCCCAGCTTGCGAAACCATGGTTCTGAAGGGAGAAAGAGCAGGTAGAAAGCAATAATAACTAAAATTCTAATATTATGAGCATCTCACTTTTACGTGTTTTGTTTTATTGTATTTCCCGTGGCCCCTCCGCAAGTAAACCCGAAACTTTGCTTCTGACTTCATGTTTTCCAGTCCTTCGCTAACGAGCGTGGAACGGGATGGGGGTGCGAATTCCGGAAGCTTCAGCGGAAACGGAGTAGGGGAACATTATACAATGGTGGTGGCTTTAAATTAAGTGTTTCTGTCAGTGACCTACAAAGGCTTTATATCCTTTGTAGCTGTGTATTTAGTTTTTGCAAAGCTTCCTAAGGATTCTCGCACGTTGCATGCAAACCACACAGTTTCTTCCCATATTATGCTTCATATAGAATACACGTATTTTCAAACGCTATTGGCTAAACCAACTAAATTATCATGCTAAAATATCGTCAACATTTGGGAAAAAGCATACAATGAATATACAAATGGGAAGTTTTTATTTTCTTCATATCCATTTGTTTTCAGAATGCCGATGAGCTCGCGAAGCTTTTTTTTTTTTTTTTTTTTTTTTTTTTTTTTTTTTCTTTTCTTTCCCAGAATCGCTGTCTATGGTAAATTGGAAATTAACTAAAGAAGCTATCTTCTAAGTGTAATCGTTGATCCGTATAAGTGAAAGAATTTAACCAATAAGAAAGCGCGATTGTCCTGACGCTTGTAAACAGCTTGTTTTAACACCCCGAGGTTTTCTTTAGGAACTCTGGTGGGCTGCAGGCTTCTACTTTCAAGGTGGCACAAGAAATGTTGTACAAATTAATTGGCATATTAAGATGGTAATATTCTAAAATTAATTACCATACTGTGCAAATGGATACTGAGGTCTGTGAAAAATTCTGTAGATCACAACAGGAGTTGGCTGTTAACATATCAGTTTTGTTAAAAGGTGGATAAAGAGTGTTTGCTCAAAAGAAGATGAAAGTTGTGTTACTTCCCACGTAAACAAAAAATGTGGTGGAGCCACAGAGGAGATATCATGCTAATTTTGTTGTAAGTTGTTGTCTTTCGCAAACACTTTACCAATTTTTTCAACAAACTGAGCCTGATCTTTACTAACAAAACAAAGACCATATGCCCAGTTTAATTTCTTATTTCCGCCTCTATAAACACCACAAATATCCCTCCACTAATCAGCAGAATAAGAGCATTCCGTTACTGTACTCTTTCTTTTTCCTCTCCCACATGTTTAGAACAGAATCCGTTTAATATGAGACAGATTACAGTATCTGTACTTTTGATAACATCGTGGCCATGGCAAATCATCAAGCAAGACTTCTACTGAATTCGGAATCGCAATTCTAACAGCTTTGGATTCAGGCCTTCACTTATTCCCCTAAAAGATGTACAGATGTACATGTTTATGTGCGAGGAGCAATTTTGACTCACGGAATCATCGTCGGTTTTTCTTCATAAAAACGTGAACAAATATCTAATGATGCAAGAATGAGTTGGAAAACAGTTTCATTCCTTAAATTCTGACAGCAGGCGCTTCTATGCAAACGCATAGGTTCATGAAGGATGTAGACCACCCACACGCTACGATTTCCTGCATGAAGCATTTGATTTTCGTTTCAAGTGGATGGATGAAGTCGGTAAAATGTGTCCGACTGATAGCCTGGACATTAATCGGTGCTACTTTTTTGAGGGGAGGAGTTTGTTCTTATATAAGGTGTTCCAAAGGAGGCCAGAAAACATGGTGCAGATCTAAATCCACATTGTGGAGTTGTGCTGGAAACTGTCTGAAGATACGCTGACAAACGCAAGTGTTTGTTTGTAGCGGTTGTGATGCTAGACGGCGCTATTCACCAGGGTTACCTTTCCAGACTACAGTGAACAATTTTTCTACCTTGATGCAATGCTGTAACACAAATAAATGTGTGTTATGTGGAAAACCAAAGGATTGGTATTTCGTGCACAACCCCTATATCTCAATAAGTAAAAGTTGTAGCCCTATTTTCAATATTTCATACATTTGTGCAAAACCACTCATACATGCCGGGACCCTTAGCAACAGTACATTTTACCTTGTAGGTAAGTAAAATATTTACTGCCATGTGCGCGTGCAAATACAAATGCAGATGAGTTACAGTTCCGTCAAATACTTCAGTAGGACTTGTCTGTTTCGTATATGTATTATCGGAGAGTAATTGCCTGAATAAAGCGTTTATTCACTGCAATTGCTATTACAATCCTTTATCGGTCATCGTAAATACAATCACCTCCTTAAGGATGGCATCTACAGCCGTTCTACACGGTGAACTTAATAAAGTGCATCGATCTAACTCAATAAAATGTAAAAAAAAAAAAAAAAAAAAAAAATGTATAAATGTATAAATCAGACTTTTTCAAGATATGCATAATTTGCTAGATGAAGTTTATTTTTCTCCGTTTTCAAATATAACATATATTATGCTATTTCAAAAACAATATAAAACTGGATAAAACGAAAGGATGAAGCAGACATTTCAACTGTAAGAAAAAACTGTCGGAAGGAAGAAAGAAAGATAAGAAAGAAAAGCTTTGGTAAATATTGCGTGGTCAGAAAACACGCCTACATTGAGAATTTCAGGCCGGTGCAACACGGGAAGAAGTTCCATAAAACAGAAAGCAGGTTATGGCGACGTGAATAGGGACAAGGATCAAGGGTCACGTTAATAACACTGCAGGGACAAGCAATGATATGACACACCAGCTGTTGTTCATAGCTCTGTTGCCAGAAAGCAGCAGTGACATAACTCTCTCCCACAAAATCAGACATTCTTAGGGACATATGCCGCTTTTTAAGCAAATGCGATTCAAACACTAAAGCCTTAAACAACGATTTACTTGGAATAAATATGGTGAACTCGTAAGTGACGTATATATCATACTGAAACTTACATAATACGTAATATTTGTTTTCCTTTAATGATGGACCATAAGTAATTTAAACAGAATTCATAACAACTCAAATTTTGCTGTGTCTCTTAATTAACAAATATGGTTTGTTATGTGGTTTCAAGAATGTACTGGAGATACATATTAGCAATCTAAAATAAGACCTGAAGCTTTCCTGGTGACGAATATGCTCAAGTTGTTCTCGGGAAGCAAGCCAGGTGAAAAGACGATTAGAAATCGACGTTTCGGGAAAGTGCATCTCTCCCAGCATCAGGATATTTATTAAATGCTATAAAATGCAACAGTTATTGGAATCGGAGAATTAAGGAGGCTTTGGCCGTTTCCTCCGAGAGGAGCACGCTTAATCGTGATGCTTGATTTCAGTTCAGCTCCTCTTGGAAACCGGCCTTAAAATGGAAATCCGTAGACTTAAGAAGCACAAATCAATACGGCTTGATAATCAAGTTAGGTAGTTACGTTTCTTTGACCCAATTAATTTTCTATTCTCACGCCATCTCCTGACCTGGCATTTAATTTACTGACGACAGTCTTTTGTTTTGTCAGTAATGCGAATTTTAATAGCGTCTTGTCTTTGTTTATATTTATGTTAAATCCAGTGATTCATTTAAGGTTATAACATTTAATAAAACCAAAAGTATGCACTAGCCAACAAGGACACAAAAGGATGCAGCTAAATAGAGCGCTTCAAAATGTATTGAAGTGATCCTCACTCTCAAACTACATTTCAGTTGGCGGTTATTGGGATTATGTTTTTCTTTTCTAAACATAGAAAACCATATAATTCATACGCAATTTCTTTGCAAAGCTGAAATGTCCATACTCATACAATGTAATATGTTAAAGGCGTTCAATTAAAACACCAGTTTGGATATTATAGATTTTAAAGCACTGAGCAATTTCTGGAAGAAATGGAGTACAATTTCAATCAATTTATTTTATACAGAAAAATATATGTTGAAAAACTTAAATCAATTCAGTTCCTCCAGGACAGAGGCATAGAATAGAATACCTTAACCTTTAATCTCTACTTCAAAAGTTTCCATTAAATACATTTAAAATATCAATATTCTGGTCATTTTTATATGTATGTTTCTATAATCGTTCTTTGCTGTATACTTCTATATTTTGTACTAGAATGCTTTGTCACATTGATTTTTTAATACTTCGAATAATATTTTCCTGAGTGCAGTGCAACTCCAGATAAGCTATACACTACCATGTTCTCAAAACAAAGCTTCATGGTCGTTTCAGATTAAATAATTTTGTGAGATATACTGATATACATACACCTTAAAATAATGTAAGACTTATTCTCTTTTACACACATATTCCATAAATAACGACAAAGTTGTCCATTGACCTCAGTATATCAAGGTTGTGTTACTCGAATTGCATTAGGAAGCGTAAAACGTTAGTTACATCAAATTACAACAAACTTATCTAGGTTCCCTCTTTATGGATGATATTTAATCATTGATTAATTTTCCAAAATTCAGATGAGATTTTTCCTTAAAATGCGAGCTTACAGAGTTAAACGCTAGAAAGCAAACCCGTAACTGATGTACTGCTGAAGCTTTCTTCAGTAAATGCACATGGTAACAGAGTAGTATAAGATTATATTCGGTTGTGATTAGTATTAGACATTTGTGATTTTTCACCTTGCACTATATGTCTTTCAGTATTAAATTCTATATGGCTTCATCGTTTTGAAAGAAAAGAAGAAACAAAAAATTCTACAGACGATGACTATATGTACTGAAATTAGTGTGAAACTCTAAATTAATAAAATATTGTGGAAACGTAGAGTCAGACTGAAAAATTAAATGCCATAGCCGTCATTCTGAAAACTGGTTCTGAGAGCTTCAAAAGTCAACTATGTTTCTCGTTTCCGTTCGAGGCTCCGGTACATTCCATGTTAATTGTGAACGTCACCTTATAACATATGTCTATAGTTCTGTTTATGTTTCCGGTAACTGTGAAAACATAAAGTTTCGTCCAAAAGTGTCATTCTATACTTACAAGCTGATATTACATAAAGGCTATAAATTTTATCCAGTAATTAAGCAAGAAGTGCTCTGCGCTTGTAACAAATATCTGGCGAAAGGAGTGAGAGAAGCATAGGACGTAATTTATTGGCCACTATCACTAGCAAGAGGGAAGATGTATGAATACGTCGTTGTCGTTCCCAATGCCGTGACTGACAAATCGACGGTCATCCAAACGAATGAAGAGGATGTCGCCGTTAGCGGAAGGGCGGGATGGACGCTACCATCACTTCCATCTGCGACGCCTGATATACGGGTTAATAACCGCCTCCTGACAGCACCAATAAACAGCACGAGAGCGCTCGCCTGGAGCCAATACCAGGAGTGAAGAGTGGGGAGTGGGGTGCAAGACGTGCCGAATAATTACTCTGTGGACTGTAACAAAAGGCGCCACATACGTTCACGAGTGCCGGCGCCGTACACTAGATGCAGCATGCATTCTGTTCTTACGCATCCTTATCAAGTGGAAGCTAGATCCTCCCAATAACAGTTGAAATTAAAACCTTATTTTGTTGTACTGGCTGTTTAGTTAACTCATGTGCAGGTGGGCCGCCTCCTTTGACGAATCCTTATAATCGTTTTACAACACAGACGCTCCTTCTCCCAGACCTTTCTGCAAGGTTGCCACCTTTCTCGATACGTCATGGGTATCGTACGAAGTTTCGTGTAAATAAATTTTCTTATGTCCATTACTGCGAAACTTCCTTTGTTTTGACAATTACTATCGCCAAGCTACAATTCTACTGGATTCCATAATAACCCTTATCTTATTCAAAGTGCGTTTGAAACCTAGCTCGTTTAGGAGACCGCGCAAAGTGCAGTGCGCATAAGGAAAATCACAAATTTCTTGCAAATGTACAACCAATTCGCCTAAGGTGCGCGCTCTCCCTTTTGCATAGAATCTATAAATTTCTCGGCGAATTATATCGCATGTTAAATTATCCACTTAAGAGAAACGTTTCCTTTTGTTTTCACACTTGATCGGCTTCTTTGGTATTCCTTTCGTCACAATATTTCTTACTGTATTTCTGTGAATACCCAGTATTTATCATCAGGTTAATTACATGACCCCTTACCAAGATTATTTTTCAGCACACATTTATATGTGTTCAAAACAAACGCTTGAATTTTCTTAGAAATAGTTCCCGTTATAATTTTGTTTTTGAGGCTTCTCTAGTAACATAACTCGGCCCAGCAACACTTTCCAATTCATTCACACTATTGTCTTCACTTTCATTATTTTCACTTGACTGAAAGTTATCTACTACTTCATTAGCATTTACCATTGCATTTCCCTCCCACGGTCTCCACATCGTGACACACAACGAATTTCTACACGTAAAGAAACAGATCAACTGGAAGTTGGGGCTTTGGCAACTGAGACTCCACGTGGAGTAAACATGCGACTGTCACTTCGAGAAAATCAGGGTTGCTATTGGTCCTCAACAACAGTGTTCCATTTCTGAAGTGTGGAGATAGATTGACGGTCATTAGTGAGCGGGAGAGTAGTTTCCTTTGAGGGGCTAACTGCACTCGCGTTCACTAGACAGGCTCTAACAGAAGTAATCCAGCATGGACTTCCGCCAAGTATTTGACTAGAACGACCATGTAGTAAATATATGGGAGTATATAACAGTGTACTCATACGCTGCTGATTGGAACACCTATGAATTTCCCTTTATAAATCAACGAGCTGCGTTACGGTGTCTCTTTCTCTCCTTCCATATTTTTTTTTATTTGTTCCATTTATAACCCACCTTTAACTCCAGTGGTCATATCGGCGGCCGTTCTGCTTTGGAACATATCGAAGGTATTAAACTCGTATTCGGTAGCCGTAAATCATTAGATCACGTGCACATTCGCACTCTCATTCATACTTCCAGACTCTGGGGAAGATGAGGAGTTATCTTGATCGGAGAAAATTCCCCACCCCCTGCTCCCGCATGTGCTACTGTTGCATTTTGTCACCTGGTCTACGGATCCTTCACATATTTAGATAAGATGTCATTCCAGGTGCAATAAACTAAGCGGTTTATGGGCACGAAATTAAGTTGGCTCAGTTCAAAAATATTTAACACGCAGCTTCTGCTACAGCTAGACTTGTTTATATTTGACGTTATATCTTAACTATAATGATCATCTCTGGAGCCTTTTTACCTTTCGACCATGTTGGCATACAAGCAAATGGTGTTAACTCGTGTACAGCTGTCATTGAATTTCCTTAGCTTTTATACATCAGATCATACTCCATTCATACTTATACTCCTGGGAGGATATACAATAATCTTGGCTGGAGATGAATCGAACTCTAGGCCACTCGCATAGCGACAGGTGCTCTACCGACTGAGCTAACGGGATAAGTAACCAAACCCGCGGTGTAACAGACCAGCCGCTGCGTCCAGACCTCTGCCCACCATAGGTGTAATGAGTGGGGTGGAGTGCAGTACTAGAAGGTCAGCCCTTCGGTTCCTTTCAGCGGCTATATAGTGGCTTGTTACTACTCAATCAAGTAGCTCCTCAGTCGCCCCCTCAGGGCCATAACGAGGCTGAGTGCACGAGCCACAAGGCTGCTACAGCATACTTCGTTAAGTCACCTCCAAGCCTCATAGCATATAAAAGGTGTGTCAGTAAAATTATTGTTTGGATTATTTGATATTATTTTGACACTTCAGAAACAGAGAAACTGGAGTTACGCTTATTTTGAATCATATGTTTGTTCCTTCTATTATGAATTAGGTATTTTTGGCATAATAAAACAAATTTTCTACGCTTGGATTGTAGGATCCAGCCATAACTATATGGCACATTACAACTCTTAAAAGCACTTCTACCATATTTTAAAAACTGCACTGTTTATCCCGTCAAATAAATATGGTATACAATGAACTACCTGGAAAACAGCTTTAGGTTATCTTTAGTCAACACATTTAATATTACAACTACTAAAACTATTATTTTCAATTGCTTAGTGCGCAAACGTTTTAAAATTACCTCACCTTCATTTTCTACCACATACACAAAACTATACCTTTTTGTCAAACACAGCAAATTATTATTTACCCTAGAACTTTAAAAAGCTACCCCTACTCATGCTATCAACCATCATTTGAACAATCTAATAAAGTTGTATGCACTTTTCAATCCCCTTACCCACAGAATGCATTTATGTGAATTGGGTTAACGTACATGGTTGTTATTAAAAATAATGTGCTTTATAAGTGAACAGAATTTCACAAGCATCCCCCTTCAGGAAAGCTACCATCTACCTCCTTCTTAATACTACAGCAATGAAGGAAAAAATGGAAACCAAGCCCAAAATTAGATTACACGTGAAGTCGATAAAATATGTGGCAATAATCAGAAGAGCTGATAAAAGGGCTAAGGAAAACTGCGGATGTTTTAACTAAACATCTGGAATAGGAAAACGAATATCCTTCCTGTGTTTTAAAACTGTCTCTATGTCTGGGAGCAATGTTTAAGCAAGATAAGAAAACAATCTCTAGAGGAAAAATTCCCTCATAGGACAGGAAGTTCCGGGCAAGATTTCTACGGGTAAAATGGTTACTAAAATATATATCCTTAGTCTTACCTTCTTTTGTGTATACCGGAAGAAGAGTGAAAAAGACGATAGTGCAGCTAATAAGGAAAACTACCCATTTCTAAACATAAAACAGGAAAATAGGCAGGGTTTTAGAAATAGTAGGTAAGAAGAGGATGCTGGGTATGCTGCAGCAGTATGTAGTAGCAGATGGAAATGAAATACATAAAACAATCTTCTGCATTAGTTCATCAGCAGGATGTGATTTCAAATGACATTGTTGCATCATAAGCATTTACATACATCCGTATCATGGATCCCTGAGTATGAAAGTGCATACTTATTAGGTAAATTTTGATAAATTGTGGCAATTTTTATTTTGGGGGTATCTTTTATTATTATTATTATTATTATTATTATTATTATTATTATTATTATTATTATTATTATTATTATTATTATTATTATTATTATTATTATTATTATTATTATTATTATTATTATCATTATCATTATCATTATCATTATCATTATCATTATCATTATCATTATCATTATCATTATCATTATCATTATCATTATCATTATCATTATCATTATCATTATCATTATCATTATCATTATCATTATTATTATAGTTGTTATTGTTATTATTATTGTTGTTGTTGTTGTAAGTTACGACCTTCAACGTTGTCATATCGGACGGTAAATGAAATGTGTGAAATGATCCTCAAATGGGTTCAGGGTCCAGGGTCCATGGAGCTTACGGGTACCCGACATTCGTCTTGAAGGATAAGGTAAAACCCCGGAAAAACCTTATCCAGATAACTCAGCCTAACCGAGATTCGAACTCGGGACCTCTTGAACGTGAGACAGCCACACTACCATCTACACTACCGAAGCGAGCGAGTATATTTTAGCATTTACGTAATTATTTTATAATTTTCTTGCCATTTTCTCCCGTCTACATTTCTACCCTGACAGAGACCACCAGATAAGAGATTATATGAAATGATAATGGAGATGAAATGGAGGATGTAATTAACCTACCCAGCATTTGCCTAGTGACCTGGGAAAACCCCGAAGAAACCCATGGGTCAGGTAGGTCGGCCACGGGAATCGAACCCGGGCCTCCCGAATGCGGACCACAGACGAAACTGCCTGAGTCATCCCGCTCGGTTAATCAACGAAAGCCACACCTTTAATTTTTACTATTCATATTAGTCAAAGGTTTCCAGTTATACTTAACATACCTTTAAACCCACAAATAATGACGCACATTTGAGGTGCTACATGTAATTATGTGCTTTTGGTTTCCGTCTATATCACCTAGGTAATCACGTCATCTGGTTACATTAAACTGAGATTTGAGAGTGGAGCGATTATGTCCCAGCATAAATAAGATTTCTTAAGCAGCTGACTTCATGTTATTCACACTCAGACCATATGCCAATTCAAAGAACGTGAACAGCGGCCAAATCAAGGGACGACCGGCAAACACCATCTGGTGAGTGCTCTCTGCAAACACTAAGAGTGAACGAGGGATGGGGTGGTTTGAAATTCTGAACCTCACAGCTTAAGTAAGGGTTCAACTTAATTTCGTTTCGTCTCGCTTTAATGCTTAGAAATTCCTGTGCTTGGTTATGTCTTAGAGAAGGTAAGAGCGAGCCACGAGTCACTTACACGATGGAAGACCTAGGAGCAGTACTGTGACGTACCATAGCTACCCTGTATCAGAGCAATGGCTTAATGCGATTTTTAATTGCCGTTACGTAGCTAAAATAACTTTGGAGATAGTTGAGGAATAGAGGTTTCACCACTAAACTAAAATTGATGTATTAATAAACATTTCGAGTTGCAATACATACCACCCATATTTAATTTCTCTACGGTAGGCGCCATCAAAATTGTTCTGTGGAGCAACACATATATTACGGAATAAGCTTTCCTTAGGCAAAGAACAAATAGTAACTGTGTTGGCATTCTCGGGCATAATACCCTCTAAAATGGAGACCGTGACTTGACCCCATTTTGATTGTCCAGCGATGCAGAATTTATTGCGCATTCCTGCTTTCTTCTAATTCATGTATGATATAGAGAAAAAATACCCATCCAGTATTAATTATCTTTTCAATTTCTAATTTAGCCTTTCCGTACATACGTTTAATGAAATAAGAAAATGTAGCTATCTTAGTCAAACCAATGTTTTATATCTGAAGAAATGGCTATAGGTAATCGTTTTAGAATTTCAAGCGTTTACTGTTTTATTTCGGTCTCTTTTCTTTAGAATCCCAAAAATGATTTGAAACGTGTTTTATTTGCAATGTATTTGTTGACTGAATTAGATTCGATATGCCTTTTTAAGTAACTGTTTTCGTAAGGTCGTCGGTGTTACGTGATTACCTATTACAGGCCTACCAAACTATCCACGTTATTGGTTACATATTGAAATTCTATTCCTTCCTCATTCACGGCCTTTCTCTCCCGGTCTTCCCACTTTCTCACTTTCACTTTTTTCGTTACCCTCTTCCTTACTCGCACTGTCTGGCTCTTGGCTCCTCTGTCGCCCTCAGCCCCAACTTTCTCTCTGTGCAACGTGCATATGATTAGAAAACGGTAAAGAAGCTTCATTTTATGGCGTGTTGAAGTATGTAAAAGGTTGAATAACACAAACTTGTGCCTTTTCCTTAGGGTATAATGCAATCAAAGTTATACAGCTTCCCGTAAACGCTGGTGTACGTATAGGAATACGAACGAAAAAAAAAAATAGTTTAACTACGTATCCTCACAAGCCTTTAGAGACAACTTAATCACAAACATGGAAAAAGTAATACTCCAGGTATTTTGAACTTTTTATCTTATGTCCAATTAGAAACTTTTTTACTTTCCTTCTTTTTGTTTTTGAACTTTGTTAATGTTGAACAGCCTATCTTTAAAGGAGGGTATTATTTATACAATTTCAAAGCAGCGAAATAGCTCAAGGACTTCAGGACATGGACTCCTGAATAGAAGTATGCGGTTTAAATCACATTAGTTTTTTTAAAAATAATTTTACGTCCTCCAACGTTAAGCTATATCGGACGATGAATAAAACCGGTGAAATGATGCTCAAATGAGTCCAGGGTCCATACAACATAGTTACCCGACATACATCTTTCAGGATAAGGGAAGCCCACGGAGAAAAACCTTATCCAGGTAACTCATTCTAACCGAGATTCGAACTCGGGACCTCTTGAACGTGAGGCAGACACGCTACCCTCTACGCTTTCGAGGCGGGCAAACCACATCAGGACTGTTCTTCCTGACTGACTGTAGATATATATTTGCTACTTTTCTCAGTCTTCATTGCTGAAAAATACCGGCAACGTACGCTAAACATGGATTTGGAATGTTTCCTTTCCAACTTTATTTCTCTATCCTTTAATTTTGTTGTTCACCACCTGCGGTGTCACATAGTAAGGGTATTAAACATTATTGAGATTGACAAATAGACAGATTGCATGGCCATTCTTGAACACACACACACACACACACACACACACACACACACACACACACACACACACACACACACACACACACACACACACACACACACACACACACACACACACACACACACACACACACACACACACACACACACACACACACACACACACACACACACACACACAAAGCATTACATAAAAATAATTAAATACGTATTTTTTACATTATGTACATGTTAGCGTGTGCTATTCTTTCAAACATTGAAAGGTATAGGTATGTAGAACAAGTATTACTAATATAAATTCTTAATCGTTAATATAAAATCTTAATTGCTGTTTGCGTTTACTACTTACTCTTATGGGACAACTTTTAGCTCTGCATACTTACACTTCATATTTTAGCTTAAAAACATTTTACCTTTATTATTTTCTCACTGGTCTCATGCCATAGACTAGGTAAAGTATTGCTTAATTTTATTTAACGGCATTTATTTCATTCCGACTTTTATTGAGTTAAATATTAACTGAGGAGTGACAGCTTTGATTTAATCCAGGTGCTAGTTGCACTTTCATCTACAATGCACGCGCACATTGCAGTTCGAAGTGAAAGCAAGTAATTATTCTATTCTAAACACGGCACGAAGGAACAGTGGATAATTTGAGTTTTTATTTATTATTCTGGTGGATTCGTTACATCTGTTTGTGCAAGGACGGATTGGATAAATAGACGCCACAAATATTTGGAGAGCCTTATTACTGTGCTAAATTACTCAGTTCGCACAGCACTCATTTTCCACGGCATCGAGCAGCCCAGCTGAAACCAAAATGTTCTCCCTTGGGATGCGATTATTTGGAGGCTAGATTACAATAATCTGTATCGTTCAATTTTCACGGTCCTCAGGAGGACAGTATTTATGCTGTAACACTGAAATCTCTGAAGCCTGAAAATGTTAAGGTCTACTAACAACAGAAGCAAATATTCAAAAGTAGCTAAGAATTAAAAAAATTCATGGTAAACAATGGACTTAACAAACTTTAAAAGGTTTAATGGATTCAAGCAATATGATTGTATATCACTTTAATATTCTTTGAAAACAAATATTTTAACATTTAAAGCAGCAAAAATAAAAGGGAAGCCAATAATGCTTTTTTTCAATGCATTCTGTGTGAAAACTTAACCAGATAACAATTCACTTGCATCCATACCATTTTAAATTCTTTCATGTTCCAGTTAATTATTTGTAAGAGCTTTCGGCTGAGAAAAGAAATTATTAAAATTTATTTAAATTAGCACATATTTCCTTTTCAACCGCATGTATGCTTTACATTCATTGCACCGTAAGAACTTCAAAACTCAATACAGCTGTTCTGCTTATAAATTTACAGTTCCCTTCAGTGTACTTTCGAAGCTTTACAGCTAAATTTTATGGAATATTAAAACTGACTGTTCGATATGTTTTTTTTTTTCAGCTACATCTAGCCAGTCAAAAATATAAAATCTAAATGCTTGACACTAATGCGCTACTTTCGTCTTTAAAGGAGTTGCAGCTTTCATTAAATTATGAGAATAAATTACTTTCAGAGATGGCGTATATTTTGAAGGGCGTTTGCACGTTATCACCTCCTTAAGCAATAATTAGGCAACCATAAAAATCACTTTTTTTGGCAAATCGCTCTGTAGAACAACTGGAACACAATGAACAACAAAACATCTATTTTATTTTTGTTCCCAAAGAATTTATATGGTGAAGTCATATTTTAAAGGAACGTTAAATTACGATGAAAAGCACGGACAGACTTAGTCTTAGAAATCCAGTTTGTAAATCTTAACGAGCAGTGAAGGATTACTCAGAAATTTGGATGCTAAATCTCGTTCTTGCTACTTACTGCAACATAGGCTGTGGGCATTTATGATGCACGAAATCAAATGATAATTGGGTAAGGGCATCTGAGAAGGAAGCGTTTCAGGCCTAAGCTAAGATGGATATATTCCAGGCATTCTTCAGTTATCCATCTGTGGAGAGTGATTGAGAAAAGAGTGGAGATAATCCCAGGATGATCCTGACGGGATTTGAACCACGGACTTCCCACGCGGTATTGCCCGCCAAGTGCGGTGAATGGCGCTCGAAACTGAATAAACCAATTTAATATTTTTATGTAATAATTGCATTTATAGTTATCAGGTGTGTCAGCTGCACTGCGTTTCTCATGTGCCAATTCAGAGCAGGAGGCACAACGGAACCACAGTTCGTTATTTTGTCCAAATTCTTTAAAATAAAACACATCTTTTGACACCGGTTCCAAATCATAAAATTCGTCATCGTCACATATATTCAATTAGTTGAGAGAATCTTCGTCACTGGAGCAATCAGGCAAATTGAGTGTCCTTCCTGTTTTTTGCTTCTTGGGATTCTTCTTTTCGGCCCTTTTGGTGCTATTCCTTTTGGTTCCAATGTTTTTCTGCAACCTTTTAGGGTTCGCCGTCTCTCTGCTTCTTGCGATTGTTCCTCCATTGAAGAGGCTGTTGGAAAATGAGACCCCATTTAATTTGGCTTTCATCGAGTGGTCATCTTGGAAACATTTGAGGGTCCTGGAATGGGGGAAATATCCGCGTCGAAAATTATGGTAGAACTTTTGGGCGTCTCTGGGGTTGTTGCTAAGGTGTTTCTTGTTGAGTAGATCCACTAGATGATGTTTCATGATCTTCGACCGCAACAGAAAGTGCCTGTTATCCTCTGCTTGTTGGCCTACCGGTAATTGTAAGTTTTCTGCGGTCATAAAATCATCACTGAACTGATCTGGGTTGAGAAGCCAAATACCAATGCACTGAAACGCACGAGCTGCTATTTATTTGTATTATTGTATAAGAGTAATGAAAAGTAACAAATCCCATATCACTTTAAGTAATTTGTTGGATAAACTAATTCTCACATTCAAATATATGTTGGACAATGGCAGTCGCCTGGTGGGTAATAGTGCTAAGGATTGAGTGCCATTACCCGCCGATGACATGTTGGATTTATTATGAGAATCACGCTTCAAACACAGCACCACAAGATCGACTAAAGTATAAACTGGTAGCAATAAATAGGGACTCTCAACTTATGTAATTTATAAAACATTTTTAAAAAATCTATTCAGTGTTAGCTTGTAAGTCTTTTGGTGTATCTACACTAAGAAATTCACACAAAACACGCTTCTTCTCAACACTGCTCCACGGCCACGATACTTCTGTGCATTACTCCGGCTGTCTGCTATATGTCAGTGCCATGCCGTGTGTTTCAAGAATATTACATGAGCACCATTGTCCGCTGAGCGCAATTGTACTTCTCTCCCGTAAAAGTGCTGTAAAATGACTTTGGTTTAATTACGAAAACCAATCTCTGTTTTTGATTTCAAGCCAAACAGAAGCTTGTTTTTACAGCTGAACCAGTCATGTCAGTTTACGTCACGGTTTCATTGAAATAACTCAGATATCAAACTTTTAGAAGCAGCATATTTGTTCTTACGAGCCGTTTTGGAGTAGATATCAAATTATTATCAACAATACTCGTCATCTTTAATTCGATAGCCCATGTAAGCCAAATCCGCCGATCTCACGCCTGCATGCAGAGGTGGACGATCATTCAACCGATATGGGGATATCACGTGGTCAGCAGTATGTAACTCTCCAGTACAAATATGGACACGGGTAGCCGTAACGAAGTCATTAAGAAACGTAACCCTCAGGACTGTCCTCCCCGACTATCGTTTCTTCCAGGTTTCCATCAGTCTCCATAACTGGCACTTTAAACATATATCTACATGGAACATTTCCTTCCGAATTTGCCTTTTCTAAATATTTTATTTTTATATCGTCAGTTTTCACCGCCTTTGGTGCCGATGTGGTAAGAATGGATTTAATACGACTTAAAAGAAAAACGGTATAGTTTTGAAGGCTCATATATCGTTGTCTATCGTAGTTCCTCAAATGTAATGTGCTGAGGCAAGCACCAGTCCATTACACGGGACGAAAATCCAGTACTCCATGTTTGGGTTCGAACCCACGGTGGGAACAGCATGCTTCAATCCAGCATGCCTCAGGACAGTTGTCAAGCGCCTTCTAATGAAAATACCAGAGCACGCAAAGAAAAGCAGAATTTCTCGTATAAAATGGTTAAAGAAAAAAGAGTGTAGATGTTCAGCTGCAGGGACTGTACATTAGGGCCTTTGCGGCGGTAGTTTCTATTGACATATTAACTATTCAGGGGAAACCGGGTCTGTGCTGACGGCTGGTTGACCCCCTCCCCTGCCACTCATCCCTCCACCCCCAGCCTTACTCTCGTTCGCAATTAGAGACAACGAAGAGGAGGGTTGTTGTAGCTCTGTTAATTATACACGTTTAATTTGGTACTCGCCAGAATTGGTGATGATGACGATGATAATATAGATTATGACTAGCAACAGCAGCGCCACATTACTGCAACATCGCGTACTGGTCATGGTTTACGTAATGAAACCTGTATAGCACTTTTAATTCCACCGCTTTGTTATCACTTAAGCTCCATGATGGCACAGAAAGGAACCACCGCCAGCACCAAAAACAAAAGGAATGCCAAACAAAGCATTATATCCCATTAAAAACATACTATGGCTGTAATGCAATTTTCACTAGGGGATAAAAACAGTTTAAATTAATCACTAAATTATAAACGGGCACAATTCAGCTCTTTGAGCGTAAATTATTGTTCACATCATGTAACGAAAACGCTGTTTGCTCACTAAATGCTGGTATGAGAGGAGATAGATATAAACGTAAAAATGTCCCCAAATATAAAAATCACATGACGTACCCACTGTAACAAAAACAGCGGATCTTAAATAATATTCTGATCTCATATTAAGTTTATAAACCAGGCAGCATTCCTTACGGACACCTCCAAATTCTAAATATGAGTTTTAGTGTTATTGTAAAATACAAGCCCTCTGTTTTAATTCTATGTAGTCTTTACATCTGTACGACTCCCCAATGTAAGTAGAGATTTAAATGTCCGACTGTAAGCCCAGCTTCTTACAAAATTGTAGTAAAAGTGGCAAGTTTTGCTTCATTTGTCGACACATCTCACGATGTTTTTCGATATAAATGAACGAAATTGTATGTACCTAATAAACAATAGAATAAAATATGAACTTCTGTTAACATGCTTAGTTAGCAAGTGCCAAAGTCATGATATTCATTTTGTGTACATTTTAGGCAGAGAATGAAGGCCTAAAATGTATGGTTTATTTTTTTACGATAATAGTACGATCATTTAAAGTTTATCCCTACAATTTATTAATATACTACTGCAGCTTTTAACAGTAATTTCTACGAAATAAAATGACATTGTGTTGCGCAATTTTTCAAAACAGTAAAGAAAGTTACAGACAAATTAATATCTTGTAAATTATGTAAACATGTTCATGAAATTGTGTGTATATGTTACACTTCAAGACTGATTCATGAATTAAAATTTCAAATGCATTTAACTGAGTTGTGTATTTAAGAAATTTCACAGATGAGTATGCTTAAGCTAGAGATGTCAGACATGGCCACTCAAGATTTGTTACAAGTCTGAAATCTTCATGCCCAGAGTTGGAGATACATAGGTCAACATCACGTCGGATATATATCGGTGGTATTTAACTAGAAGAAAAGGGGAGGGTCTAAAATAAACATAAATCTGTTATAAAGTTTCAAAGTAAGTCCAATTTCACACTAACGAGTTCCTAGTATGTAGAGAAGGTTGTTGTCCAACCAACAATGTAATGTCAAGAACTTACAGGAAATGCATCTTTTTCAAGCTTCTGAATCACCCAAAAATACACTTTTAGTGAAAGTACATATGCTTGTGTGCAACATAACTCAATAGACTTAGATAAATACCAATATCTTCCAAAGATATAACACAAGATTTTCAAGAAACTTCCGCAACATCCAAATTGTTCTTTATATGGAAAATTACTATTTATATTTAAGACATATGAAATAAAATGTATCCTTTTCTTTAATATCATAGGAGCCGCCCTCTCATTCTGGAGGAACTTTTATAATTTTTATTGATTAGTAAACAATAGAAATATTGGGAAGGAAATTCAGTAAAAATGTATATCTCTTTAAACCACTCAATTTATTTTAAATAACTTTTTGTGGAATTTCGTTTCTGAGATAGCTGCTATTGTTGGTTTGAACTTTTCAGTGGCTCCAATTTTTAAGTGACTTGGGTATTCAGTTGTTTCTTTGCGATGTATTGTGGAAACCCTGGTAATTCAATGCCAGCATATAGCACTATTAAATATTTAACTTTTCCTTTTTATATTCAACAGAATGTGTAATTGAGGTTATTTATGCAAATGTTTTTCGTAACTGGCTTGAACATATAAGATTGAGCTTTTGCAAGAATAATTTATGGAGGCTAAATAAAAATGTAATAGGTAGAGGAGGTTATGTGAATGTAAGCCATACAATTTTTATACTCAGTTCCAAAGGTAGAGTACGTTCGGACTTCTATACAACCTTGAAGCATTCCTGCTTCCGGAAGAGGGCAACGCTCACTGCAAATCTTCGGTCAGCTATGTACAATTGGACTATTGAGTTCTTGCAGTACAAATGCATTACCCCTGATACCGTCATGGAACATAATTATTAGCGTCATAGAGATAGGCGCGAGACTAACGTGAATATCCTGTATGCAAGCAAAACAGTTATTTAGATGAAACACGGTATATTGTTAAGAGTACGCTACCGAGCGGGATGGCTCAGGCGGTTTCGTCTGTGGCCCGCATTCGGGAGACCTGGGTTCGATTCTCGTGACCGAACTACCTGATCCATGGGATTTTTCGGGGGTTTCCCGGTTCGCTAGGCGGATGCTGGGTAGTTTAATTACATCCCCCGAATTTCCTGTCTCCATTATCATCTCTCATCTGGTGGTCTCTCTCAGGGTAGAAGTACCGGCGGGTGTCTCGGCGGTGTATGGCAGGATGATAAGCTCTGAGGAAAACTACTTCCTCCTCCGGTAGGTCGGTTGCTGGTCTCCGCTCCTCTGCTGGGACCATTTCGGGACTGCCAGCCAGGGACCTTAGGGGCTCGGATCGCCTGCCTTGGGACTATTAGGGCTCGGCTGCAGGGCTTGTAGCCGTACCGCTGTGGGGGAGCGGGTTCGTTGTCCTGGCCTGTTGGGGGAGGTCTCTATCCAAGTAAAGTGTAGGGACCCTGCCCTCTGTACTCTCGTGGCTCCTTGGGTCAGCCGCCCTCTTGTCTCCTTCGCCTCATCCTTCCTCCCGGGGGCATAGGAACAATGGGCCCAGCATAATGGCCTACGTACCGAATCCCCTCCGTAATGAAATCCCAATCCCAATACGCTGCGAATTTGCGCTTGTATTACTAAATGGATAGGAGAGAAAGAGGAAAGGGGGAGAACATAAGCTCCAAACAATCAGGAACAGTGATCAAGGGTATCTTACTGTTAATGCTATGTAGAAATAATAAATACTCATGTGCATACTTAACTGTTCTTTTGGAACTGTTGATTAGAAATTGAACTCTCGGACCTGTATTAAAAGCGTTTAAAAGAGAGTACCTCCCATGCTCAGAGATTCTCAACCATGTTAAACATTTGGAAGAAAATGACGAAATAAATCGTTAATCGCGTCCCCACTTCCTTAATCGGCTGTAGTTAAAGTTAGGTACGTCCCGAATCAATTTATTTCACAAAAATTTATAATTTTAGAAGTATTCATTCGATCTGTTTCCAGATGGAAGACTTTTTTGATACTTCATGCACGCAAAAAGTTGAAAATGTGCAATTTTAATTTTTTCTTCTCATGAACACATTCACTAATAGACAACTAATATGAACAACTGAATGTTATTCCCATATTTGCATGTGAGCAAGTGTGATTTGAAACCTTATATATAGTTGAATTGTATAAAATAATTTTAAGAAATTGAGATTGGTAACCTACAGTAGATTTTGAGAAGTAATCAGCCCCCTAACCTTCATGTTCATAAACATATAAAATAAAAACTTTTCGGGATTATTACAACTGCGATAACAGAAATTTCATAGATCACGACTGTTTAAAATGTTGCTTACCGTAATATCATTATAACTTCCGAGTAGATATTTTATGATGGTGTTGAAGATGTTTGCGGCTTACTAGTGATTCAAGAAGTTCCTGGTATCTTCTGCAATAGTACTGACCACTTCCTCTGACTAGGACTTTCCTTCCTCATTTACATTTAAACACGATTCTCTTAATTTTCGTCCATATGCCTGCTTTTATCTTGTAATTATTAATGCAACATCCAGATTTACCTTGCAAATTTCCAGCTAATTTTACAGCGAAGATACTTAACAGACATTTTTAGTATACGATATCTTCAACCTGATCTTTTTAGTTATTTTATTCTGATCTTTGAATTGCCAATAACACATTAGAATATACCCACTTATACGTATAGTCAGAACAAATGTAACTGATTTGCCATTATGTATTGTGATACTGTTACACATTTTCTATGGGAAAAAGTATAAGCAGAAAATACTGCTTTGCATTTGACTGTATTTCTTTTTATTTTAATTTCCTGCTTGGTTTTTAAGAACTACATTTAAGACGATGCATGGCGATAATTTTCATTAGTACTTATAAATTTATCATTATTAAAATTTATTCACATGTTTGTATAGCAAATTTTAGCTATGATTTTTTTATCGTAAGATTCTTAGTATTTGTTATAATTATTAACGGGTACAAGAAACGATTTGCGTAGTAAATTGCTTGACAGTCTCCAGAAAGCTCCTCAAATACTTCATGGATATAAAATTACCTTGGAATTTAATATTTACCCTCTGAACTTTAATACTCCCTTTCTATCAATGTATTAAAAATAATTACCATTACAATGTAGTGTATAAAATGGATACACTTGTTGGCGTAGAAAAACACAATATCAATTCTTGTACTTTCCTATTGCACTTGCACTTTGTCATTCCTGTTTCTGCAATCTCTACGTACGCCCCCTGTCCGTGATCAAAGAAAGTCGAGAAAGAACTTACGGAAATGTACGGGTCTTATTGACTTAATTTCAACATTACTTTTACTTAAAGAGTGACAAACAGAATACCTTAAGGGGATGCAGCACTGAAAATTCCAAATCCAGCAATTTTCTACCAATCTTGCTGAAATTTTCACCACTTAGTTCTGAAGCATACTGGACACAGAATTCAAAATTTGGATTTTGTATCTTTGAATAGTTTTTGAGTAATTTGTGAAATGCAAAATTTGGGTAAAATTCAAACCGCTCCACACGATGAAAATTGTCAAAATTTTAATTTTTCTATTTCTAAACATATTCAGATGGTTATGAAGAAAATATCTATTATATAAATTTCTTATACTGCCTTTAGTTCCAGAAGGGAACAAATAAGGTATGGAGCAAACAAAAGAGCCAAAAATGATTAAAGCTTTGATTTTATATATCAATAACTTAAAAATATAATGAATATTAAAAATACATATAATAGGAACCTTTGTTTGCTTTCTAAGAATGTGTTGAAAATTTTAGAGGGACTGAATCAAAACTGCATCGTGTGGAACATTTTGAATGACAAAAAATTTTGAAATAAAAACTATGAGTAAATCAAATTTTAAAATCCAAAACATTTTCCTTCTCAGTTACATATCTTGAAGCAGACTAAAACCCCCCAAGATAGGTAAGTTGGACCCTCCTATTATCCACATTAGGTTTCCAACGTTTATTTACTAAGCCTGTTCCCTGTTTAGAACGTTTAGAGGGTCTTTTGCTGTTGATACGTGTATCGTTCAGCCTATTCATGATCTTAACTATGTACACAGTCAACAAAAGGTCTGTTTCAAAAAAAAGTTTTACATATAACCTATATAACAGTTATATCCACGTTTAGATGTATAAAACACCATTATGAAATTAAATGACACACTAAAACTCATTATTTTATATAGACAATATGTAGTTTAACGAGAAACACAAGAAAATCACAACCAAGTTAGAAACTCACACAAAAGCAAAATATAAAATTTACTATGTGCATTCAATGTTTGCAGCCAGTGTTTTGTTTCCATGGTGCCACATATTACAAGGAATAACCATCATACCAATATACAAAATTCCACCAGAAGCTTTTCCCGCTAATTTCAAATGTATTAACTTAGTACATTCAGTCGAACTCAAATGACAGAATTTTGTGAATCCAACGGCCGGCATGCACGTGTGATAGGCATTTAAACTTCATGTGAGGTTATTTAAATGCCTGAAACTCACAAATTTAGTTGGATTATGATACTATAAGGTTCAACGTGTTTTATTAGCTCAAAAACAAAATATTTTTTCCCATATTTTAGCCAATTTCGGTGCTATATTCCCTTAAAATTGAAGCAGGTATACGAAGAAGTCATTCTTGTGTGGTTAGGAATTCCAAATTATTTATTACTCGAGGCGACAAACATATTTAATGACCAGAAACTATGGTTTAAATCAGTTCAGTTGGAATCATTTAAAATCCCAAAAGAGTGGAAGATAAAAGCAAATTTTTGCTGCCTGCTTTTTCATCGCAGTTACTTTCCCCTATAAAATAGGATTAATCATTATTCTTGTGACACCAAAAGCAATAGAAGATCAAAGGAAGATTTTGTGATCAGTTTGCTGTTTGAGAAACGTGACTTTATCGAAACGAAGTCAATTGTGGTCACCGCACCCAATCAATGACACAAAGCTGTGATGATCCCAGCTGCGGTCACTTCCTTTTCGGCGCACTAACGATGTATCCTGAACAATGTCCGATATTCACGTTTCAGCCTTAGGGTCTCTTCAGCACCACTAACTTGCTTCTTGCATAGCAGACATTAAAGGATAATTGCCATTGTTTGGAGACTTTCGTTTTGTGGTAGAGATAGCTATAAAATATATTTTTTTGTTTCACTATGAACCTAGTAGGTAAAGAAGGTGTTGCATTCCATTCAAAAACCTGATATCAAGATTTCATCGAAAATACATGCTTGAGGCCCCTAGATATAAAATAATCATTATTAGGAAAATGTCACGTAATTAAAACAATATACTTCCGAGAAAATACCAAACTTGGCATTTAAGTGTGGACACAAAGATTTTCAAAACATTCCCTCAACCCAGACTTCCTCTATGTGGAAAATTTCCGAATTTTCCTGAAAATGTTGTAATGATTTTGTTTAAGATAAAGTATGTTTAAGATATTTAATGTATATAATATAAATATAAATGTTAAATCTTGAATAGTCAATTCCAATTCTCTCTGAAGGCATTTTATTTACTTTCAAATTATGCTTGCACCATAATACTTACTACACAATAACCTAGTTCCTCTTAAAACTAGTTTACATAAATAACGCTTTCAGTCGCAACCATTTCCGATTTTTTGTTCCAATTTTACAATACCATGCCATTTTAAAAATAATGTTATTCAGTTGTTTTGCGCGCTGCTATGGAAATACTGGAAGTCCAAGACCAGCACATTGCGAGTTATGGCTATCGATTCTCTTTATTGTATCTACATATAACGAAATGTATAATGATTCAATGGTTTCTTTCGATTAACATCATGTACTGGGAACATTAAGCTTTAGTACGAACAGTTTGTCGTACAAAGAAAAACGACAGTGAAAAAAAGTCATGCGAATGTAACATCAGGTTATATATACGTTATTTTTATTTATACGCATTAAAAACTTTGTTTATATATCATTGAAGAGGTATTTTTGTGTTGAAGACCAAGTAAATATCCCTTAAGGTAATGCTTTTGTGAAGTTGTAAATGCACCATGGATCTGTATCTTCAAGTGTGCTGTAAAACGGTGTTCTTAAAAGTAGTGAATGCAACATCGACGTAGTTTACGACTGCTTAAACTCAAATAAAATGAAGCGATTGTTCCTAAAAGTTTGAAGTACATTTTGAAGCGGAGGTTTGCACAAACTGAGAATTTAGAGGGCTAAGGTTGGGCAATATTAGGTTACGGAATCACTAACCAACTTCATTTCATGAATTAAAAGGTTCAGCTTTACATTTAACAAAATATGAAATTATTGAGAAACATACCTTGGCAACGAATATTATTTTAATACTCAAAAACTAATTCTATTTTATTTTCTCTACGTTTTGGTTAAATGTGTTCCTTGGGATCAGTACAGGGTAATTTACTTTAAGGGATGAATATTTCAGAAACTTGTGTTTGTATTAGTTCAAATTTGTGAATTTTAATCATTTAACTTTTATACAGATTACCTTGAAATCAGTGAAACGAGAAGTTTTCTTCACAAAACTAATTTAATGTAACTCATATCTGGTTCTATAAAAACATCAATTTAAAAACGAATTTCCAGCATAAAGTTACATTTTTATATAAAAAAGTTACATTCATAACAGAAGATTATAATGCAAATGCAGATTATATCCAATAATGCCAATTTCTCCAATAAAATTTACCACTACAATGTAACCGGACCCTTTCCCTGTGGTTTGCATATTTTGCTTTGCATGTGCAAGTTGAAGTGATGTCCAATAATCGAATTAAGAGGTCGTAATCCTTAAATAAAAGAAATATATTTTAAAGTATGTACAGTTCAGCCTAATGCAGCTAAATGTAGCTGGAAGTCTATTAGTTAAAACTGTTTTCTCATACATATATGGGTTAGAATTTTACGAAAAACAAAAATGTATCCACAATTAAGGCTTCTCTGGTGCGATTTTCTTAAACTCAATAAATATAGTAAAATGTGTAATCTGCTGAATAGTGAATCTTAACATCTTAAAAGTTGAGAGCTATGACATAAAGCACATGTTTTCCCCAAGCTGGTTAAATCAACAAAGAAACTTCAAATCTGTTTTAATCCTATAAAGAAACCCCCGTCCTAAACCCACCCCCAAAACTAAACAATGCAGATTATTCAGACTTCACGTATTGATTACGTTCCTGGTTTTAGGCGTTTTATTCAGAGTAATCAATCATTCGCATCGTTCTTTATTTATGTTCAATTGACATAGACATATGTTTTTAGTTTTTGAACTACAAAATCCACTTGAAGAGGTCAGATATCTCCTACACGATCTCACCTACGTAACGGACTAATAAGGGATGTCGAGCCGATCTTTAATGTGCAGTGTCGGATTTTTTTAGCTGTTGTGGAGGACCTCAGACGGAGGAAAGTAGTAAATGTGGCAACAGCCAAAAACTGTTTACCTTGAAATTTGTTGTCGTTTTCAGGTTAGTGTGTTGAGGTAAAGGCATAACAAGTTTTTTTTTTTTTTTTTTTTACTCTGCAATACAACATGCAGTATTTTGTTTTAAAAATCAACTGATACGCCTTAGTGGATTACATTAAATGATTTCTTATCAAATAAATATAAAACTAATATAAGACCTGAAGCTTTCCTGGAGTCGAATATGCTCAAGGTTTTCTCGGGCAGCAAGCCAGGTGAAAAGAGATTAGAAATCGACGTTTCGGGAGTGTGCATCTCTCCCAGCTTCAGGAAATTTATTAAATGCTATAAACACAAATGAATCACAAATATAAACAAAGACAAAACACTATCAAAATTCGCATTACTGAACAAAATACTGTTTTCAGTAATGCGAATTTTGATGGTGTTTTGTCCTTGTTTATATTTGTGTTATATCCAGTGGATTTAAGCTCCACAAATAAAGTTAACACTTTTTTAGAACATATAGCTACATATGCAAATTTAGGTTTACAAGATAGTGTTTCTAACATTTAATGTTAGAAATGTTTATAACATTTAATAAATATCCTGATTTTGGGAGAGATGCACACTCCCGAAATGTCTATTTCTAATCGTCTTTAACTTGGCTTGCTTCCCGAGAAAAACCAGAGCAAATGTAAAACTTTGTTGAAATAAACTATTGACACTTAGTAATAATGGTTTAGCAGTATATCTAAGACCTAAAATCACTTAGATGTTTACATATTTTTATCTCTGTACATTAGCCTCCGCGTTATAACCCGTATTATAAAAAAGAACATGAGATAATCAAATACTTTTTTTTTTCCTTTCTAAAGTATACAAAGTCAAATCATGTACATCATACAGAAATGAATAATTGTGAATAGCTTTAAGTTTACAAATAAGTAGTGCACTGTTTCTATGTTCCAATTTTACATTGCTCTTCATTGCTCTGTTTGGAAGAATTAAAATGAATGCAGTTTTCAGCACATTTGACTCAGAAAACAAATGACCGATTGAAAATTAAAAATACTTAAATATTCCACGGTTTACATTAATAGGGAGTGAGTGTTTTGGTTTTAAAAACCCGTCGACAGGTTGTATGTGACCCTTGAAAAAAGGAAATGTGTAGTGTTTAACCCCGCTTTTATTACATGCGGCACCACAGATGGTGACACTGATGATACATAAGTTGAAGATGGAGCACCGGTGGAATAGATGGCGAGGGAACCCGGAGATCCCAGAGAAAACCCACCCCAGTTCCATGTTGTCCACCACAAATCTCGCTCTACGGTCGCCTGGGATCGAACACAGTTGAGCAGTCTAACCATTCAGCCACGGCGCGGCCTCCAGACCCTTGATATTGCTTTTAGCTTGTAAATTATTCATTGAACCTGTAAGAAAGTCTGGGATTGAACCTAACAGAATGCCCTCTCGAGTAAAGTTAAATAAGGCAATAAGGCGTTTATTACATCTCTTTTATGGTGAACGAACAGTAGTAACTGGAAACTCTACAGGATTTAACTATTATCTTTAACACACAAATAAAGTCTAATTTCTGTGATTAAAAATAGTCTTGGTAGGGAAACCATCTATAGTCCATTTTATAATAAGACACACCACAAGTCGGTCTTCATTGCAGTAGAGAGCAGCCAGCATCCTATAACATAATTTACGTAGGATGCGGTCGCATCCTTCATTGACTGAAGTAGAATTCGTTGCTACCCCGCTTCCATCCAGTAGGAATCGATTGATATCTAGCTTTAGCCAAACAGAAACTCCAGAAGGTGTTCCCGACATTAAGTAAATCGGTGGTAGGAGCTCGTTTCGCTTTACTGCTATGAAGATCTTAGTTAGGAAGTCAGTGTAATTATAAAATGGACTGCACCTGAAGATAGAATGTGAGCCACCTAAGTCGTTTCAAGCTAGTAGCATTCTTTTGGTATAAACGTGTAGCAATGGAAGGTATTACTGGCTTCTGAAAAGATATCACCGCGACTTAATTGTCCGATATAGCTTTCCACCCCTCAGCCCTTGCATTAAGTGGAATGAAAATCAATTGTGCGGGGAGGGCGAACTTGTTAGTGGAAGGAAGCGGGTGAGGGTTAAGTGCCAAACATTAACGCTAATCAGTGGCGGCCTCTTTTCTTCTTCCCTCCTTCCAAGGCAGATACATGAGGATACACGGATTTCCTGCCTATCGCTCTCCAGATTTTGGCTTTCTATGCCACCTACCTAGAATAGGTAAGAGGAAAAAGGTAATATAACTAAAAATTTGATGTGGAGATTTCACCAGTGATACATGTTTTGAGAACCCAAACTAAAAATGAGTAGGAAGGTCTGCCTGTGAGAGAGAGAGAGAGAGAGAGAGAGAGAGAGAGAGAGAGTGTGTGTGTGTGTGTGTGTGTGTGTGTGTGTGTGTGTGTGTGTGTGTGTGTGTGTGTGTGTGTGTGTAAACATTTTTTACTAAATCCATTATCTTACAAAGCGGTCAACAAATTTTCTCTGAAGAATAACCCTCACACCAAATTAACGTTTACACGAAACATTTATAAATTGTTTACTTTTAGAAAGGACTATTGCAATTAAAATACCATATTTTAATATATTTATTTGATAAATAAAATGTATATCTTGAATTTCCCCTTGATTAGGAAACAATTATGTAAGCGGAAAACCATAAGAGAGATAAGATCTTATCTCTTCAAAATAAGCAATTTTCAAATGTGGTGGTTGTTGCATCAGCAATTTCCGGGTTGCCCGCCTTGGTAGCGCGGTTGTAGTGTCTGCCTCACGTTCAAAGGTCCCGAGTTCGAATCTCGGTCAAGGTGAGTTACCTGGATAAGGCTTTTCCGGGGTTTTCCCTTATCCTGAAAGATGAATGTCGGGTAACTCTAAGCTCTAAGGACCATGGGCTCATTTTAGCAGCAGTTCACCCATTTCATTCATCGTCCGATATGACTTGACGTTGGAAGACGTAGAATTACACAAAAAAAAAAAAAAAAAAAAAAAAAAAAATCCGGGTTATCCACTATTATTCCTTTGAAATTATCAATACGTTGTCAGTTTTGCACTAGTGCTGTTGCAAACTCGTGGAAAGATTATGAAATGTTAAAAGCAGTACATATCGCCGCGCTTTTAAACACTTGACAGACGTTTAGTTTCCCTCTATTCCTATCTTACCTAAAACGAAACATATAATAAGGCATTTACTCCAAAATTTAATTAAGTTAATAATAAGCAGGTCCTGCGCCGTGGCGTAGCGGCGGGCAAAGGCAGCATGTCTTGGCTCCTGCCCACGGAATGTGGCCCGGGTTCCATCCTACCCATGGGGTGCGGATTTTAAGTCCCGGGTACAGGACCGGTGCCCACTCAGCATCGTGAGGAAAGTGAGGAGCCTACGACAGGTAAGCGGCCCTGGTCACAAAACCAACATTCCAGCTGGGGGATGCCGAGATACTGACTACATCTCCTCCCCGTATCGGTTGGATGATCACCTACCTCTGCCGTGCGTAAGTGGGCGTGAGGCCGGCAGTCAGGTTGCTAGGCCTTGGCCTTCTCAGGGCTGTCGCGCCAGGGATATATAATGTTAAGTAGTTATCAATCTGTCCACAAGAGTTAGTGTTTGTGTTGCGTCTGTGTTCATGTTTCACACGGATAAGGAGGAAGTGCATCGTACTGCGTGCAAGCTGTTGAACGAAGACCTTAAGGCACCGCAGAAATGCGCGAACATTACACACTCAGCCATTTTACAGCAATAGAAAGTTCTCTTTTCACTGATATTTCTGGACCAGCACATGGCTCCAGCAAAATGGTTAACAGTTCGTAAAGCGATATAACTTTTATATGGTTTCTCTGCGTGATTTAAGCTTGAGTGTATTCTTGTTTCGCCTATAATGTATAGAGCACAAATTTGCATAGTTTTACACACGCTTAACCATCTATTAGGTGTGAATCAAGATTTATTTGGATAAATAGCTTCACCACAGATTTAACTGTAAGTAAAAGAGGAGCACCAGAAGCTGAAGCATTCAAGTCCTTAAAAACCTTAACGCTATGTTTTAGCTTTTAAATTCCAATTTTAGCACGACTATGAGAAACAAAAGATTTAACGACCTAACAATCCATAAAAATAGTTCAACGTATTTACAATAACAAATATCTTGGTAATTCTTATTCCTAATGCGATTATTTGACATAAATTATGTTTTAAAAAGAAATAAATGTTTTGTTTATTAAACTTTTATCTATTTATTACCGTCTGTTACACAAAAGAACTTCATAGGCTGCTCGTAGAGAATTTAAGATTGATGCATTGCATTTGCCATGCAAATACGTTAAAGATACGGTGTATTATAAAAAGCTCTTTAGATAGATTATTAAGAAATAAAACATTAAGACGATTTTACATGAAAAATCGTTTTAGATGGGAGGAAATTATGAAAACCTTCGTTTCGATCAATTAAAATGTTCACACACGTACACACGTGGTGTACGATATAGCTCCGCGTGGTTATGCTCATGCCAGACTCATATTTGGGGAATCCGCGGTTAAAGTGTTCCAGAAACGACTTTCCTGTCATATTTTTTTTCACATTTTCCACAGTTCTTTTACCAGGTAAATGCCGGGGAGGTACCCTAAACTTTGGGTTGGATCGTTTACTTCCCCAAAATCCCTTCCCAATTATCATTTCCTCTCGCTTATACTTCTTAAACATATTTGAAATTAAAATATCTGAATATTGCAGATTTTAAGCGTTTTTTTTTTTTACATATCTTCATTTGCTCTTCTACTGAACTTATATATGTACTTTAAATTTCTTCTAGATATCTTTAACACCTCATTATGCTGATGAATCAAATTCCACCCGATGCGTTATAGAAAAAAAAAGATACATTGGCATTTTAGTTTGGCAATTTAATGAAACAGGCACGTAGAAAATTCAACCCTTCTGCTTCATATTAGGAATAAAAGCTAAACCTTCTACTATTGCCAAATTAATTATGTGTTTTAAATGGGAAGAATCAGATGCGTTAGCCTTCACCGTTGCCATCTCGTTATCCCCACTCTTTTTAAATTTCCCTCTCTCTCGCACACTTGTGAGTGTTCTGGTGCTAGACGTAAGGGAACGCAAACTGAATTTTCCAAAGTTTTATAATAATGCAGTTGTTGAAATCACAATTGCAACACGAATATTCGTATATTACCCAAATGGTTTAAATATTTAGTTTAGAATTAATTATAGTTTATGAATTACTTATTTTTCTAATCCAACGAAAGTACCAGCGGTGCATCCGTATATCTGTGAATGTTGCTTAAGTTAAGAGATAATTCGTCATTGTCATTGTCTTCAACGTCTGCGTACTGCAAATTTATGATGATAAGTTTCAAAATCTCGTTACGTGCAATTCTTTCCAAAAGTCATCTTCTTCTGGTTTATCTGATGTCTCACGCAGTTTTTCCAGTCTTGTTGTGTTCCTTGTCAATTTCTTTGAGCCCACATTAACTCAGTTGAATTGTTCTGCAGTAATAAGGGGGGGGGGAGGTGGATCGTGTCTCATTGATCCAGCTGATACACTTTCTCATGGAGAGTAACTGAATAATACTGCTTTGAACTCTCTAGAGTAAACAGAGATTTCGAACCATTCATAAACACTAATAAGACCAGACACGTTCTTCCAGACCAGCAGGAAGTGTCATCGAATTTAAGAAACACCTTGGCTTATTCAAAGTACATGTTTCTTTTACCACGTCATGTTTAATGTTTACGTTTCAGTTCTGAGTAATTTCAAATATACGTTCACGCATACATGCCAACTAATAATGCTATTCATCACAGTGCTTACGTCGCAATGATAAATATAATGGTATCTACTTTACTTATTTGTACTAGGAAAAAACTATTTGAGGTAAAAATATGGGGGTTTCATGGTTATGTTAGATACATTATTCTCTACCTTCCACATGGATCAATTTCTGTCTTAGCACGATTAGTATTTCGTACAGATTGATTAGGTTGGCGCTCCTCACACACCACATAGGGGGAATGCAATACAACACTGCAGGACTCCGATTGGTTGCTTACCTAGTACCGCTCAAGGAGAAACACCTTCCCATTTGAAACACCCCGAGTTCGAATCTCGGTCAGGGTGAGTTACCTGGATAAGGATTTTCCTGGGTTTTTCCTTATCCTGAAAGTCCAATGTCGGGTAACTCTAAGCTCTATGGACCCTGGACTCATTTGAACACCATTTCAACAATTCCATTCATCATCCGACATGACAACGTTGGAGGACGTAAATTACAAACAAGTGGCTCATACAGTAACCTCAACGGCTCGCATTTGGGAGAACCCATGTTCAAATTCGATGTGTCGACCAATCTGGCTGTTTCCTCTTCTTTCTTCCAGAGTTACCCTCAGTCGCCAAGATAAATACCGGATATGGGTAATTAATACCACAACCCAAAGTTTCACCTTACAACTTCAGCAGTAGTAACTATGACAGAAGATGGAAACGGCCAATGCTCTGCTATCGCCAAATAGTGAAAGCAGATAAACTGGATAGCACCATATCATGCTACCCAGCACTTTATACGCGAAGGTTCAGCTGTCTAGCACTAAGGTCTCTGTGGAGATGAATTGATACTGACATTTGCCCATCATGTATAGAAGCAAAAGTACAGTTGCTTAGTACTCAGGCCTCTGTTGACAGGTGATGAAGCAAGATGGTATTGTACAGGGATAAGAACTTGTAATTCAAATTTCCGCCACATGGCGAGGTGTCTAATTAGAGATTTATCGCCATAGTTAACGCGATATGAAATAGTGTAAGTTCTGGAGGACTCATTATTCTGTTAACTAGACCCTAAGAAAACGTTCCTTAGGTAGGAAGAAAGTACATTTTGGGAATCCGTCTTCATTATGTGCATTCCTGCCCCACAGCAGTTGAACTACGACAGTTTGAAGCAAAAGCAGCATGTGCGGCATTTTACTGAATATTAAAAATAATGCACTTCCGTTTATGCTCTCTTTATAACATACACAATTTCAAAGATATCTAACCTATTGTCTTGAAGATCCATTTTTCAATCCAATAAGAGCATATGATAGTCTCTGGAGATGTTTTCTCCACTTAGTCTCTAATAGACTATTTAATGATGCAAGGGTAGAGACAGACCGCCACTGAAACATGCAGGGGCTCGTCATTACTAAGTGCTAGTGTAGCAGAGGTGAGGGTGTTAGGATGAACACGAAGGGTGTGCGTGAGGCTGATAGGGGAAAGAAGGCATTAAGTAAGTCAGTTAATCATGTCTGTGTGATGCCACACTAGCCTTCTCCCACCCATTCTTCTTCGTGACGTAGAACGACCGTGGCAGGAATAAATGTGTTTGACGTTTTATAAGAATGGCCGTACATCAATGAAGAAAATCATTTCAACGTTGCAAGAACACTACTAATTCTCTTCATGCTGTCGCGATAAATATGTTTTTGAAATACTTTGCTTCTTATGAAGCTACATCGTCAGTAATTAATAGGAAATAGCTCATCAGATAGCTCAGCATCCGTTTGATAGATGAATTGTTCTTTTATTTAAATATAGCATATCATATAACTATTTCTACTGTGCATTTAGCAGACTTCGTGTTTCAGATAACAAGACTTTACAGTTGTTCAAGGAATTTAATTAAGTGATATTGTGACTGAGGTTCTATATCCCGAAATATATGAGAGTCAACGCCGAGTAACCGGGCCTTTGGAGAGATTAACAAGAGTTAAGTAGATGAGGTAGTGGTTTCCCCTATCGTAAACATCAGAAGAACCACAGACAAATAACCAGAATTGTTTGAAAGTTCCCTTAACCACACCTCCAGAACATTCTCAGATGTTCTGTGGAATTTACAACGATCATATAAGCATATAAGTATTCTCATGATTCACACAGTAAATCGGCGATTTTGAGAGAACGTTTAAACGTTTCTGGTGGCACAAAAATTGCTGTTTGAGCGAGTTTGTGAAATGTTTGGACGTGGCATTGAGCGCTGTTATAGCAAGAGATTCTGAACGTCTTTGTTCGATTTTCTGCGAATGGATCTTCTTTAGAAGAGGGGCGTCGCGCGGATTCCAGTAGGCAACTACATCAGGAAGAAAAGTGAAGTGAAGGGGAAAATCAAACTAGGTCACATTTGTAGTATATAGAAGTTGCTCGGCTTCTATGTGACACATATAGATAGCTTTTACCGCCAATAGAGCCGCAGAAAAAATGCTCCCGAATGAGTGTGGATTAGGCAGTGAGGGGACCAAAGACGCGTGCCTCGCGCTGTCGGAGTTAGCAGGTATGGGTCCACCGCCGTGCCGCGTGCTGTAACTATTTGTAAACATACTGGCATACTCCGCAATAGCTTGCTTGCTACTATTAAGTATTTCTTTGGCTTATGAAACCTCAAAAAAAGCTATTGCTTAATTATTGCTTATGAGTGTTTGAGTATTCCGCAATTCCGTTATAGCAGTCAATGATGGCAAATAACCTGGTGGACATATACAACTTATACCTTTTAGAGGGAAGTTAATGTTAGTGAGGTTGAGGATGGAAGCATTAAATGATAAACAAAACAGAAAACAACATCAAAGAACTGTAGATAAATTAACCAAAATAAATGGCTTATGCAATGAGACGAGCATTTTATTTCACGTGTTTGATAATACTGAATAAAGTATTTGTAAATGAAAAGGAAGCTGTTAATACTTTCAGTAAGTGGTTGAAAGTATTGTACAATTAAGATGATAACAAAATGATCTGAAGTTAAACAAATAAATAGTATCGTTGATGTAACTATTTTTACAATTCATATTTTTAATGAAACCAAATTAAACTTGCGTTCGTTGAAATCACTTCAGCTCTTCCATCCATCAAAACTATATCCGTCATTTCGGCGTTCGTATAGCGCTCCATATTGCTTGGATTCGCTAATCTAAGTATGCGCAAAATCCTCTCTGTTAGGACTGAATATGTAGTTTAACACTGAAGAGCAACCTTGCAACAGTCCGAGTTATTAGTCTACGTTTTGCGTCATTACCTGAAAGGTAGGCTAGATTCACTGATAAAGAGCAGGGAGTAATGTTTGTTTTTGTGGCCGGTGCGTCCGAATAACAACTTTTGAGGTTCGCACACCAGTGGTTCCAGCGCTGCCTAAATGCAAAATCATGTCATATCTAATGCTGCATGAATTTATACCTAAAAGAACTTCGAAGCTGCGACACCAAAATTCGGACTAGTTAAGTTATAAACTACGCAACGGCTATAATCGTTCGGTGTCGTTTTGAAACAACCTGTATATCGCCATACAGCTTCAGTTAAAAATGAAAAAAAGATGGACTATCAGCGTCAAGAGCAGTTTAGTGGGCTTTTAACTTTTATTTTTTCATTTATAACAGCGGAATTCAGTAGGTTCTTGATAAATAGGGATAGGAATAATGAACATTCAGAATGCCTTGACACTACCTGTTGGTATTTATAGAGAATATTCTAATCAAACTTGTATGCAGGTAACGTGGAATACGGGTCTTTGTGACCCTATTAAGTTACCTACTTACATACGCACGTACAGTATACGAATATTTGCTACAAGTTGTTGTGGAAAGAGAGTAGGGGAATACTGGAAAAGGCCAGCTTGTATCTATATTCAAAGTCAAACGGCTTCGACGACTATGCTTATATCAAACTTGTTTCGTTTGACTTTACATTACGATCACAAAGTTTCGGGTGTTCTGCTAAGACATTCTATGTACTCATTATGAAATACTAAATGTAGCACTTCGATAAATATAAACGCTCGGCTATCAGACGAGATGTTAAAGTATAGTAGTAGAGGACTGCATATCTACGAGATTGGATAAATCCTACTTTATGTGTAACATTAATTTTGTTTCAGAACCTTAATAATCCTAGAAAGGAAGACGTATAATACGAAGTTTATTATTTGCCATCCTATTCTATTGTAGTAAAATTAGTGTTTCCAAGTTGGTCTAAAATAGCAGTGAATAGGATTCGTTATCTCAAAATTATTTATTCATTTGTAAAAGTGCTCGAAACAATGTATACTATCACCAATCAAAATTTCTGCTTTACATAAAACATATTTTTGTAAAATTTTAATTAAGCAACAAAATTAAAAAAGGCATAAGCTGAAGACTTCTGTATTTCCCATTAATTGTAAATAGTAACAGAAATATATTACAGTAACTTGAAAACTGATATATATATATATAATATATATAAGGAAAGAAAAAAGTAAGAAAGAAGGAAAGAAACGTTGATTTATGGTATATCAAATCCTGAGAAACAAAATGAAATAATTTCTGTCTATTGATTGAAATATATCCCGTAGTAGCTACCAATTTAATTCCTTCTCAGAGCATAAACCAAAGCAGAATTTCACCTTTCCGTTTGTAAAAGAGTTAATTTTACTGTAGAGTGTGTTTCTAGGCCTAACGTTACCATTTTTGTTTAGTTCATGAGAATCATAAAACGTACATCCAACCGATGTTACATTTACTAAATTCAAGTACCTTTATCTTAATTTTTAAAGGAATACTGCGGTTTGAATTTTAAATTCAGTGTTCTCTATTTATATATTAATCTGGTTTATTAACAAAGATCGGATTTCTTAAAAATTATACGCCTAAATTTATCAGTAATACATTTTCTGAAAACCAGCTTTTAAACACAAAGCAGATAAACAAAAATATTGTATTGTTGCTTTCATCATCTCAAAATATCACTTAGCTATCTTTATTAGTTAGCATAAAAGCTGTTATTCATGTACCAAAATATCATTCATAGAAAAACAAATTCGCATATTTTTACTAACTAAATACTATTAGATGTTATATTTAATAGTGGTATCAATTTATAATTCAGAATTTCTACTAAAAGGATGAGCTGAAATGTACTTTTCTACTCCAAAGAAATCTGGAGCTATCGATTCTTTTTTGTAATTTAGTCCTGAATTCAGACTACAAACGCTACATGAAGTGGCATTAAAAATATGTTCATAGTATTAAATAGCAGTTCATTCCACATTTTTGTCACCATTTAATGTTTATCATTTCTTTAGCGTTTGTCTTATTTTATCAACACCCAAGCAAATATGTTAATTTGCTTACGATCGTTATTTCTGTTCCGCTTAGATATGCAATGTTCGCTTGGTTCAAAACAAACACAAAAAGAAAAGAAACACAAAAGAAACTATATGGAAGAATTTTCATAAATTTAGTAAGTTATAACATTTTAATCTTGTACTCTTTATATACTTTCTTTGAATCACGAGATATTGAATTATACCATACTCGAGATTTGATTTTCTCTAGATAAATCTGCGATTGATCCAAAAATACTAGTGAGATTAGTGATGATGAAATACATAGAAAATAAAAGACAAAATTCCAGAAATGTGAGTTTTCACAATTTTCGCTATTTCTTCTCATCTTAATTTCCCCCCTTAAAAAAGAAGAAGAAAAGTAACGGAAAAAACATAGTTGTTTTCTGATTTTGAAACACAGAAAGTGTTAACTTCTAATAGTAGTAGGTACAAATAGAATGTTCACGGATTTGCCTAAAATTGACTTATTGATAGATAAATGAATATAAAAGTACTCTTACTCATTTTCATGGTTTGACACTGTACGTTTGATACTAGGGAATAGTCTCTCATACTCTTTCAATTATTACTTCTTCAGACCTACAGAATCTCTGCATCTAGGTTTGGTCTTCATATATCTGAATAAGTCGACACATTGCTGACGAAAATGTTAATTAAGTGATAAAAATCATGTAAAACATGCAAAATAAAACATATTTTAAGTATAACAATTGTAAACCTTAAAATATGAAATGATATGCAGAGTTTTATGAAATACAACAATGTTGTTAATATCATGGGTTGGAATATGAAATTTCACATTTTACCTGTTTCTACTTATTGCTTATCGATGGATTTCTTTGCAGTTGGAGTGAGTCTTACTTCGTTTGCGATTCCCTTTCATGCTAACGCATGCAGAAAAATCTAAAATAGGCATGTTTGCTAAGGTCATCTCCGGAGTGAACTATAAGTCAAAATAGACATAGAACTAGTTCAAGCAATGCAACGTAAAACATAGAAAGCCGAGAAGCACTTTGCTTAGTAGGCAGAATATAAAAAAATCCGTAATTAAAGTGGAAAACCTCTTTTTAAAAAATATAAAACATGTTGTGGAAGTTGCACAAAATTATATTGTACAAGTTATAATTAACTTACTGTTTAGTTTGAAGTGCACATAAATACAGACCTGTAATTAACACTTCCAAGTAATACAAAAATAAATTAATTTATCCTACATATACTGCTAGCTCAAATATACATGGTAATTCCAAGCGCTTCCACGCAACTATGTTTTTTCATTTCATTTGTATACCTTAAAATATTAAGGGGGATCCTCCAAATTCCCATGTTATGGTTTATTATTGAAACAAAAAATTATATTTTCTTCATAACTGTATAACGATAAATAATCTTACTAATTGCATTTCCTATCTATCAATGAAGGTTTCATACTGCTGTTTAAACGCCCCTGCACTCGACAACAGTCTTAGGAATTCCTCTCCCTTTCTCACTTTCTCCCTTTTAAAAGTTCAAAGTACTCTCTCTAAATGATACAATTTTTTGAACCGCCTTCAAAATATCAAGAGAAACGCTTAATGTCATAACGGAAAAATGGTTGAAAGTAATTATATAGTACTTATATTTATCGTGTATGAATTATTATATTTAATTAAGATTCTAAAATGGGCAATAAAGTTTTAATAAGAATACCAGTTTTATACGACTAAATGAGTGATAAAGTATCAGTTCGGAATATTATTTGGATAACACACATTAGGTAAATCAAAGTAGGAATTTAATATACACAACTTTCCTTTTTATTCTCATGAACGCTATAAAATATTTTTAAAATTGTCAATGAAATCATTAATAAATTTAAAACTGGAAGAAATACTGAAGTGAAAATGTTCTATTCATAATTTCTAGCGTAAATTTAATAAATACATGCTCTTCAAAATAAATTTATAAATTTTACTGAAAATGCGCGTTACTGTTAAGTTATAATTAAATTATTCGCGGAAAACCGGTAGATAATGAATTATTGCGATAAGAAAGTGGTATACTCACCTCCCAGGCATAGCGCGGGTCGATGGGTTCCGGCATCCACTTGCCGAGAAATGGCCCGTAGCGTGTTCCTCTGGGTATGAGCTGGCGCGTCCATACGCCGGTGTCCCTTAGTTCGAGCTCCGGAGGGACAGAGAGATTCGAAGGGTTGCCCATAAGGTCTTGCTGAGCACGCAGGCGCAACATCGGTGCGGTGGGGTGAGTGGGGGTGTCCTCTCCCGAGACGGCAGCGCCGGCGCCCTCCTGGGTGCTTGACACATTTTCAGAGCTGCGTTCACAGGAAGGTGGACCTCTCATCAGAGTTTCCTCCATGGATTCGTCCTCTTCCGTCGTGGCTGTTGCTGCTGCCGTAGGATCGCCCTCGTCACTGCTGCCTGTAATATTACCAATCATTATTCCTCTGCCCCTCTGCCTTCTAACTTAAAAGTACAATTTTCTGGCCTTCTTTCCTAAGTAAAATTTAGCAAAACTTTCACTTAAGTAAACAAATCATTTTAGCACATATTTCTTAAGAGGCGACCAATTTTTGGATCAGGTCATCATGGTTTGATTCCTAATCTTTCCAGCTTCCCAGTTTCTGTTTTACCTTTTACTGAATGACTCCTGGTCTCACAGTGACCCGAAATTGTATAGGGGTCGCTTTATGCTCGTAGGTCAAACATTTTTACTCGACTTCACCTACAGGCAATTTGAAGACCGGATCAAGGTTTCCCATATCTTAGGGGGACTCAACGACCTAGGAGGTAAGTGGATAAATGCAGTAATAAACAATGAAGGCGTCAATCTAGAGTATTTGGAAATCTACGTGAAGTTAATCACGTATTTTACATATAACTGCACAAATTTTTGAGATGCTTAAACCACTCAAAATTGATGTTTAGTATCCGTTAAAAGAAATTACAAAGAAAGATCTCGTTAATTAGCATATATACTTTTATTGTGTCTTCTTTGTTACGAATCCATTATAATAAATAGTTCCTTTCAGTTACTTCCTTTCTAGTAAAAGTATCAATGGTGGCTAAGATTTAAGCTTAAAATTGACGGAATCTTAATCGTTTGGACGCACAGTTTCTTGTCCTTCATTGCTTGGTTTGAACTGGTCAGTAAATGTCACGAGTTATTAACAATCTTCTGTACGGAACCTCTAAAAGTTGTTCAAATATATGTAGAGCAAATATTGGTAACCAGAGCTTACATGATAACTAAAGTAGAATTTTCCTGTCAAAAATAATTGAGATTCCTGCGTGATAAAATCGGTAGCTGACGTACGTTTCATTGCGTTTATTTTACCTGCTCCAATTATTAGCCCAATTGCATTAAGTAGGAAATAGGAGTTACAAATATTTGCATTCAATTAGTCACTGCTATTTCCAGACAATCACACGATAGGTAGAGTCTATTTAGTTAACTCATATGCACGTCGGCCGCTTCCTTTGACGAACCCTTATAATCGTTTTACAACCCCGGCCCTTCTTCTCGCAGTCCGTTTTGCAAGGTTGCCACCTTTCTCGATACGTCATGGGTATCATACGAGGTTTCGTCTAAATAAATTATCTTATGTCCATTACTGCAAACTTCCTTAGTTTTGACAATATATATCGCCAAGCTACAATTCTACTGGATTCCATAGTAACCCTTAACTTATTCAAAGTGCGGCATTTGAAACCCAGCTTCCTTAGGAGACCGCGCAAAGAGCAGTGCTCATAAGGAAAATCAGATTTCTTGCATATGTGCAACCAATTCGTCTAAGGTGGGTGCTCTCCCTTTTGCATAGAATCTATAAATTTCTCGGCGAATTAAATCGCATGTGAAATTATCTACTTTAGAGATTTACTTTCACTTTTGATCGGCGTCTTTGGTATTCCTTTCGTCACAATATTTCTTACTGTATTTCTGTGAATACCCAGAATTTATCATCAGGTTCATTGCATGACCCCTTGCCAAGATTATTTTTCAGCAAATATGTATATGTGTTCAAAACAAGCGCTTGAATCTGCTTAGAAACAGTTCCCGTTGTAACTTTGTTTTCTGAGGCTTTCCCAGCAACATAACTCGGCCCAGCAACACTTTCCAATTTATTCACACTATTGTCATCACTTTGATTATTTTCACTTGACTGAAAGCCATCTACTACTTCATTTGCATTTACCACTGCATTTCCCTCCCACGATCTCCACATCGTGACACAACGAATTGCTGCACGCAATGAAACAGATCAACTGGAAGTTGGAACTTTGGCAACTGAGACTCCACGTGGAGTAGACATGCGATTGTCATTTCAAGAAAATCAGGGTTTCTATTGGTCCTCAACGACAGGGTTCCATTTCTGAAATAGGGAGATAGATTTATGAAGGTCATTAGTGGGCGGTAGGGTGGGTTTCCTTTGAGGGGCAAACTGCACTCGCGTTCACTAGACAGACTTTATAGCTTCTTCTCTTCTATATACAACATTTAATTTATTAGAATTAAAAATATAGGTTTTAGTTGCTCTTACTGCTAGTTTTAATGTTCGCAGATGGCCTTGAGTTTACTTAGATTTAAAAACTAAGGAGAAACACGGATTGGAAACAAATTTCGAAGTTTTTCCTATTAATAAGAATAAATTTCTTATATTGACAGTCGACTCATTGACATGTTATCTGTCCTGTACTTAACTATACAATAAAACTTATCTGCACTTTGGACACCAGGTTATTCATGTAGGTAACTGAAAAGGACGATGTGCAGTGTCAGTGACAGTTTTAGATGGATGAGAACTTCAAAAAGGGGCAAGCTCTCTGTAATTGAAATGTCATTCATTTATCATGATAACCATATACAGGGTGTTTCTTAATGATGTGCACACTCATTTATCACGATATTATATACAGCGTGTTTCTAAATGATGTGCACTCTCTTTGAAACACCATTTCTCAGAAACGAAATGAGATATAAATACGATTTTTGTTGTTTATTACTCAGAAGGCAACTAAATGCATAAAAGATGTTTGTCTGTTTATAAACAAATATGACGGTATATCTAATGACTAATGAGCATAAATTGGTACTGCGACGTTATTGGAAAGTGGGGAATGTACAGTTGAGGTTCAACGACACCACAGTTGACACCACAATCGGCGAGGTTAACAATAACAAGAATACGAGACAAGTTGAATGATGTTGCACGATGTGTTGAAGGTTTGGTGCTGTAGAAAGAGAAGTTTCACCGATAAACGAGTGTTAATGTAATCATGCATCCTTTGGCATGAAAAACCTCGTTAAGAGTGCATGGCGGCGGTTGGAACATTTCGAACATGTATGCGTTTGAGTAATACAGCACAACATAGCATTTCTTTCTCAGAGTTTTGAGACGCTCAGTATAACAGGTTCTGTTAATTCACTAGTTAGTTACTAGTGGGACATAATGTTTCCTTATCTTTACTGAAATATGTCTCAAACCAGGAAGTTCCATCGTATAGTCCAAATTGACCGCATCCTTCATTGGCTGGAGTTGAGTTCGTTGACACCATACTTCCGTCTACTGGGAATCGATTTATATATAACTTTAGCTAATCAGAGACATTAGAATATCTTCTCGAAGTGCAATAAATCACATAAGAGCTAGTTCCCTTCACTACTTTGAGTACTTTAGCTGCGATGTCACTCTAAATATGAAATGGAGTATACTTTAAAGCTGGAGAATATGTTTCCCGGATTAAGAAAATTCCATCCAGTGCAAACTTCTTATAACTGCAGCTTTGCGCAGGATTAAGAAAATGGAGGCAGATGGAATGCGTTGAGCTAGAAACCTATTTAGGCAATAAATTAATATAGAGGAGGGTAGAGGTAAGTATATTTAGATAACAGAGGTGATCCGCGATTGGTCTCTTGTGGTACACCCACGGGATGAACGGATATGTGTAAGCCTTTACGCCACCTGCCCGCCATCGTCCCATAACATAACAGAGGGGAAATGAGAGGAAATGGAAAAGGAGAGGTATGAGACTACTCCAACATTCGCCTAGACAACTATGGAAAAACACGTAAAAGCTCAAGGTGTGAGTGACCAGCCATCAGAGATCAAACCTGTGACCATCCGGTTGTGAGCTTCGCGCTTTACAGCGGAGCCATCTCGATTGGTGGAAAATTGTCGTACTATAATCTGTCCCAAACTGGCATGCTCCTGTTCTGAGCATATGACAGGGGAGAAATAGAGAAACAGGTATTTTAACGGAATGCCCTTAAGTTGCTGAGTGATAGTGCTAAATTTGAAAATTGTTGTTTACAGAGGCGATTCCGAGCAGGTTATAATAGTTTATTACATCATAATAAATATCACAGCGCTACGATATTGTACAATAATTGTATCCGCAATAAATTATAAGTGCGGATTACATAATTTGGATTTTGCTTGCTATAAGCCGTGTGTAGATTGGTCAGATGTGTGTAGTGTTTAACGCTCGCTTTTATTACATACGGCACCGCAGGCGGTGACACTGATGATACATGAGATGAAGATGGAGCGCCAGTGGAGTGAGACGGCGGGGGAAACCGGAGGTCCCGGAGAAAATCCGCCCCTACGCCGTGTTGTCCATCACAAATCTCACTTTGCGGTCGCCTGGGATTGAACCCTGGCCGCCTTGGTGAGAGCCAAGCGGTCTAACCACAGAGCCACGGCGTGGCCTTAGATTGGTCAGATTCACATTCTTGCTTAAGAGAGACGATTTACGAAAGAGATCCGCTCATAGCGGTATTCTGCAAACGCAATGTATAAAGATTAAAATTAATTTGTTTATTTATGGACAATCCTTGACTAATGTAGTTATATTCTACTTTGGATGTAAAATACCACTTATTTTGCTCAGGGGCCTCTCTATCAGGCTTGGGGTTCATTTAGGTGTCAAAAATCTAGGACACAGGATCACAGGCCTTACTTCCCTTCCAAAGGAAGACATATTAAGGAGTTTTACGCCCGAAGAAACTCTATGGCCCTCCGCTGGGTTTAAACCCGAGATCTGGGAGACCAGAGACCAGATCACTGAGGGCAACTCAGTGACCCTCGTGGTCATAGTGATATCTGACGGAAGTTCCAAAACAGCGGAAGCTGCTGGTTTTACTTATTTTGGACGTACGACACCACACGAATCATATTGCAGAAATTTATTATATTTACCATGCAATATCCAGTTATTGTAGTCTGATTCGAAGCATCCGAATTTAAAATTCAAAGTCTCAACAGATACCAAAAGGTTGTGAAATACAAATGTAGTTCATATGGGATTACCGTGAAAGATGTTAAAATTAGTAGACAGAAATAAAACGAGTAGGATATAATCAACTCTCTGGATCAACATCCTATTAAGACATACCTAGCCCGCCTTGGTAGCGTGGTGGTAGAATGTCTGCCTCACGTTCAAGAGGTCCCGAGTTCGAATCTCGGTCAGGGTGAGTTACCTGGATAAGGTTTTTCCGGGGGTTTCCCTTACGCTGTAAGACGAATGTCGGGCAACTCTAAGCTCCATGGACCCCGGACTCATTTGAGCATCATTTCATCCATTCCATGCATCGTCCGATATGACAACGTTGGAGGACGTAAATTACACAAAAAAGAAGGGGAAAAAACATACCTATCGCAGAAAATCTGTTCATTCAAAATTCAGAAATGAAAATGTAAATGTTGCGGTGAGCATAATTTTCCAATTGCTGTTCCAATGTATACCTGAAGAATGTTAAATTTAGGACTTCAAATGTCGACACCTGGGTCATAGCTGTGCTCTTGTTGATTTTTGCATATTTACTCAATATGTTTATGATTCTCTTGTTATAAGCCGAGTCTTAAGCGGAAGGAGCCTTGAGTCGATTCTTGGAAAGATTGTGTAGTTTCACTTTCTTCCAGGCCATGTTATGGATAATAAAAGCCTTACAACAGGTTTTTGAAGGTGCCAACATCAGAGCAGTGCCGAAGTATAAGTTCCCAGAACAGATTTGTGCTGTATTTGCTCTAGATAATGAATCCAGTGCCTCCCCTAGTTTCTTCACAGGTGCCGTCTTTGAGAGGATTGCCCGTGATTTATGATCTCAACAGTATAGCACGAGACAACATTGCCAAACAAAAGACGTAGGGGCCTTATACGAATATTGCCTTCATCTCCGGAACATTCCTGTTTCCTCTTTGGCACAGTTTCTTGTTTGTTTCTTTTATCAACGCTAAACTGGATATTTGAAGTTTGTTCTAGAATTCGACTGTTGAGATACAAGCATTGTTAGTAATCTCCTGAGTTAGTAATTCCATAAGGCAATTTATCTGTAGGATACCGGGGACTATAACACATTTCTCTTCTTAGCGCTTACTAAATAACCTGGATGGATGCTTAGCTGTAGAATTTTAAAAGCTTGAATATTTTGAAAAACAAACCACTTTAAATGTCCTAGAATCGGAAGATAATTTCAGAAACAGAACACTAAGCGGTCGGTGTTCCTGGTTTGAGTGTTTAAGGATGCCTATGACTGAAAATTTGAAATCCTGAACTAATGCCGCTAGCTTTTTAAGATTTATAACACAGATAGTGCAAATATGATACAGCCCAAATTTTGTCAATTTCACTTTGAGAGCTTGGAAAATATGGTCAAATTTATTTATTTTTGGTTACGTCACCTAAAAAGTCGCTTTCAACAATATAACTTAAATTTTGGTCTAATATTTTAACAACGGATTTCTAATACATCCATTTTTTGAATTTGCCCTAGGTTTTTCTGTGTCTCAATAACTTTAGGCTCCAGAAATGTTTAAAGCTATGAATATGGCCTTTTTGCCCAAAATTTGAAATTTTTTAGTTTTGAAGTAAACACAATAAACCCAGGGCAATTTCTATTTACTGTGTCTCTATGAACGTGAGTAGCAAGTTTCATTAGTGTAACACTAAAACTGCGAAGCAAGGAGCATTTTAAATGATGGAAAAATTCTGAAATTTTCAATGGCGAGAAAAGAAGGATAAAGAATTAGAATTCATATCTAACATTAGCGTTCACGTAACTTTCAAATTAGATTAGAGCATTTAAAAATCGCTTGCGGATACTATCTAAGCATTCTTTGTAGTCAGGAAGGCTTACACTATTTTATAGACTAAAAAGAGGAAAAGGTGATTTTTTGAAAACGTTCATGAAATTTCAGTCATACATATCCTTAAGGGGAGTGGGAAGTGTGCTCGTATATGGACCTGCCCATCAGCATCTCTCTACGAAGTCCCATGCTGTTTCATAGTATTCCTTTTTTTTTTTTATTTTTTTTTTTTACATTTAAGTCCTCCAACGTTAAGTCATATCGGACGATGAATGAAACTGGTAAAATGATGCTCAAATGAATCCGGGGTCCATGGAGCTTAGAGCTAGCTGATATTCGTCTTTAAGGATAAGGGAAAACCCCGGAAAAAACCTTATCCAGGTAACTCACCCTGACCGAGATTCGAACTCAGGACCTCTTGAACGTGAGGCAGTCACGCTACCGTCTACGCTAACGAGGGGGGCATATAGTATTCTTGAAAACAATTATTAACTTCTAAAGAAGATCAGCAAACTAAGGACAAAATATTATAACTATATTTTCCTTTTTCTCGAAAAGCATTTGAAGCAGAGAGCCAAGATTTTGACTACACATGAAGGTATTCTACTCCATAATATTCAACTAGGAACTTAAGCTGCCAGTAGTATCCTTTTTTGTACCATTTATACCCCGCCTTTAACTGGAGAGTAGTATCCCTGATTGTATTTATTTTTCTCTGAAGGAATTCATTCCAAATTTACATATTCATGTTTTGAACAAACTTATGAATGTTTAAAATATCTTAAGCTTAAAAATAAGTTATTAGTACCGTAAACGTAACAGATTATCTCGCAAATATGTCACCTTGGAGCGTTTATAGTTTTTGACAAAAAGTAACATATTCGGAAAAATGTAATTTTAAGATAATTGCTGATGAAGTTCAAGTTCAAACGTATGACTAACAGTGCAATATAGGGGAGTTGTCAGCATTAGATGCATCCTATGTTACCTCCTGATTTGTAATTTGTAATTCTATGTAATATATATATTTGTAGTTCTGATACTCCTTAATTGAAGTCTATGGTGTCCTTTCGGAGAAAACACGCTTTGAAATTTTAAAATGTTTCAGCAAAGGGGACTTCTGACCTCAAACATTTAAATCTACACGGAGTATAATATATTTGTTTAATTTAAAGAGTTAAAACTATTAATAAACCTACATATTTTGAATAAGAAATAATAGAAGAATTATTGTTTAACATTAGAAATAAAACATGTCAAGTTTTGCCGTTTTACAGCTTCCAGTCCCCTTAAGAAACCGAGTAGTTGACTCCATGACAAGGCTCGGAGGGGGATGTAGCAGTTCGACCAATAGATCTTTTGTTCTTATGCCGCTAAGCGAGTGCCCTCCAGGAGAGAGAGGTGAGTTGAGAAAATTAAACCTGGTCGAACCTAAGGAAAGGTGACAGCACAGGGCATGGTTTCTAATGCCTACAGAATAAAGCTACCCGGCGGCACCTCATACAACTGGCTTTCCTTCCTCTATGGGCTTGTAGATTCTCTGTGGGACTTGAGGCTGCGAGACCTCCCCTGAGGCGGAGGAGGAAGGTTTATAGAGAGAAAATTTCCTGCCATGCAACGCCGAAGCTCCCGTCGATACTTAGAATATTGAAACAGCCCGCATCGGAACGAGCCACTGTCAGGAAGAGGATCCAACAGGTGAGATAAGTTGTGTGGAGGTGTATTCATATTAATATATAACTGAGAAGATAATTTTCTGATGTTTGTAGATAATGTGACTTTTCCACAGATTAAGTTGGTGGTCTGATACTACGAATCTTCATATCCAACAACTTCATTCAGTTTTGCTGTTTATATTGAGGGCTTCTGCATTATATTACATCCATGTAGCTTCTGTTATTATGTAATATGGGACCACAGAGACGCCTCAAAAGCATAACAGCTGAATGATTGTTCTTATGAAATGGCAGCTATAGACTATGCAGTTTTTCAGGACTGTCGGAGGTTGAGGGGGTTAAAGAAATCATAAGTTACACTAATGTTTACACCCTTTTACATAAGTATCGGTATTTTCCATCCCTTATTCGGTATTTTATACGAAATTATAAAGGTATTAAACGGGAGAATTCAGCATAAAATGTCCCAGATATCTGAATAACAAATGTTAAAATGAAATTTATATAATTGAAATTAATTAATTCATTATTAGAGTTTTAAAAACTAACTTTTCAAATTAGGTTAGGCCCACTGGTAGATATTACGAAATAATTCATTTTGTTGAGGGGAAAAATGAGAAAGCTAAGAGACGACGTGTGAGGTCGCTGAGCAGAAAACAAAGAGACAAGAAAGGTGAGAATGCACATGTCATTTACTCACATGTCACAAAGTATGTTATGCAAGGGATTTTATTTGTTGTTGTAGCTATGCTTAGTTAAACAGAACTTCACAGAAGCCGCAGTTTCTGCTTGTGGCTCAATGTTTATTTTCAAACGCATAATAAATACGCGTAAAGAAAAATCAAATGGAACATGCGCTGTGCTCTCTACGGTATACAGCGAATCAAAAACACACTTTGTTTCGTTATTGGTGTCAAATTCTTCGGGGACGTCCTCCCAACATCAAAACGTTCACGTGTCTGAAAATTACATGTTAGTTAACAAAGGATTTGCATTATATTTGATTATAACTGATTTCATGTCCGTAACTGTTTTATTCTCTTTGGTTGGTGGTTTATTTTATAGCACAGAACGCAGAATAAAATGATTCTGTGAGTAAACAGACCCATGTACATTATATGCAGATGGGAACACTTCGCGAGCAGTGAAACATGGGGACAGAAAATTGGTGCTAAAAAGGAACATCAGCATATCGATCTGGGAAAACCACGAAGAAACCGATGGGTAAAGTGACTGACCTCACGGGAATCGAACTCGGCACTTTCCAAAGGTCAGCTTGCTTTGGGTTTTTCTGCAAGTTTATTTTCAATATTTGTTATTCATAATATTTTCACTTTATTAGTTGTAATTTCCTTCCGAACTCCACGGTTTGGCTTATATGAAAGGATACTGATAAAACATTGGTTTGATTAAATAAATCTGAGAAAGTTAATATCTAAGTAAGAAAGAGCGCCAAACGTAAACTAATAACCAGTCGTACTTTTTTAGATTAAAACTGGTTTATTTTCTATTTAAATGTTAAAGTTGTGAGAAATGTTAAAATATTTACAAAAATTTGTGTAGTAATTATATATATGCTGGTCGTTTGAATGAACTTCACTGAAACTGGACGGACTCTTAATCGGACATGAAATTCGCTGAAGGCTGAGGACACGAAGTGGCAGTTCAACTGCCGTAGGATTTCATTATAACCTCCGTTACAAAATATGAGGCATAAATTGTCTAAAATTTTAATGATGCTGTTATAAACACATGGGAGCTGAGAATAACAGAGACAGAAATACTTTACTGGACAGCTTTTAGGCTGTGTATTAGTGGAGGGAATTTCACGAGGGTTTATACCTAACGGGATGGCTCAGGCGGTTTCGTCTGTGTTCCGCATTTGATTCCTGTGGCCAGCCTACCTGACCCATGGGGTTTTTCAAGGGTTTTCCTGGGTCGCCAGGCGAATAATTGGTATGTTAAGTACATCCCCTGTCCCTCCATTTCATTTCCATTATCATTTCACATCATCTCTCATCTTGTGTTTTTTTTGTTTGTTTTTGTTTTTTGTTTTTGTTTTACGTCCTCCAACGTTAGGTCATATAGGACGATGAATGTAACTGGTGAAATGATGCTCAAATGAGTCCGGGGCCATGGAGCTTAGAGCTACCCACATTCGTCTTTCAGGATAAGGGAAAACCCCGCAAAAATCCCTTATCAAGTTAACTCACCCTGACCAATATTCGAACTCGGGACCTCTTGAACGTCAGGTAGATACACTACCATCTACGCTACCGAGGCGGGCTCTCATTTTGTGGTCCTTTTCAGAGTTGAAAGTCTCAGCTCTGCATGGCAGGATGACATGCTCTTGGTGAATACATTCTGCGGTCTCCGGGCCGGCCTAGTGGGTCGTTTCACGACCACGATGAGTGGGATGCCGGTGTACTGGCCTACCGGGGAGTTTCCAACTGGTCAGTAGTATGGACACTGCCCTTTGCATTGTCGTGTCCTCTTGGGTGGACCGCTCACCTCATCGTTCATTCGAGGATGCTCCACTTGAGGCACAGGAATAATAGATGAACACTGCTCCGAAATCCCTCCGTGAGGATCTATCCTATACTATGAGTGTTCATAGAAGCTGGAACACACGTGAATTTCCATCTACCAGTCAATTCTTACTTTTAAACGTAAGGTGTATCCAGGTTATAAGTAATCGGCGATTATGGCGGAGAAGGAAGGAGATGCCAAATCTTGTAGCGAAAAAAAAAAAGAATAGTACACAGCAATACACTTACAATTCTAGCAACAAACCGTAAATAGTACGTCTTATGTAAATAGATTGTTTAGAAATGTTTCTGGTTACTTATTTAATGACAGTCAAGTTAAAATTTTAGTCATCTTTGGATTTTGGTAACCTGGTTTCGGCTACATTCCCCGTATCAATTCCAAAGAGACCTAAACTTCTGTGTTTGCGTTTTCAAGATCTAAGCGTGACAAGTTGAGCTCTTAAGATTCCTGTAGTGGTCCGCTGTTCAACGGAGTGAAACGCCACAAAAGGAGATGGTGTTCCTCGCCACACTAGATCATCTTTCCGGGGTGAAGAGAACTCCTTGATCTGCATCTTTGGGGGAAATGGCATGCACTATAAACAGTAACGAATGAAAACAAGTGGAAACATCCCTCGCTGCACTGGAAGATCTCTACACAGTTTCAGCTGATCCATTAAGCAATATTGATCGCCTCGGTGATAAACAATAATTGGCGTTAATGTGCAATCGCATAGGAAGCAAAACGACACATTCTGTCTTCTCTCCAAGACTGTTAGACCGCAACCGGATTTCCCGACATGATAAATATTTCCAAATGAAACCGCAGAAAACAAGCGAGTTTACTAATAACGAGGCCGGGTTGCCAATGTATGGTTGTAGATTAGCGAAGTAATGATGGCATTTCCTCTCCCTGATTTAAGTTCCCATAGCTATTAAGTAGCTACTTTATCTAGAGCAATGGGCCCATGATAACGTTTCGTAATAAGGAAGATAATAATGTGAAATTCTAAATAGGAATAGGAATTTTCCTGGATTACATTACGTATCCTTCAGACTATCAGACTGTGCATCCTTATGAGTGGTCGAGGTCGTTGAGACTCGGACTCGTGAAGGGAAGCTCTAAACTCTATGGACCCCGGGCTCATTGTTTTAATCATAGCGTTCATCGCCCATTATGACCTAACAGGTTAAAGTATAGAGTCAACATGAAAAATTCAATGCCATGGCCGGGATTTGAACCACGGATCTCCTGGTAGCTCAATGGGTTAGAGCGACTGGAGGGAAACCAACAGATCCGTGGTTCAAATCCCGGCCATGGCATTGAATTTTTCATGTTGACTCTATCTATCAAAAAACCTTAGCCTATATACGGTTAGTGTGAAGAAATGATTAATTTCCATCAATTAACTGAAAGGTTAAAGTACGCTAAGTTGAGCCGGTACAGCCTATCTCACCAATGTTAAAATGAGTTTTCTGGTGCGCTTAGCTCAAGAACCACTGAACCCATCAATTTGAAACTTTTACTTGTTAATTTACAACATTTTTACAATTCATTAAAGATAATAGATCTTATTTTGGAGTTTTAATAAAGGATATGTGAGTTTTTAAATAAATGTCTTGAATTTACTTCTAAAAATATTCAAGATTTATTTTTTTAATTCAAATTTTCACATAGCTTTCTACAAGTACCTTTAAAAAACTGTTTAAGTATTGTTTTAATTACAGAAAAAATGCAGACTTGTAGCTTCAGTTGTTTTATAGATGAGCGCACCCAAAGGTTTTAAAAAAATAAAACAGTGAAAAACAGCATTTAAGTTTAGCTATGTTGGAGCTACACCTAAGAATTTCCCCAGATCAATATTCTGCATATTTTACATCATCAGCATCCTTCCTCTTTCGTTTTTCACTCCTCTTCTTCTTCCTAGACTCCATGGCCACTAGCTCTATGGCATTATTATTTTGTTAAATTTGGCTGGGGGCTGGTAAATTGAGAACAGCAGCCAATGTCTTAATTGCCTCAATTCCCTTGTCAATGCTTCACAAGTCATAAGCAAACCTTACATTTACTTCTGCACCACTTTCAATAGTTCTGGATGTTTCAAATGTATATTATTTATTACACTTTTGGCAACTGAATGATAATGTAGCTAATAATCCATTTCGTTTCTTGGTGTCCTCTGATAGGAAAACATTTTTCTTTATTTTCACAAAATTTACACTGTAAAAAGTTTCTATATCTACTAACTGAAAACTTGTTGATCTAATATCATTATTTACTTTAGTTAAATTGTTCTTACTGCCATTACACAATAAAGAAACCAATTGTTTCCTTGAAGAACTAATTTTCACTTCACATTCATCGCCAATGATTGAGGTTCGGTTTCACGAAGTCAATATATTATCATGTGTTACTACACTTTTTTCCATTTTAGTGGTTGTAACACTTTAATTATGTAATCAGGATTACTTAAACTGTTTGTACTGGTTCCCATGCCGATTTCTTACACCAAAATTATTGATTCCTTCCATCTTGAAAACAACACTAGTAATTCAAAACATACTAAACAAAGCATGGAAGAATTAACATCAGATGCACAGATTAATATTAATAGAAAAAACAAGGACTTCCTTTCCTAATAAGGATGTGCTCTGGAATATAGCTTCAATAAGGTTACAACCAAGGAGAGAGTCTACTTAGGACCTTTAAAACTATAGGACAGGAAAATAAATATCGTTATTCGCTTCTACAAACTTCAGGAAAGATTATTTTGGCAATAACTCATTTTGTGAAATTTCACCTTGTTCCTCTTGTCTTTAAAAATTAACTATGTTAAACCTTTAACTTCAATTACCTACATACAGAGCTTTGAATTTCAGAGTCCTCTAAAGCTTCAACACGTGATCATTTAAATGTCCAGGAGCACATGGCCTAGCGGCCTGTATTAAACTCCAGTTCTTTAACCTACTAAGGCTTTTCTTACACTTTTCCACACCTTAATGTTCCATATGATGACGTTTGTAACCAAACTTGTTTAAATTCGCACGAGGAGCTCAAGAGAAAATGAATCTAAAGGTCTAACATAACGCTATCTTCAGCTGTTTTTGTTGTTCAGTATTACTTTTTTCGGACAACGAGTTTAAGCGTTTTCAAAAGTTGTATTTAAAGATTTAAAATTTCTCCCTGAAACAACCATAATATTGAAAATTATGTGCAGGCTCTTTCAAAGCGACACCGAACGATTATAGACGTTGCGTAGTTTATAACTTAACTGGTGCGAATTTAGGTGTCGCAGCTTCGAAGCTCTGTTAGGTATAATTTTATGCAGCATTAAATATTACATGATTTTGTGATTAGGCAGCGCAGGAACCACTGGTGTGTGAACCTCCACAGTTGTTATTGGGATGCACCGGCCACGAAAACAAAAACTTTACTCCCTGCTCTTTATCAGTGACACTAGTCTACCTTTCTGGTAATGGGGCAAAGGGCAATTACTTGTGATAATGTCGACTAATAACACGGAGAGTTGCAAGGTTGCTCTTCGGTGTAAAACTACACATTCCGTCCTAACAGGGAGGATTTTGCGCGTACTTAGATAGTAAATCCAAGCAATATGGAGCGCTATACAAACGCCAAAATGACGGATATAATTTTGATGGATGGAAGAGCTGAAGGGAGTTCAACGAACGCGCGATTAATTTAGTTTCATTAAAAATATGAATTGTAAAAATAGTTACACCAATAATAATATTTATTTGTTTAACTTCAGAGCATTTTGTTATGATTTTAATTATACAATACTTTCCACCACTTACAATAAATATAAAGCAGCTTCCTTTTCAGTTACAAATGCTTTATTTAGAATTATCAAACATGTGAAATAAAATGCTCGTCTCACTGTATAAGCCATTTAGTTGTGGTTAACTTATCTACAGTTCTTTGATGTTGTTTTCTGTTCCGTTTATCATGTAATGTTTCCATCCTCAGCCTCACTATCATTAACTTCCCTCTAAAAGGTATAAGTTGCATACGTTCACCAGCTTATTTCCCATCATGGACTGCTATAACGGAATTTTGGAACACGTCAAACACTCATAAGCAATAACTAAGCAATAGCTTCTTTATTGCGGTTTTATAAGCCAAAGAAATTCTTAATAGTAGTAATCTACTGCGGAGTTAGCCGGTATGTTTACCAAGAGTTACAGCACGCGGGACGGCGTGTGACTTATACCTGCGAACTCCGACAGCGTGAGGTTTGTTCGGTGTCGTTTTGAAACATCCTGTATATAACTATGAGATGTACTAGTAAGTAGTGTTTTAGTTCTCAAAAGCAATATTTCTGCAGCGTGTGAAACAACTGTTTAATTAGTAAATACAAGTGATATATTTTTCACAAAAACTATATCCGCGTGAAATTTAAAGCACCCTTACTAGGGGAGTTGAACATGTTTCAAATTGATGAAAACATTTAAAAGAAAACTGCCTCATGACTAAAGTGGTCAGCCGTTGCTAGACATTGTTGGTACTAATACTCTAAAACCAAGTTTATTTAGTCATTTTATTGTTAAGAAATATAAAAAGCCACTTAAGTTGCTTTGATAGTTTTTCCTGGACTCCTGGCATTTCCAGAATATTTAAAGTGCAGATGATTTAATTTTCATATGTTGCTAATTAGTTAATTCAAATTTCTCTGGAAATTAGACATTCCTTTGATTGTCAATTGCAGGTTTCTGATGATGCTTTAAGAGGTGTAGGATTCTAATAATATGTTTAGGATTATATTTTTCTCTTAATTATTTTTTAGTTATACCCTACACAGTTAAAATAAACATATAGGCTTTACAAAACAATTGTTGCCAGGAAGTTTAATACATCTTTATAATTCTTTAATGTCTATGAATTCTTAGTGAGCATAAATATCAGATGATTTATTATTTATTTGCAATATATCTATTAAATGTTCTTCTTAACTAGCTGAGTTTGGAAAGAGGAAAAATCTATGGACCGATGGCAGATCCAGAGATCTGCGGTTCATATCGCGGCCTTGACACTTCAGATTTCTTGATTCACGAGATTCTAAGGGCATGATAATGAAGATTTTACGAGTTATATGCGTATATACGTTGAGCAAAAGTACCAATGAGGAAATTTCTTTCCTACTATCTTGAGAGCAAGTTGACGCACTGTAAACAAATGAAAGGGTTTCTATAAAAGAATACTACTTAATACTTCATATTCATTACCATTCGCAACCTATAATTATTAGTGGTTTTGTATTTCCCTTTACCTAAAAGTGCAGAGAAGTCTTGGCCACTTCCGTTATGACTCTCGCAATAAGGTACAATTTTGGTGCAAGTTTGAGTACTGAATGGCACTGTAACGAGTGCATGAGTCCTAATATACACACACTGAGCCTTCAAAATACTTTTCTCCACTTAATTAGAGGAGTATACCCTAAACGGAGCATCCCCGGAAATGCAACCATCAATCTTCATCGTGAGAGCCGTAAATGAAGTTACTGGGCTACACGACGTAAACATTGTGAAAACTGAGGATGTTTATTGCTGGTGGGTGTTATGTAAAAATAATGACAACAGTGAAAAGGTCACATGTCTATTTCGGTTTTGACTTTAAATTATACCTGATGTGTTAGAAGCATGATGCAAATAATTCCACGTTGTTTTACAAATGTAACATTTGTGCAGTTTTGCTTTGAACAAAAAACCTGTAATTAATAGACATTTAAAGGAATAGTATTACTTAATTCAGTAAATTTAATTTTTACATGTTTAAATATTTCCTCGCCAACTCAGGTAGTTGAGACCATTAATGCATGTACTCATGAACGGGAGGACTGGGGTTCAATTTCCACCCTTCCTCCCTGAGTGAGTGGAGGGTTTCCTTTCACCGGTTTCCCTCGGTTCTCAAAACTGACAAAATGCCGGAGAAGTGCACTATACTTAGACCGACTAGGTTTCCTTCTCAATTTTCCGTCGGTTATCGTTTCGTTTATCACTATATCCACCGCCTGTTGTGCAACCTCCACCCCCCCCCCCCCCGCAGGGGCCTACTACGGTAGGTACCGGATTTGGCGATCCCGGGGTCCCGAGCCAAATCTCTCGATTGGGTGCCTCTGAGTGGTGAGAGAGCTAATGCCAAACGCCCAAACTAGGTCCACATCCATGTTTGACCTTGATCTAAGATAAATTAAGTAAATTAAACTAAATTCAAAGTAAAGCCAAAGCAAAGTCAAAGTGGTACCTGAGTTTAGCCAGAGCGGAGCCAGAGCAAAGCTAGAGCAAAATCAGAGCAAACTGAGAGCAAAGCCAGAGAAAAGACACAGCAAAGCCAGAACCAAGGCAGAGCTAAGCCAGAGTTAGGTTTAACAATGAAGTTAGAATGAGGCCAGAGCGAAGCCAGAGCGGGACCGAAGGTAGGCCGGAGCCTAGACAGAGCCAAGTTAGAGTGAATACAGAGTGAAGTTAAAGAGTTAGATTTGAGTGAAGCCGGAGCGAGGCCAGAGCGGAACCAGAGTGGGATCGGGGTGGTGGCCGGAGCCTAGCCAGAGCAAAGCCAGAGTGGACCGGGGCCTAGTCTTAGCGAAACCAGAGCGGGACCGAAGGTGTGCCGGAAATGTTAGTAACTTCTGCGCGTCTCTGTGGGTCTTTTCTTGCGGCCTGTGGCCTCCTGTGGTTTCCTCTCGGAGGGGGGGGGGTTGGCCAAAATGGATCTGTGCTGGACACAATGCGCGAGGAGTTACCCTTGGTTGTCTGCTCTTTAGCCTTTACTCTCATTTCACACTGTTTTAGCTCCTTAATATTGAAGCTCTCTAGCAAATTTCAAATATGTAAATAATAAAATTTATCTCCCACAGCACATTGAAGGCTAAAAATGCAGAAAAGAGATAAAATGAGCTTAAAAAGTGTGAACTTAATACTTCATACTTTAGGCCATAGCACCTACCTTTCCGATAACATTTGGACCTTTAAAAGCACTATTAGGGAATAGTAGCTACTGATAATGAATGCGCATGGTATAAACACAATAGAGGACATCATTAACCAAATATAATTTACACGCAAATTCTAAATCAAAAAGAAATTTTTCCTACCACTAACAAAACAACTAAGTAATTTGGATATTTCTTATGCCAAAACCATTTGAATCTAACCTAATATTTAATTTCGTTGCTGAAAGGATCTGAATATGAAGTTAGACATCTATTAATTTAGCTTAGATTATACAGCTAGGAGGCACATCTCACATATTCAGACTTACATAGATGTATTGAAGCTACCATTCCTGAGGAGAAAGGAATGAAGTGAGTCACTGGGGACTAGGCCACAGAGACGCGAAGTCCCTAACCGTTTCAGACTCAATATCCGTCCCAGCATAGAAGCCATCTCGAGAGGACGACGAATGACCCGTCGTACTTGCGGTCCTCTAGTGCAGTTCTGATATATCTTACTAACAATGACTAGACTACGGCTTCACCCTCCGGCATGCCCGCCTCGGTACCGTAGATGGTAGCGTGTCTGCCTCATGTTCAAGATGTCCCGAGTTCGAATCTCGGTCAGGGTGAGTTACCTGGATAAGGATTTTTTCCGGCGGTTTCCCTTATCTTTAAAGTCCTTAAAGACGAATGCCGGTTAGCTCTAAGCTACATGGACTCTGAAGACATTTGAGCATCATTTCACCCAATTCATTCACCGTCCGATATGACCTAACTTTGGAGGACGTAACATTTAAGAAAAATAATAATAATAATAATCTGGCATTTAAATGCGACTTATGCTGAAGTCTATAAAGCTTCAAAGCAACACACCATTGCGCAGTGCAACAAAATATGATTTGGATTTGTACACACTTCCCAAGCTGCATCTTTTTTTTTTTTTTTTTTTTTTAAGCAAATTACTGGCCATATTTAGTACTACTATTGACAATGAACAACTACCGCTACCCAGTGACGTTTGGTTTGTGTTCTACATTTAAGTTCCTCTCGTTTGTAGAGGAACATTGAAACACTAATATTTAAAAATAAACCAGCAAGGATACCCGTCGGGTAATTTAAATATGACTACGTCACTATTTAACAAAGTACATTTTAAACAATTTCAAGTTTAATTTTAAGAAAACGGCGTAAAAGATAGTTAAATGTCTTTAGAAGCATAAGGGAAATATTTATCACTTCATTACAACTATTATATAAAAAACAAAAGTAATAAACATATTAATTCTATAATGTTCTAATTCTATAAAATGGCTTTTGTCAACTTAAGATTTTTCTAGGGTTAGTAACGTGGTTAGTAATTGAGAGAGCGGTTTCATACAATATCAATACGAACCGTCTTACATTGTTGCTACCTCCTTCGGCCATATTCTCTAGTGTCATTTACCCTCTCTTTGTGCGTTCTTAGTCAAGTCTTGAGTTAAAAGTCTGCAATTGACTACGTCACACAGGACGTTTCATCCAAAACCCGAATGGCCGACACGTCACTTGTTTGTTTACGTGCCAGGAAGGGGTGATTGTGAGGGTAAAGCATTTCACACTTCGGTGCTTATCTTACTGGCCCTGCTCTAATGTCTATGGAGAGCGCTCTTTCCTTTGAGCAATCACCCTTGTCATCTGTCCAGCATCATCATGAAACTTCGAAGCATAACTGAAAGATTAGAAGAAAACGGAATAAAGGGAAGTGACGTAATTGTAATCGTGGTAGATGATAAACCACCCCAGCATTCATCTACAGGAACTTTACGTAAAACCCAAGATCAGAGTGGACAGTCTATAGGAATCAAACCCGGGACTCCCCAATGCGAGCCTCACACGTTACTGCGGGGCCATCTTGCTCGGTATTGTTAGTTATCTAGGCCCAGTGCCAACTTGGAGGTTTGGCTGTCAAATTCATAATCTGCAGTTGAACTTGTGCTATTTTTATTGGAAGTAAAATGCCTTTGTGCATGTAATTCATGTTAACGACTGAAAGAGATGTTATGGTGCCAGATATTTTGAAATGAATGTTGTTAGGTTGCTGTTATATGACCAAGGAATCCATCACTTGGCACATCAGCAAATGTTTTTGTGCTGTGTAAAATAAAAACGTTTCCACTAAAGCTCCGTGCAGAGGAATTCGGAATAGTTTAATTCCAGGAGCTGATGTTAAGACTGTGGAATACATAACATTCCGCGATGGTAGGGTGTTTGTTGTAAACGAGTATTCAACAAGTATAACGCAAGTGCCACCACGTTTGCGCCGTGACTTCTGGACTGAACGCTTCTGCTGCAAATCTGTCTCAGACTTGAACGATTTTGTTGACAACATATGGGTGGCGAGAAAGAGAGACAGACAGACTTTAACGGAACACTTAATCTGCTTACCTGAGCAGAAAAATTCATTAGTGCGTCTCTCTCTCTCTCTCTCTCTCTCTCTCTCTCTCTCTCTCTCTCTCTCTCTCTCTCTCTCTCTCTCTCTCTCTCTCTCTCTCTCTCTTCGGTTCCTATATATTTGGAATAGCATTGTTCCAATTTGAAACAGATTATATGCACCTCTACTAGTGTCCACTACTCTTTCCATTGAGCAA
>CM060950.1:36127607-36215133 GCA_030765055.1 Mantis religiosa
TTATTATTATTATTATTATTATTATTGCTGTTGTTGCTGTTACTGTTAATGGATTCCCGTCTTTTATTATATACACATCGTTGTATGCACAGTCCTCATATTTTAAATACGTTTTTAGAAATTGTACTCAATTTAAAGTTATGTACCGTGAGTACTGCAGCACTTTACAGAAAGGGAGAACCATAACTCCTACACACTTTGGAGCACAAAAGCTAGTTTTAGACCATGCTTTAGGAAAGGTTTTGTTCCACAAATGTATCACTGTAGGTATGGCAGCTTCTGCATCTCCAGTCATATGCTTTCTATCTTTGGAAGTACAACTGAAATTGTTCTCTCCATTTTTCATTTGAAACGCTTTATCTGTGAATGACATCTGCATAAATGTCCCCCTTTCTCATAAACAATTGAAAATAGCTTGCTAAAATGAATGAATGATTTATTGTGCTTATTCCAAAATTTTACAATTTACAACTTTAGGCAACATTTATTTTTTTTACCTTATTGCTACTTTGGCTTGCATGACACCCTGGTCTTCTGCTCTGCTAGGTAGCCATTAACCTCAATGGCTCCTTGTTACTTAATTCGCCCCAATCTTCCCCCTCATCTTCCTTTCTTATATTCTTTATATTTCTGGCACATTCTTCTTTTACTTTCTGCCAATACTTCTTACTTTCTTTTACTCCTTTCCCGTTATCATTTTTATAGCTACTATTCTCTTCTCTACTTTCTCCCATTTTCCTCCCAAACCTTTTTTCTCCACATTGCAACATCCTCGTATTCTGTTACATAGTGCTCTATGCTTTCTGTTCCCCCACGCAATTCGCAAATTCCCTTTTCCCTACCTCTTATCCTTCTTAGAAATATTGTTCCTGTTCTCATCCAAGCTAACCCTTCTCTCTCTTGCCTATTGCAGTAATCTACATATGCTTCTCGTCCCCAATTTATTTTTATTTGCTTGTAAAATTGTAATGATTTCATATTTTCTAGACTTCCCCATATTCCCTGCCTTTCTATATCTTCTATTCTGCATTTTACCAATTTACCCACATTAAATGTTATTATAGATTTTCGTTCGTATAAATAATATGGTTGGTTACTATTTTAAATGCTGATATATTTTAATTACGAAAATAATATTATTTTACTTAATAAACAAATGTCGTATAAGAGATCAGTGTGCTTAGAAGGCCTGCATATACACCCTAATGACCTGTAGCTGAGTACTCTTAACATGCACTTACCTACACCCTGTAAACATTTCATTCTAATGCCTTAAATAGCTTTTTAGATAATGTGTCATAAGTTTAGTAAACTTTAATTTAGGCGGGCTAGGTCTTTCAGTTTTCCCTCATTCCACAGTGCTGTCAGTCAATAATGCTATTGACCCATAGCTTTCAAAGACTTGCGACTCCAACAGTTCTTCCCCGTGTGTTATCACGCCACTTTTCCTTCTCTTCTTGTACACGAAGAGTACATCAAAGAGAAGTTTTTGAAACGTTCGGAACTCTGGATCACTATGTATTACTTGTAAAACTTTGTCTGTTGTTAAGGATAGTCATAAAAACATCTGAGTTTCTTTTAGCGGATATCACGCTTTAAAACATCCGTCAACTATGTCAAACACTTCTGGGTTTAGTATAAACTGTTTTTTTTAAATTATTTGTATCTTGCTGATAAACACCTGCAAACTCGTACGTTAGCTCTATTACATAACTCACTGGCATTGTGGAATTTTTCTACATTAGAGAACTGAACATATTTAGAACTATATATTTGTCTTTTGCAACCCCTTAATGAATTTATTTTAACATTGGAAATGCTCATATTATGTCATACACTTACTAGTTGCCCCTTAACCTGAGTGGCACTGAAAAGATAATGTACCTGCATTTCAGCCATCTGAAAATTTTATCGTACTATGGTAATATAATTTAACGATCACATGTGACATTTTAATCGGTTATCTGCATTTGTTTCAGAGATATTAATGTTTTACTGTGGATTAAATCAATTTTTATTAATTAAGAATCTCCCATATTTGAAAATATATATATATATATATATATATATATATATATATATATATTCTACAAATATTTTATTTAGAATTTAACAGACCATTACAAGAGACCCAACATTTGAGGGTTTTTTAAGTGCTTGCCACGTGTATTTATTTACATCCAATAGGTTAATTATATTGGATAGAGGACATTGTTAACTTGTTTCAGAAATTATTCTCGAGGCATATCCTCAAAATATCTGGTGCCTATTTGTTGTACTGCATTTAAGTTTGCAGAGTTCATAAAAGTGCGCGAGGAAATTAAAAGAAGTTGTTTCCTCCGTGAGGCCAAATTCGCCCAGTTTTGCGGTATGCAGAAACTGCAGATTTTATCCTTAATCTGAAATCAATAAATACAGAAAGCGTTGGGCAATAGTAACTTCCGGATATTTTCAGAGTGAATTTACTCAATGGAGAAGCAAGGGCAGAAGAGGAGTGAATTACTGCTGCTGTTGTAATACGAGTAAGTAATCTGTAAGCAATTCTGTGAAATAAGTGCATATGCCAGTTAAATTGATATTACGAGGTAATATACACAGGTGAGAGGGAGAGGGGGGGGGCAGAAGACCTAATCTTAAGTTTCTTACCCTCCTTTCCTACAGAAATTTGTACATCTCCTAATTTCAACTCTTATGGTTTACAAATGTTCCCCGCTTTCATTAACGTATTCGCAACATAAGTTATGTCGGACGATGAATGAAATGAGTGAAATGATGCGCAAATGAGCCCGGATCTATAGAGCTTGAGAGTTACACGACATTCATCTTTCAGGATAAGGGAAACCCCCGGAAATAACCTTATCCAGATAATTCACTCCGACCGAGATTCGAACTCGGGACCTCTTGAGTGTGAGGCAGACACGCTAGCACCACGGTGTAGAGGCGAGCATGGTTTATGAGGTATGGATATTAGAATACGAATATATTTGTCATAATAGAAGGAGCCTTCTAGGGCGACTTTCTGATTTGAAGCTATGCCATATATAATGTAAGTATATAAGAAACAAAGCAATGCACATAGATAGCTACGACATAATAACTAAGCCACGGTGCAATGCTAAATAAACAAACAAAATGCAGTATTCTACTATATATATATATTAGTATTATAGTATTTTACTATAACAATGTAATGTGTGTGACATTTTTTGTATTTTTTTTTTCTTATTTAACCGATTTTTTATTATTTCCGTTTATTTTCTTATCTGTTTTCCTAGTTTCACAAATATTCACTATACACAAACACCCATGCCCACGGCGGGGCTCGAACCCGCGACCCTCTACGCGGCGGAACACTAGAGACATACGCTTTAGCGACCATGGCTACGAGGGCTGGCGACTGTCATTTGTGATGACAGTATAAAATTGAGAATATTGATCAGTGTAATATTAGCAGTAAGTATAGTAGTAGTAACTGAAAATGTTTTTCTGCAAAGTTACATGTCGTGTGCCAAGTCCAAAAGTTTTAAATTGTTGTTTTGGGAGGCTTACATAGAAATAAAGCGGTAGTGATACTTCTATTATTGATACTAATATTAGCGTCACAAAATGTGGCTTAAAACATGCATCTATTTTGACAAAACGTCCGTTATAGGACGTTTTCATCATTAGATTAACATCATTTTTGTTCTTGATGCCCCCTCTTTGTGCCTGGGAGTAATTTTGAACAGTCCCGTGTTATAGGAGAGAGCATTTAAGAAAATGAGTGATTAGATCTATATATATTTCTGTATGAAATTAGTTTAAAATATATATTAGGTTTATAGTGTTCGGGCGCATTCTATTAGCTTCAAAATTCAGTTAAAATTACCACATGGGTTACTTTATAAGCAAGCTATGGTGAAATTTATTTTTAATTAGAAATTATTTAATATACTATGTTGTTAAAATATCTAAATGATAACAATAAAATATTCAGGTATTTAGAAGTTGTGAAGTGTGATTTTAGAAATTCTGCACATTAGTTATAAAACTTTTACAACGGCTTTGGTAAATGTGTTATTAATTCAGATTGTTTAAATTCTTTTCATCAAGAAAAAAAGGCACTAGCATGTTCAAGATATTGATCTTTCAACCGTACGAAATTAAACAATGTAAATATGTAGTTTGTAATTTGAAATAACGAAGACATTTTCATTACCTTGACAGCTTTTCATCAATGCCACAAAATTGGTCAGTAAAACACAACTTTTAGTCTTAATGACATTAATGTGTTAAGACTGATCTTGCCTCAATAAATTAAGATAATGGCGTGGAAAATTATGTTATTCTTAATCAGTAAGTAATTATAGCTAGCTTAAATGTATACTACAGATTTCTGAAATAATGCATAAAACTTCACTCCCTGAAGCTCATACTATGGCTGTCGTTTCACTACATAGAGACTTTAAAATGAAGTGTTTGTTTTTCTTATGTCTGGATGACTTTGTCATAGTAATCCTTTTATTTCTTCTATTTTTCAAACATAAGATTAAAAATGTTGTATTTCAAAATAAATAAAGCACAATTATGTGTCATAAAAATTAAAATGCTATTTATTTTGCATATTTATAATTTAATAGTAAATACCGTATGTCTAAGCCAGAACAGCAAAGCACGAAAATAAAGTAATATCTATACTCATAACCAGAATTAACGCTCAAACGTCTGGTAAAAGCTTAAGAGTGGCTTGCGAGAGGCAGAGATGAGTGTTTAAATCCAGAATTTCAATTTATTTTAGAGGATTTAGAAAAATCAAGGAATTAAATTAACAGAAATTATAATATAATATAGTCAAGTAAAGCAAAAAATTTGATTTCCAAAAACTAAATTTTGAAGAAAAAAAGATACCAACTATGTCTGATATTCTGTTGCGACTAGAAAAACAGGTGAAAGTTACGCTAGAATAATAAATGTATAACACAAACTTTAAATAAGAGAATATTTATACTTGTTTATGGAAAGAATTTGAATTCATCTGATCGCTCTTCCCAGAAAGTTATTAGAACTTGGCTTGACACTATTACAACTCTCCCTCCAGTTGAGCTGCTGCTTCTTCTGACAAATTCAACCAAGATCCACAATGTCCAATATTTCATATTTGATCAAACATTATGTATAGGGATATGTTGCCATAGTTATCTTAAGCATCCTGTGAAATGAAGTGAAAACGAAATGGTACAATCCCATTAAGCTGTTGGAGAAATGTCATAAAATACTTCCTTTATACAAATAAAGACGTTCTTTATGCTGCAGCACTAAGTAAATGTTACCACTACATTCTGGTCAGTACATATGATATTCCAGGCACTTAAAGAGAACTGTTTCTTTCCCTCTCTTTCTTTCCACGGTGCCCAGATATCTGGGTCCGGGCTCTCAAGCGGTCTACGCCCTTTGCCTCCATTTCCTCTCTCCTATAAAGATTTTTCCGTTAAATATTATAGATTGTGAAAACTTAGAAGACAAGGAAGATGGCTTAATCTTAACGACAAGAAAAAAAAAAAAAAAAAAAAACATGGCCGGACGTGCTTAGAGGAATTCCAACTGAAAGCGTAGTAACATGGTGCAATCATTAACATGGTATTTTGAGCCACAAAATACCACAAATACCAAACGCTTACGCCTTTAGGAACCTGCACTTCATGACGCAAAGGAGCACTATGATCAAGTTTTTGTAGTAAGGATACCTGTGCTGAAGTATTCTCCTTTAACATCGAGGATATATGATTAACATAGAAGGCATTCAAAAGTTTTAATTTACTAAAGGAATTCCTTATGGTAAAATTTCACACTCTTAACAAACCTTTTAGGAGAAGTGCTTTTATATACAGCACACAGACAATTTTCGTTTCTGTGTCTTTTGGTTTATTTCGTTCGCATATTCCAATAAATTAAGTTTCTAAAAGCAATTTTAGACAAAAATAGACTGGTAAATCCTATTATATTTTAAATAGACTCCATAGCTGCAATCACACATTATATAAATAGGCATGCAAATTGAACGATGTAAGTTAAAAGAAATAATGAAGTTAATAATACCTAACCAAACTCTTCTTTACCGCTGCAGTTCTTCTTGGGGCTCATTTCAAGTTCCCATTGTGATATTTTAATTTAAATTATTCATAAAAATGGAAACCTGTCAGTAGCAAAACAGATCGCAGGTTCTAGATAGGTGCCTATTTAAGTCCATGCACAGGATTAGAAGAAACTCATTTAAAGCGCAGTGCCCCTTACAGAGCGGCAACTCTTCCTACTTCACTGCACGGTAGGTTGCTCGAGTATTCCTGTTGCTGCTATCAGCGGCCGTAACCTCCATCTGTTTCTTGTGAAGCATTATTGTTTATAACTTTAAACCCGGGGGGGGGGGGGGGTGAAGACTTAGGTTATTCATTTATATCCCTTATCAGTTTTAAAATTTTAACAAGGTAGTGTCATTTTTTGTAATAGAGCGTCCTTTTAATTAATTTGAGCCCAAAAAGAAAAATTCGCTAAGTATTGTTGTAGGCTTTTAAATTCGCGGACTAATTTTACTTTACAGTGTTTCCAATTGACATTAAGATACTTTTTGAAAACAAGACTTAAAAACCTGAATTGCAAGTCAAAGGCGGAAACTATGAATCACTGCATTTATAGTTCCAGATGTACTGGGTAACTTCTTAGACGTTATTTGCCATTGTATCTCGTATTTCGGATAAAATGTAAACGATCTCAATATTACAATTCTATTTTGGAAGTGACATTAATATTTCACCAGGAAAAACATTTACTCAACTTTTTTCCCAAAATAACTTCCGTTTTTTTAAATAAACCAGAACGTAGGCGAAATAAGTTATAATTAGTTAACAATTTTAGTAGTGTGCATTGTATTAATTCCATTTAGGGATCTACAGTGCTTTAGAAAGCACTCAAAACAAGATTTGTAGCTCTGAGTGAGTTTTATGTTGAGTTAATTGTAAATAGAGAAGAAACATATTGGAAACATGAGCATCTTTGGATTTACGTAGTTGTTCTAAATGGAAATATATTTAGGAAGCTTAAATTTGTTCAGAAAATGGTGAGTTTATACGCTATTAGTACCTCTTTCTAAAGCTTCTCCATACGCAAGGTCAATTAATTCAGTTTTGAAAAACTTCATAGAAACCAGTTTCAAAGTTCTTCACCGTTTATTCCTTAAGGAAAAGTTAGCCTGAAGTAGGCTCAAATTTTACGCCTCCACCAATGATTTTTAAATTGGCAATACTTAAAATATACCACATGAAATCCCAAATACAAGTAAAACTTAGAAAGTTTAATATAAACTCGGTACTTAGCCATAACACAATTCTAAATATGCGCAACCCACATTATAACGATTTAATTTATATTGTAGCGAATTTTAAGCTTGATTGTAACACTGAAAATTTTCTTGTTAGCCATAAATATCTAAAATGGTTTGAGACAAAATAAAACACACGTTTAAAAACTGTTTTGAAGACTGTTTAAATGCTGAAGGATTTTTTTTAGCAGGGCATATGTGATATATCGGTCCTCTAATACGTTTTGGCGTTTACTATTTCATTTATAAACATTTAGGTTGTGGAGAGTGAAAGCATTTGTAAAAGACCAAGATACAGCGCTACGTTCACTTTAATCATCAAAAAAGGCACCATCACCTGCATCGTAATATGCGAGTTTTGTGTGCTTTTCAGTAATATTGATTATTGTATCTGTATTATAGTTAAGTAAATAATTTATTTTAAATTGTTGTGTGATCATGATTTGCAGAGACAGATTTTACCAATTTTTCAAATTTTTTCTTTTATCTTACCTTCTTCAGCAGATTATACGCGTATTTTAGTACCCTAACAGTTTTGATCACTAAAACGCATTCACAATGTAATTTAAAATCATTTTACTTTTTCTGAAATTTGGATACGCTTTCTGGCTGCCGTAAGAACAAATCTTGTGTTGAAATACAGCATACCATGGAAGGGAACATATAACTGTATTCGTAATTCACTCATGAATTTTTGGTACAGGAGTACAATTAGCATGACGGAAAAAATTTTATGTGATATCATAGCGCTAATTTTGTGTTTTGCCTCATATAAAGAGAGCCATTATCTTCTTCAAATCAGAACGGTCCTGTGGTAAATATACGGAAGGAGAGAAAGTGAGACACACATATTTTAACAGAACGCTGTTGATTGGTGATGGAATTTATTACAATCAGCAGCCTAAGAGCGTCTCGTTAAATCACATCTGTTTCTTACTTTCTTCCCTCCCATACGTTTACAACATGGTGGTTCTAGCTTTAGACAGATTATGTAATAAATGTAATGCCTGATTCTTCACTTAAGGGAAATATATCCAAGTCCTGAATCGTTTTGAAGTAAAGCTTTGCGCGATGAAAAGTCTAGTGCTTGTCAATTACTACGCATTAAACACAGTTTTTCGTCGTGTAGTGTCAAGTTTCCATTTCCTAATTTCATATTTTTAAAGCCCACATATGCTGCCCGAACACATTAAGTAGCGAAACTGCAATGATGTTTGCGAGCGGTGCAGTGATATTTTACGACAAATATAGCTATCATTGGGAACTGTGAACTGTTTATGGCAAATGTGAAGAAACAATACCGGATCATCAGGTACTATCAACCCAACACATCCACATGTTCCCCCATCCGACTTCACCCTAATGTTCTCACACAACACAATTTTGTTACACTTGTTGCCGCAAGAGCGACATAAGTCAACGTCTACAAACCTTAAGTTGATAATACGTGCAGCTATTTCTGCGGGAGGGGGGGGGTTGCTTCGATTGGCGTGACGTTATTTATATTCCGTTAAGGTGTATAAATTACGAGTCTTTATTGATAAAAACTTGTAATTGAATAAATACTAGTATATTATACAGAATTAAAATAAGTTACTTTCAGTAATTATAACAAATTGCAAAATGAAGGCAGGAAAGTGCGCGCGCGCGTGTGTGTAATAGAACAAACGATAATTATGGATCACTTAAGGGAACTGATTTCTCATACTTTGAAAACTTTAAATTCGGAAATTATTTTTGGCCTTTTCACTTAAAACCTTTCAAATATATTTAATCATTATCAATATTTCAATACTTTCTTTCATTCCTCCCCCGCAGGAGAAACGTCAAAATTATATGTTAATGACTGCAGCAAGGAAAACCAGTACTGTATGTCACCCAAGAATTCGATATCACGGTTTCACCGGAAATATTTACAGGTTTCGATCCGGAAAAAATAAATCATTTTTAGAAAGAAAAAAATGCATTTCTCTATGTATGAATCTGTGCGTCTGTAAACAGCATAACGAAAACGAAACTTAGATAAGCTGGATACTTGGTATATACGTCCGACATTCCTCAAGGAGCAACAGGAAGGCCGACGAAAAACCCTTATCACGTAACATGAACCTTTATGTAGGAAACATTTTGTTTTTCTTCTAGACGGTTACAAGTACCTTGATTAAAAATATCATACACTCTGACGTATTAACATGAATAGGGTGTAGATACCTCATCAATTTTCTATGAACAGGTTACACCTCTTTTATTGTGATTAAATATGTATGTAGGTATGCAACCATAACAAAAGATAAATTACTTCCGAAGAAACACATCTAGCATTACAAATACAATTTCAGTTTTAAATCACTTAGCCCGTTTAGAAATACTTTTCTTTGTTAGTTGACATTTTTCAGTATATATTTCAAGCCTTAGGTACTTTTGAAACGTCGTACAAACATCCCGTATTTTGCAGTATTACAATAACATATTAGTACGATGTGAAACACATCGGGGATAAAAAATTGGCTATGATTAACAAGAAGTGAAAAATGAGGATTTTTACAGAATAGACTTCAAAGTGTGAAGAAAGTGTGTGTATGTGACTCATATTTCTTAAAATGTTAATGCTTTCGTTATTAATCTGAAATTACCGTCAGTACACAAGAATGAACAAAAGTACGTTTTCGAAATTTCAAAGTTATAAAAAAAATGAATAGCACGAATGTATATCAATTTAAATATTTTTGGATGTGATAAAAACAGAAGATTGGATAAATGATTTCCATATACGGGTATATTTACAAGTTAGGAACATAAATAGAATAATAGAGTAAACTTTCTGCATCTATACGAAGGTATGTAAGGCATAAGTAGGGGTAGTGATATTTAGCATTTTAAAATCAGAAATTTAGCATTCTGATTTTTACATTTAGTGTTTTATAGCATTTAAAAAGTTTAATTTGCGTTTATTTCTTAAATGATGAATATTAGCATTATTTATATGAGATCTAAAACACACTTATGGAGAATTATTAATGACTGAGTTAAAAGTCCATAAAATGTCAATTTTTTTACATTAATATAGGTTAAAGCAATACACAGAAATATAGAACAAGTTGATACAGATTAAAGCATACTGCATAAAACAAAAAATGATAAATGTATACTGATGTAAAACTAGAACAATTTAAAAAGTGCACAAAATTAACCTCGCGCTTACTGACGTGACCTACGCATAGAATGAATGAAAGTTGCGCATAAAACCGAACAGAACTATGAAAATCGGAACTTTGGCAACTGAGAACTCCAAATGGAATTAACATGTGCTTATCACTTCCTTAAAATTAGGATTGCTATTGGTTTTCAGAGAAAAGGATTGAAATTTTCCGTTAACTGGGTTGTGAAGATTGATTTATGATTGTCATTAGGCGTCGTAGGAGGGGTCTCTTTTGTAAAACAACTGAACTCGCTTCAGTACCAAATATAGCTCATATGAGCAATGGTGGAACAATACGCTAATTTAGCGTGAAGGTTTGCTTTCCACATTCCAGAAGAGTGGTCACTTACGTTATAACTTTCTAAACATGTAAAGGTTCTACAGACTCTTCAGTTAAAGTTTCCAGAAGAAAAAGCATTGGGAAAAAAAAAATGATTACTTGAGACATTCTTCGGTTTCGCATTTATATCGCATTTTGAGTCAACTTCGCACTTTATCGCGCTATATCGCATTTGCGAAAAACCACCACCCCTAGGCATAAGTTATCTAAAGTTCCGTTGAATCCCCTCTTGCTCTTATCCCAAGTTACCATTCGCAGTATGCCCGCCGTAACCTCCCTGCTGGTCTTCCGAAACAAAGATGTTAAATATAAAATCCGGGAGTGGTGTTGATCCGCTCGGGTAGCGATATAAGCATGTTCCTCTCACATCCCAGGGATATACGCTAACCTCCTCCCCCGAAATACAAGCACATAAATCGGCAACGCACGACCTTCCTTATCCCAGCTTTACTCGTACTTACCAACGTTCGGAGAAAATACCTACAACCGATCATGAAATATGCTTTCTGGGCTAGGGGATAAAACAACATGCATACGTAATCAAATAATTTAGTAGCGGCAATACTGCGGCACAAGTCAATTGGATGATGCTTCGCGTACTTATCAGATAAGAAACAACGCGTATACAGTTAACTTCCACTGTAATTATTATTGTTATTATTATTACTATTATTACTATTATTATTGTTATTATTGTTGTTAGTCATTGAATGAATCTGCTATCTTCGGAGTACGGCAGTGACAGTTTTAAGTTTACTGACGCCGGCAGATAATCCCAAAAGTCGCTGTTACTTATATTATCAGTTATGTTTATTATTACTATACAATAACCGCATTTAATGTTTGGTATGAATTTACTTTTTAAAACATTAGGTTGAAAAATCCCAACCACCGGCTTCTAACGAATGGAATGTTTGACAATCTGTAGCGATAGAAACAAATAGCATTATGTTCGGTGACGTAGGAATATTTTTATCAATGAGGGCTGTGGAGAGCTTCAGGGACAGGGTACTGGGCATTTAAATCTCCTGATTTTTAGTTCGGTGCACGCTCTAGTTCGAAATGTGTACTACGCTAAACATTTCAGAAACCATTTGATAAAGGAGGAAGGAAATTGTAAAAAATGAACAATTTATTCGTTACAAATTCGCTCTTATACGACTGTAATAGTAGATTATTTATCTTAATATTTTAATTTGGATTAATGTACCCGTTGGCCGTAATATCGAGTCCTGTGTCATATTTTTATTTCATATATATATTAGAAGTATTCATATATATTAGTAGTATATTCATATATATTAGAAGTATTATTATGTCAAATTTCGCACTTTAAGTGCCAATTTCTACTAACGCAAGTTCTGGCAGCGAAAGACAACCGTCGAGTTGCATTTACTCTTCGCCTCTGAGGGGTGTTGTGCTCTCTGGAGGGGAAAGGGAGAAGAGTAGCACATGGCAACTCACAATGATGTGATAAATAGATCTACTATCTGCATTAACTAAAGTGTTCCTCTCACCAGAATGGGGCTATAATTTATGTGTTTGAAATCAACAACTCTAGCCTTTTCTGAGAAAGATTACGGCTAGAGTTTCAACCTCTCAATAAGGCTTCGGCCTTCCAGTAAGCATACGCTCTTGTGCTAACAATGTTGGGATACTAACGTTACGTCCACCGTCAGGCTAGCAAAAGAGCGTATGATTTCTAAAAGACCTAAGCCTTGATGATAAGTTGAAATTCTAGCCTTAATCTTTCTAAAAAGAAAAAAAAAAAAAGCTTGCATTGTTGTCAAAATCATTCCTTATAGTCACACTCCCGCGAGAAAAACACGGTATTTGTTGTCGGCGTATGAAAAACAACTGAACGCGATGGCTCGCAACTGTTTCGCAACTGTTTTGATTGAAGGATTCTTAGCTTCCCTGGTTGATAGGAAGGCTAATTTCCCAATCGGTGGGCGCATAAATAACTTGAAGTTGATTGCGCGAGAAGACGGGGAGGGGTATGAAGACGGCGCCCAAAGCAATAGTTCCTCGCCGCCATTTATTACGCGATACAAAAGCTTGGCTGTGCTCCATCATATATTACAGCAAGCCTAGAGTTAAATCTGACTGACAAAGGCATTTGAAAACCAATATTTTACAAGCATTAATACGCGAGTTCCAATATGACAGCATGACTTGAAGTTTGGGCAAGTTTCTATTTTAATAATTCAAGTTCGTAGAAATTGTGCCTGGAGTAGCTAATTTTGAAACAAATCTTACGTAAGACACTTGCCTCAATCGAGGTTCAAACTCGGGTCACTGTGTTACCTATTTTATAATTTTATTCAGATTATAAGTAGATAAAACGAATATGAATACCTATATGCTAGTTTTAACACGATGATAGTTCCTTAAAATTCGTCTAAAGACAAACCCACTTTAAATCCCTTCGCAATTACAACAATCGCTATCGAGTTCAACAAAAAGCAATTAACGTACCGTAAAAGTAAACATAAAATGTTTAAAAAAATCTAACGAGATACGAACACGAGTCACTGTGAAAAGAGGGAATGTCGTTTGTCTTTAGTCTTGAATTGCACACCTCTTCAAATCACTGTAATTAAAGGCTCAAACTGCTTAATGACTCACCCAACATTGTGCAGTACACATGTATTTAAGTTCCTCCAAGTGTGTCGCGACTTGAGTCGATTTAAACACCACACATACACACAGACACAATGTTGTGCACTATGACAGACACTATGACACCAAGAAACACTGATCCTCGTGGGCAGCGAAGCATGTCGCAGCTACATACACTTGTAAACATACCCTCGCCGATCTGGCGAGGAAGAACTGGTGTATCCTAACCTCAACAGTACGTTCTCCCGCAACTCACTGCGCTGTAGGCAGAGGGAGGAGTCCGCTCCAGCAGCTGGGAGGAGCTTCCATGTTCATCTCCCCACCACCCTTCCCTCTCCTTCACCCCCACCCAAAAAATCTCTACCGCTTTACCATCAATATCCATTTTTCCCTCTATCTGTATCTCTAAAGTCGTATTTTTTTATTTCATCTCGCGGAGTCGATACCCACCTTAGTCGGCGATGTGAAAAGTGGGGTGAGATAACACAAGCCGGTCTACTCCTAGGGAACATATTTTTCGATAAAGTTTCGAAAATGACGTTTTAAAAACCTTCATTGAAAAAGCGGGCCGATTAAATGCCCAGGTGTAAGATTTAAATGGACGAGCGCCAGTGTTTACAAATAGCACGTGAACTGATAAGACTTTATTTTGTCGTAATCTTGTTTTCTTGCATTTAGTGCACATGAAAATATTTCCCATAATGCAATTTTTTTCAATTTTTTTTTTCTTCAAATTTTCAGTGTACAAAAACAGATTGCAGAAAACTAAATGTTTTCTTCATATGTGAATGCTTTTTTATTTTGGAGCTTCTAAATTAAGCGGTTTCCAAAGTATGATTTTTATTAATTGAATTTTCAAAATATATTCCTTAAGATGCAATTTTAATTTAACTATCATTAAATTAAATATTTGCAGCGCTAATTGTTTAAAAACTATACTCTTAAGTAAATATCCTCTTGGAAATGCATTTCATATTTCATTTTCTTAACTCTTTCCTACTCTGATCAAAACAAAATCTGTTCAGTAATCTTCGAGTTTCAAATATGTCATGCATTTTAGAAAAAATATTACATCGAAGATGTGAATTAGGATGTGTTAAGAAGATTGCACCCAAAGTTTCGCAATAGTAGTTTAAAACTGGAAGCGTCATCGCATTTTAAGTGTTTGCTGATGCTTAAAGAAGAAAAACAAATAAATTAAGAAGTATACTTAGTTTAAGTGACAGACTCAATTTTTCATTAATAATAAAAATAGTTATATCAAAATGTTCCCGAATAATTATACTAAAATCACTTTCTGTAATGTATAGATATAGGGATTCATTCTGCAAATAAGGTGCTGAAAATAAGGATATTTATTTATTTACTATCCAATTTTTTGATTCCTATATTACCCAAATGTATATTATTAATATGGTTTACAAATTTATGAATATAATGCGATTTACAAAAACATAACAAAATTCAATATCAAGCTGACAAAAGATGAATCCTTTAGCTTAAGAAATATTTTAAGAAAGTTATGAAATATTGATAGATTTTGTAATTTATCAAAATATGTGTAGGTAAGTGGTTTTGAAAAAGTGTAATCTAAGGATTGAAGCAATAATTAAAGTTCGTATCTTTCAAAACAGAAAAATGGGCAATCAAATAAAATGTGAGGGACATCTTGAAGATGATTTCCACAAATACAATCGCATGCGGATTTGATTTTGAATCGAAATAAGTAAGCTGAAAATTTGCCATGTCCAGTTAAGAATTAAGTGAGAACATAGTTAGGATTAACGAATTTACATTTATGTCTGTCAGAAACCGCTGGGAAATATAAATCCTTAGTCAAAACACCACAATCACTTTTTAACCAGTATTCATTCCAGTCGCTGATGACATTCTCCTTTAATGTTTGCCTCACATAAGAAATAGGGCAAAGAGTGTAAATTATTGGAAGATCTGAAGTCGTCGCTCTCTTTGCAAGCTTATCTGCACGTTCATTTCCGGCAATCCCCACGTGCCCTCTGACCCGTGAAATATACAGATAAGAACCACTTAGTAATTGACTTCTTATTTCAGCTGCAATAGGACTGCAGTTTTTTGTATCTTTCAACTCTGCAATTGCAGCCTGTGAGTCAATGTAAAGGCGAACGGTACATTGTAAGTCTTTACACCATTTCATCGCTTCATGAATTGTTAATAATTTAGCTTGAAATTACTAAAATTGAAAAAAAGGATAGGGGTATTATTTGCTTGCTTTTTAATTCTTGAGTAGAGTATAATGTTTACTCATATGTAAAGCGCAAGTGCCCAAAGCTTTGTCCAGATTGGTCGACATTTTGAACATAAAGAGCTTAAAATATAAGAAGGTGAAGTAGTTTTATGAAGATTTAAGGATTCCTATAACTTTTGACAAGTGCTCTGAAAGCCTCAGCACTATTAGGCTATAACGGGTTGACGTGAGAACACATTATTAGAATATCAGTGTGGTTAATTGTGGAAATCTGTAACATAACCAGTAATATTTGCCACCACTTAGGTGCTGACACTATGCAATGTTTTGAACAGAATGGGCTCAACAATGGCATATGTGTACACATGAGCTGCAGGACACCAATATGAATAGCTCGAACGGAGTGCAAACAACATAACAAGATATAGATACCTATATTTAATAATTATTGCTTTATTACACCAAGCATCTTTTATATGTACTTACCTTAGGTTTTACTTTGTAGTAAAGTAGACTTGTAGACAAGTAGAACTAAGGAGACTGGGGGCAAAAGGCCAAAATTGTAGAAAGGGCTGTCAAATACTAATTGAAAATATTACCTAACAGTTGGTTCCAGTATTAATGCAAGCTTTAATAGAAACGTAAGTTATTTTTAGAAAAGGGTATTAGGTAATGCTCGGTAGGAAATATTAAATAAAATATTACTAAACATAATTGTTTATTCCACAGCAGCAAAGTTACACAAATCACAAAGCTTTCGGGCTATTGAAGATTCTCTCATCAGAAACTACAAAATGCATTCCGAAAAGAATCTTCACTCTTCATATTTGATGGATTAAACAGATATCTCGTTTTGGATGGATAGAGTCAAATTGAAAAATTCAATGCCATGGCCGGGATTTGAACCACGGATCTCCTGGTTTCCGTTCAGTCGCTCTTATCCATTGAGCTACCATGGCCAACAAAGAGCGACATGAGTAAGACATGGACGAAAACCAGGAGATTCGTGGTTCAAATCTCGGCCATGGCATTGAATTTTTCAGTTTAACTCTATCCAAAACTTTAGCCTATACACGGCTAGAGTGAAGGAACGATTAATTTCCATTAATTAACTTAGATATCTCGTTAATTTAGCTTTAAATATCAACAGAGCGTACAGTTCATCAATTACATTACTAACCTGATAAAAATTTAGGACAGTTATAGAATTCAGTACATAGGTACACCTAAGTTTCACTCTCAAATTCAGTTAGTTCTTACAGACAATCTTTACAAAATCGAGATTAATGCTAGATTTTGCAATTAATATGATGGCTGAAAAAGAAAATCGAGTGCTTTGATTTGCTTTATATAGTCAACATGCAGATAAGTTTGAGTTTTATTTTTAAAATATCCAGTTTTCGTGTATATCGAGCAAGTAAACAATTTGGCGAGAAAGCGATAAATTTCCGAAAATTCGTGAAAATCATACGGCATTAAATCACCCACATACATTGTGAAATATACCTATAGATACCTACACCTAATTATTTTTTTCTTTTAACGTTACAAACAAAATGACGTGATTTTGTCTTATTCGTCGAGTTCTATGTGCCCATAAACATACCTATGTTAGTTCAGTGTTATTCTTTGTTAGGGGTTGAGGGTAAGGATTGAAAATTAAGGCAAATTTTGACAATTATAGTTCAATGTCATGGCTGGAATTTGAACCATGGAACTCAAAACAAATTCAATCAAATCCCTGTTATGGCACTGAATTTTTCAGTCTGGCTCTACTCATTCAAACCTTAGCCTACACACGGCTACAGGCCGCGCCGTGGCTCAGTGGTTAGATCGCTTGGCTCTCACCAAGGCGGCCCGGGTTCGATCCCAGGCGACCGCAAAGTGAGATTTTTGGTGGACAACACGGCGCTGGGGCGGGTGTTCTCCGGGATCTCCAGTTTTCCCCGCCATCTCATTCCACCGGTGCTCCATCTTTATCACATGTATCATCAGTGTCAACGCCTGCGGTGCCGTATGTAGTAAAAGCTGGCGTTAAACACTACACTACACTACACACGGCTAGTGTGGAAGAAATTATTATTTCCACCAATTATAGTTCATTTTATCACTCCTTTACTTCCGCATTATAAAATCCTGGTGTAGCAAGTTTTGTCAAAACCGTACCAAGCTACTCCTTGATAACAATGTGCAGCGGAATCAAGGAAGAAAGTATGTGACATAGCCTCATGTGCAACTACCAGTCTTAAAACATTAAATTTTAAAATATTTAAGGTGTCCTCATTAATCCCTTTGGACCGGGAATCGTAAAAACTTTACCTAATTTGCAATAACATGTTAGAAAGTAGCCTTTGATATATTTAAGGGAACGGGTTGAAACTGGGTTTCGTAAGTATTAAAACTACCTGCCACCTAATCTATTTAAAAACCGTTGTACGTCCATTTTTCCGCCTGGACATACGCACAAATTTTCTACTTTTCATTGTCACTATTGATTAACTGTTAAACTAAAACTTGGCAATAATATACGACTGCCACTATCTACTCTTACATTATAACTATTTGTCTGCTCAGGTTCCCTCAGCTTTTCTGAAGTTACGCAGGTACCACCTTCCGGGGGCGAGCAACCCCTGCTCCAAATTCAAGGTACAGGATTCCACAATGGCAATGAAGATTTGTGGGCTTCCATGTAGCGGTACATTCTACATATCACAACATTAAATTACACGGAGGGAAATGGGAATAAAAAAATGTTGCAACGGCGCGCCTTGTTTCCTTTGTGATGTTGCGTACTTAAAAAGAAATATTTCTTACCCCCGTCAAAGGACGTCCCATTCAACATCGCCTTAAATACGTTTATATGGATGTTAGCAAGTACGTAACCGAACCGACCTCGCAATGAATATATTTAGATGTTTGCAGGTATTTAGGCGAAGATGAGAACTGCAGATGGGAATGCAGGGAACGGACGAGGGTGACACAGCTGTGATATTGAGTTATCTGCCATAATCGGTCTCAAACCAGAACGATCCTGTAGTTAACACAAGGAAGAAGGCAAAGAGAAACAGAGATACCTTAACGGCACGCTGTTAGGCTGCTGGTTGGTTCCCGCTGTGAACTGCTTCTATAAATATCTAGCCTAAGAGCTTTCCCTTAAAGTTCTACTTTGAGACAGTGCATAATATTTTATTTACGGAAGGTTTACCTTCGAGATATTTTTACTCTCTGATCCAAAGTTAGGTATCTACTTCCAGTTTCTCAGAAATAGAAAAAATCGTGGTCCTGTGCCGTGGCGTAGTGGGCTAAAACGTCATGCTTTAGTTCCCTGCCACAGAATGCGCCCGGGATAAATCCCATCCCTGGGGGATGCCGATTTTAACTCCCGCGTATAGAATGGTGCCCACTCAGCATCGTGAGGGAATTGAGGAGCTACGCTAGGTAGCGAACCCTGGTCTAGAAAGCCAACTTTCCGGCTTAGAGTGCCGAGATGCTGACCACATCTTCACCGCGTATCGTTTGGATGATCGTCACCTCTAACTTGCGTATGTGGGCGTGAGGCCGGCAGTCGGGTTGGCAGACTCAGGGCTACTTGAGCTCTTACGCCATGGGTTGATTTTTGATTGAAAAGAAACCATAAGAGATGGGCTCTTGGAGGAAGGGCATTCTATTCTACACAATTAAATTTTCAAACTAATTCTAAACTTTCAGGAATTCATTTTAAGAAGTTCCCACGTAATATTCACAATCTAAAAGTGTTATTCTGAAAATTGTTATTATTGGTCATTGAAAAGCCTTCATTACGTTAATCGATAAGAGATCTGCTTAATATATGTAGGTACTTACAGTTTCTATTGCAAGAAACAATGGAATTTTATTTTATGAACAGTGGTTTGTATGAGTATAATTTTAGCACCTACGTTTTACTGTTTTTTTATTTTTTTTAGATGGTCGCTTATTTTTTCAGATTAGGGAACAATAGTAGGTGCTTTGTTATGAAGCATCTGCTACACCATGAAGGATTTGCTTGCCTGTAGAGCATGTGGTGTATTTTGATGAGAATAACAATGTTGCACGTATAAGTTTAATACGAAATCTGTAGCCAACACAATTTATACTGATGAGGTATCTAAAGAAGAATTCTTAAAATCTATAAATCAGACGAAAAATGTGCACCATACTTGCTAGAACCAGTAACTCATTTAATTAATTCAACCTTAACAGAAGGCATGTTCCCAATGTGTTGTAAAGCCCTTACACAAAAGAGGGATAAAGAAGTAGCTAGTAATTATCGCCAGTAGCTCTGTATCCACACTATCTGAACTGCTAGAGAAAATAATTGCAAATAAAATAATATCCTTTTTAGAAAAATACAGAATATGAAACAGCGCTCAGTATGGTTTCAGAAAAAAATGTCGACAGTTAAAGCTATAGCAAAAATAACAGACTGTATAATAGATAATATGGATAAACCTATACACAACAACTGCATTGTTTTAGACTTAACTAAAGCTTTTGACTGTGTGGATAACAAATTACTTCTAGATAAGTTGCATCACTGCGGAATCAGAGGAATTCCATTGAATTTAATAAAAAACATATTTAAGTAATAGAACACAGCAAGTAACTCATCTAACAAATCAATACTTGAAAGACCATTATTAAGAAAAGTATAGCAGTAAAACAAGGAGTTCCACAGGGATCTGATTTAGAGCCAGTCTTATTCATCATATACATAATTGATGTACCGAATCCTCCAAAAAGTAGAATCATAATGTACGCAAATGATACAATAATAATAAATACAGGAAACGTTATAGAGAACTTGGAAAATGTAACAAATCAGAACACTAACCAAATTATCGTGCGCCTTAAACAAAACAGCCTTTATATAAACACAGATAAAACTAACTATATACATTTTCAAACCATTAAAAATAGAAATTGAGCAAATTCCAAAATTATCATTGAGAATAAAGAAGTTACACAAGTAGACTCAACAAAATTTTTAGGATTATTAGTAAACGAACATTTGAAATGGGATAAACATATAGATAAATTATGTAATAAAATATTTTCAGGATTATTTATAATAAAAAGAATGTCAAATTTAAAAAATATATAACTTCAAAAGACAATTTATTAAGGTCAAATCCACCCATACATAGCACATGAAATAATAGTATGAGGTCGCATTACAATGAAAAATACAAAAAGAATATTTAGACTACAAAAACGAGCAGTTAGACTAATTTTAGGTCTAAAATACCGGGAATTGTGCAAAGAAGGTTTCAAAGCATTAAATATACTCACGCTGTACTCCCTCTACATATATGAAACAATAATATACATAAAAAATGAAAACTCCATCTAAGAAACAAATTAACAAATTCATGACCATAACACACGAAGCAAAAATAATTACCATATACAGGCATATGCGTTAGAACTATACAATATGCAACCTACACAGCGACAACCGACCTTTACAATAATTTACGTGAGAATATATAAAAATATAAAAGAAATGAACCAATTTAAAATCAAACTAAAATAGTTTTGCATAACATCTTCTTTCTATTCGCTTGAGGAATATCTAGTTGGATAGTAATATTTGTTGTAGAATGGTGTGTAAATTAAAAAGTTACTATGTAAATATCATATGTAAAGTAACTACATAGAAATGTATTAATACGAAATGTTACATAATTGTGTAATGTTGTCTGTATTTATATATTTTAATATGTGTTATCAATTTAACTGACGTATCCAACAAACACGTACTGTGTTATAAAAGGATGAAAATAAATACAAATGCAAATAAGTATTTGCTAAAAAATGTAGTACAATCCTATTGAGTTTCCGAGCTAGCCACTAGAATACTTCACCGTGTTATAGAAGAATTCGTGCTCATTCATTCGACCGAGAATATTATATGAACTTCTTGGAAGTGACTTTGTAGGTATATGTTTGATGATAGAAATACCTAACATAAATTGGATACCTGCACATTTCCTTGGGGAAGTCTTAGAAACTATAGGAGGTGCTTTAACCAATATTAACCAAAGAATTGTGATTACTTCTTCGCTACATCGAAGACCGTGGATTTTTGAGTGGCGTTGGGAAGGACGTTGGAGTTCATCAGCGCACTCTTTCGTTAAATGTTTCTGAAGTGTTGGATGCTACGCAGAATGCTTAAAACCAGATATTGGATAAATTTCTTCTTCTGTTTTAGTTAATTGATGGAAATTAATTATTTCCTCACACTAGCCGTATATAGGCTAAGGTTTTTGAACCATGGGATTTGAACCACGTTTCTCCTGGTTTCCGTCCAGTCGCGCTGACTTGAGCTACCATGGCCAACTTGCCGTCATGACATTAAACTCTCTATTTGACTCGTATATTTCCCCGGTAAACCACTAGGGGCTCTCGCATTCGAGATACACCGTTTGTGAAAATGTATGAAATGTGTAGTGTTTAACGCCCGCTTTTACTACACACGTCACCGCAGGCGATGACACTGATGATACACGAGATGAAGATGGAGCACTGGTGGAATGAGATGGTGGGGGAAACCGGAGATCCCGGAAGAAACCCGCTCCAGCACCGTGTTGTCCACCACAAGTCTCACTTTGCGGTCGCCTGGGATCGAACCCGGGCCCCTTGGTGAGAGCCAAGCGGTCTAAACACTGAGCCACGGCGCGGCCTACACCGTTTGTGGTGACTTACTATTGTAAGTGCTTAAGTCCCAGGCTTCACTATTTAACTCTTATTCTTTTAGTTAATTGATGGAAATTAATCATTTTCTCACACTAGCCGTATATAGGCTAAGTTTTTTTTATAGATAGTCAACATGAAAAATTCAATGTCACGGCCGGGATTTGAACCACGAACAGAAAACATCATGCGGCAGAAGTAGTTGGATTCCCTTCCGCCATTGGTGCTATAGATTGTATGCATGTTTCTATAAATTAAAGGATGACACACACACACACACACACACAGAGAGAGAGAGAGAGAGAGAGAGAGAGAGAGAGAGAGAGAGAGAGAGAGAGAGAGAGAGAGAGAGAGAGAGAGAGAGAAAGAGAGAGAGATACTCGGAAGGTGTTGAACTTGGAATAATGGTAACGCTGGCTCGAGAACTGCCTGATTGAGCCATTCAAGTAGATTTCTTAGAAGTGCAGCAAATGCCTGCATATACAGCTTAGTTGGCATCAGCGGTGAACTGGTTCAAATTTACATTGGTTTATTGCACAAAATCATGCGCTATGGGACCATAAGTATGCTATCTCCAGTTGTTCCCGCACCAACCCTCTGTAACCGCTTAAGGTTAATTAGTTGAATTCTGAAACTCTCTCAAAATTGGAAGTTTAGAATTTGAAATTACACCTTTTAATGTTTCAGACACGGAATCCTCTAAGTCAATTTTTCTGATTTTCTTTCTCTCCGAATTTCAGCGGCACATTCCCCTAACTACGTAAACTTAAAAGAAAATAGAATTAACGCTACCCTAGGTTTCTTGAAGTAAGTACTGGCTTGGTTTTCGTGCTCCTCGGCAAGCGTTTGTTCGTCGTCACGATCAAATATAGCTTTTCTCACTACCCTTTGAGAGCAGGACACACCCATATCCCCGATTTTACACCCTACAGGAAAGCTATTACACATTCTATTAGCCTCCTAGCCTTATCCTTCTCTCTTTAGGACTGCTTCATATGAAAGATCGTCGTTGGTTCGCACGTCAGCACTTTACTTTGATAATCCATTCATGTGTGTCTTGCTGTGATCTCTTTATATAAACATAGACACAAGCGGAAAGTGGGGGACGAGATGTGAGGCGCTGAAAAAGCTGTCGCCACCAGAACAACTTCACGCTTAAAAAAATCCCTACTTTAATAGAAAGGGAAAATGTGAATCAGAGAGAGAGAGAGAGAGAGAGAGAGAGAGAGAGAGAGAGAGAGAGAGAGAGAGAGAGAGAGAGAGAGAGAGACGGCAAGAGGCAAAAGCGCACGGAGAAGGAGAGAGAAAGAGTTGAAAAATTATTCTTGCTGAACTTCAGTTGACCATTACGATGTGTAATAAACCAAATGATACTGGTGGAAATGTTGATGTTTATAGCGCTCAAACGTACCTCAGTGGAACAGATTTATTGCAATATTTTGTTTCCTGTGAAATAATGCCACTCATTCACAAAATGGCTGTATAGTAAACATCAATATGTATTTAAAAACCAACAAGAACTTAAAGTGTTTCTAATCTAAATCACTATGCATGGACTAGTCGTTCATTTTATTGAGGTTGAGATAATACACAATATGCATATGGGCCAAGTGTTTAGCAGAGCTATCTTGGAATTTATACGTAGATATTAATTTATTTAATATTCGTCTCCCTAGAGAAGCAAGATAATAGGTCCCATTTTGTTCGCCCGCCTGTGTGTCTGCCTCACGTTCAAGAGGTCCCGAGTTCGAATCTCGGTCAGGGTGAGTTACCTGGATAAGGTTTTTCCGGGGTTTTCCCTTATCCTTCAAGACAAATGTCGGGTAACTGTAAGCTCCATGCACCCTGGACTCATTTGAGCATCATTTCACCCAATTCATTCATCGTGCGATATGACTTAACGTTGGAGGACGTAAATTACAAAACAAACAACAACAACGCATTTTGTTTAATGGAACAATAACAGACATTGTTAAAAACATCAGGACCATCCACAAGCCACCTCCGAAGATTAAACATCTGTTGACACCAGTGAAAGTCAAATTGGGCTTCCAAGTTCTGGAAGTGTACCGCATTCCCTGTGAATGTGGGACACCGTATATAGGACACACCGGAAGGGCCATCGCTACTAGAATAATCCAACATGAACGGAGCATTCGTTTAATGCAACATGAGAAGTCTGGGCTGGCAGAGCATTGTTTTGATAACGACCATAGAGCCAATTTTTGGGAGACGACCATCTTGGCAAAATGCAGCAGTTACTGGGAGCGGAGACTTAAGGAAGCTTTGGTGAAAGGAGAACGCTTAATTTTGATGCTGGATTTCAGTTCAGCTCCTCTTGGAAACCGGCCTTAAAATGGAAATCCGTCGATTTAAGAAGCAAAGATCAATACAGCTTGATAATCAAGTTAAGTTACGTTTCTTTGACACAATTTTCTATACTCACGTCATCTCCTGACCTGGCATTTAATTTACTGAAAACAGTATTTTGGTCAGTAGTGCGAATTTTGATAGAGTTTTATCTTTGTTTATAGTTGTGTTATAGCCAGTATTTAATTTGTGGTTATAACATTTTATAAATATCCTAATGATGGGAGAGATGCACACTCCCGAAACGTTGATATCTAATCATCTTTTCACCTGGCTGGCTGCCCGAGAAGAAAGTGAGCGCATTCGTCGCCAGGAAAGCTTCAGGTCTTATTTTAATAAAAGACATTCTGCCTTTTTTTTTGAGGAGTAAAGATTTTAGATTTTAGAGTGCCTCTGGGAGTATTTCCCCGGCGACTCTGGGTTCTTACCCCAGATGAGAGAGCCAACGAATACATTACAATATATTTTAATGACTATAGCTTCTCAACTGCCCCCCCCCAGGGACTTCACCTTACGGTAGGCGCGGGATCGATTCTCTGTACAGGTGTGGGTATTTTCTCCCGCTGAGAGACATGGTCCAGGGTGTACTCAGCCTTGGGAAGTCCCTGGGGGGGGGGGCAATTGAGAAGCTATAGAGTCATTAAAATATATGGTAATGTATTCGTTGACCCTCTCCTCTGGGGTAAGAACCGAGAGTCACCAGGGAAACACTTCCGCAGAGGTACACTAACATCTTTACCTCTCAAAAAAAATCATGTCTTTTATTCTTCCATTAAATAAAATGGGTCCTATTGTCTTTCTAGATTTGTGACTAGGTTCCGGAATTTTAGGTAGAATATTTAATAATTTTAGGTTTCTTATATGTTTTAAATTTTTGAAGAGTTTTCTTGATTAAAATAGGTTTATAAATGTTTTGCTTGTTTATCAGTACAAGTATTTATAATTTTCCTTTTTTGCTACTTATTTGTAAGATATATTCACTTGCTCATTTCATAAAAGTAGGTATACAGTGTCAAAGATATTCATCAAAGAACGCACAAAATAGAGTTTACTGTTTGCTTTCGAGGTTACCTTTGTTTTATAGTTACATACATACCCAAATTTTCTGGGACGAACGATTTCTGTTGTCTCGCAACACATTCCTTTATGACGAAAAAGTTCTTTCAACAGAACAAGACGTCATTGGAGCGTAGACCATTGCGGTCACTGCAGCAGGTTCAGGGGTACCTTTCATGTATACTTTTCTCCCTGCAATACTGAGTTTGATTTTCATGCCTTCAAAACCAGGATTTTGCTAAATAATCTACAACTTCGAAGAGCATGCAGCTCCCACTGGTCCATGTATTCGTTTTCTGGAAACAATGTCAATGTTATCCAGAGCATCTTTCAGTGACAAAGCCATAATTTCCAACCGGTGAATAGCTTTTGGTATAAAACCAAAATGCATGTTAATATAAACAAGGGAAGTTGCGAGAGTTGGGCTCTTGAGTTATCTCTTAGCCTTGGCAATGGAGGAAGCTTCTGTTTCATTTAATTCATTGACGACGTTTTTAATGTCCTTTAAGTGCTCGACAGAGTAAACGGCAGCAGACAGCCAGGCTCCAAAATGCGAAAGTATCGGCTCAGGAGGAAGAATGTTTGCCGATACTGTTTTCTCTTTGAACAATTGTATAGGTGTTGGGGCTTTTAAGAAAACCTTCTTGACCGAAGTGTTTCGGAGCTGCAGAATTCGAAGCTCGGTCGGACTGATTCCTTATTGAGACGAATGCCATTTAAGTGTGCCTTTCACTTGTGTTTTTTAATTTACTCCCGAATATGACCTTAGAAATTAATTTTGAAAATCTGAAAATAACATTCTTTGTTTCAAAAAGGGAAATCACCTATTTGGTTTATTTTATTATCAAACCCTCATTTACCTAAGGCCTTTTTTAGGTGAAATGAGATTAAAACCTAAAAATCCGGGTCCTACTTACGACACGCCACACTCCAATTTTCATGTCAGAGTGAGACGTTTCACATGATCGTTTCATTGGCTGCTGTTGTAGTATAGACTGTTGTGCGGTAAAAATTAGTTCGTTATTTAACTGGTGATATATCTTTATATGTTGGAAGAGAATTGTCAAAGTTATATTTTCGTAACTGTTTGAACTAAATATATTACGCAACAGAGTTGATTTACCTGAAATGCATGTTAATTCTTAAACGAAGTAAAGCGGAGGTTCCTTTGCTCTCAGCCCGTCTTTCACATGGCACGATAGCACGTGATTTAGCGGTAGTGATGACATTTGTTTATATAAAGGACAGTTAGACTGTACCGGGATAAAAATAGCAAAATATACTACTTTGACGAGACTTATGTGATTGAGGGACACACGAAAAGTAAAGTATGGAGTGACACGACTTTTAAGACTGAAAGACAACCATTTTTGCAAGGTAAGTGTGCTGGTTTAAATCCCAGTGAAAAAGGCTGAAGGCCTTTCGTTATAAACAGTTTCAGTTTCATTCCTCATTCATTCAGTTTCAACTTGCTCAGTTTCATTATAAACTTCATTATTTTTGCATGCCTTCATATTCTTATTTGTATGATTTTATCTATCTTCCTGGCAATTATTATGACGTTTACTGCAGTTTTAAATGTGACGGGAAGGCACCGCCTATGGCGCGAACGCATTAGCCAGTTAGGAGGGGGGAGGTTGTTGCACGCGCAGTGATACATGACAGCGGGGCAAGGTTATATGAAACAGAGATTAGTTTAAAAATCAGCGTGAACACAGTTGATAGCAGACTTCAGAAAACCTTTGTTATTACATTAATATAATTATATATTGAATATTAATAAAATTAAATAATTATAGGCTTGCATTGAAAGATTTTTCTTCTCTTAAGAAACTAGATTTAGAAGATGCCTGCTCAATGATGCTTAGATTTTTATACTGACAAGGATACATTGATGGCACTGATAGAACTGCGTTTATTCATAGTGGAAATAGTTTTAAAAAACATATCCCTGTCACAGCTTTATCTCACATATGGTTCCTCTTCACCGAGAAAACGTTTTAAGTTGACTGATTTAGATCAATTTCGTTCAACGTTCAGCTGCCTGGGACTGGATAATAAATGTTGCCCAGTACCGAAACTACAAAGTATCTGCTCGCAAGACAGCAACAAATAACTTACAGACAAGATTGTTTTTCTCCAGAGAGAAAAAAAAAGAGGAGATAAAAACTGAATATTTTTAATGTTTTCTGTTTAATGCTTTTCAAACACCATATGTGCAAGGATTTAGATACACATTATCAATGAATCGTTGTAATTCCTAATACTTCTTGCTTGTCATATGTGGGCGTATGGGAGGCATAGAGAGAGGGAGTATTCTAGCTCCACCTGTAACTTCATTATGACAAGGTGGAAAGCACAAACTAAAAAATTTGGAAGTTATGCGATAAACTGGGTCTAAGGAGTATTTAATGTATAGAAAGAAATTTCAATTGTTTTGCAAAATCATTAAAATTTTGTGTGCCGTAGGTGTATTTTTCAAGATACGAGTGAATGGTAAAAGGTCAAAGCGAACAGAAGAAAACTAGTTTTTAGATTTTTACAAATACGAAATTGTACATTACTTTAAAAGCATTTAGACGTGAATGGAAATAATCGGACAGTTTACTGTAATTTTACCTACAGTATCTATTCTTAAATATGTTCGTAATTATAAATACCAGTTGTCTTTACCACTCTAAATCTACATCAGATTATTTGTTAAATATTGGCTCTTCATTCTCAGTTTTTAATGCTTAACTCGAACTTTTAACATTTTACTTAACATGTACTAAATTTTAATCTATAGTCTAACACTTATTTTATAGGCACCTTTAGTGCCTATAAACTCTAAAACTCTGCTATTTATTACATACGTTTATATCCTCACAGTAACAAAAATGCCATTCTCAGGGACTGTGTATTATCCCAGCATTTCTGCCACAAAAATTCAACAGAATTATAAACTTGTCAATTTCTCGTCCAAAACGAGATATTTGGTGACAGTAAGATGGGGAATTCAGACACTCTGAAAGCCTCCCGCAGCAAGGGGCATGAAAACTTCATTTCTATCCTGCTGTGGTCCATGAAGTGACCAAAAGACCCCTTCTTCCTCCCTTGCCTCAAGCAAATTTAAATTCTGCTGTATGCGACCGCACTTTTCTCCCACCCCACCAAGAACTTGTCTGAATACAGTTTTTATGCCTCTTTCACATGCATCAATACCACCATGGACAGTGTTCAGTTATGGCAAACTCAAATGCTACCAGAACGCAACCAGAGCAAGCGAAGTTCAGCACTAGACCCTGCTCTTTGTGCCATATCTCCCAACGCACGTACACTCTCTCGTGTTAAATCTTCAAGGCCTCAAACCGACGAACTTTATAAGTATACCTATACTGATAATGGAGAAGTCGGGGGACAGGAAATCCGGGGCAAGGATGTAATTAACCTACCCAGCATTCGCCTGGCGACCCTGGAAACCCCGGGAAAAAACCCGTGGGTCAGGTAGGATTGCCACAGGGGCAAACCTGGACCTCCCGAATGCGAGCCATAGACGAAACCGCCTGAGGTATCTCGTTCAGTCCTTATCTAGTTAAGCAACACTGCCAAGTTTGACATTTCCCCAAGTTTAAATTTTTTTAGTGTTTGCAAAATATTAACAAAAGTAGCCTTCATAAGCGCGTCACTTAATTAAAAATGGCACATTGTAGCAATTTCTAAAGTTAAATTGTTGGAATGTTGTTGACAGGCTCTAAAGAAATTAATAAATTGATTATCGGGTTCTTCGAAAAATGTTACTTCTGCCCACATCGGGCATGTGATTGGGGTATACTACTTGAGGGTGGGACGTGGTCAGCGCCTCGAGTCACTCCCGGCCGGTGAATGCAGCCTTCACAACCAGAAGTCGCTACATCTCAATCGGAGCGCTCCAGACTTCACCCCCTCCCTGACCTCACGAGCTGATTTCATTCCCGACCAGGTCTCACACACCGAAGAAAACCTCCTCACCGATAACGGGAATCGACCTAGGGGATTCCGTGTAGCTGCGCTACCCCCGCCCTAAGCAGACTATTAAGAACAATCAGAATGTTCGAATGTGTTCTATAAACTACAAACAATAAATTGTATTTGAAATATTGAGGAATTTTGTTCTTCTTGCTTATCTGCTACCGTTTAAATCAGATGATTAAATCATTTTTATGAATACTACGATAATTGAACCGCACTTGAAAGCTTCTGAACAATTTCTCTAGCAAATAACTGAATGTCGTATATGTTGCGGGTACCAGGCACTGGAACAGGCTTTTAAAATCCTAAATTCTTCTTTAGAAAACCCATAATCTACCTCACCCAATGTAATATTCATTCAATTGTTCCTGTTTTGTACCAGCTGAAAAAGTCTTTGGAACAGATGTACAGATATAGTGTTATAATAATTAAAGCAATCTGAAGTTATACGTAAGTTCTTCTTAGAAACTGTCCCGCTTAGTGGTCTTTTTTTTTACAACATTTCGAATAGCTGCCTGCAAATTATTTCAAAGTCATTACTGAATTTCGTCTTGATTAATGAAAGAAGAGTTTCCTACAAAGTCGTGCTAAACAATTAGCTGGTCTAGCTGAACTGAGGTTTGCTGTCACACGAGAATTTAAGTTTTTGAGATTACATAAAGAATGACTCACTATTGTGTGTTTTAAATGGGAAGAGTTCTCGCCTCTTCCGAATCAGTTGCGTTAGAGCCTTCAGCGTTGTCACCTCGTTATCCGCACTCTTAACATTTCCCTCTCTCTGGCACACTTGCGAGTGTTCTAGGCGCTAACGCAAACTGAATTTTCCAAAGTTTTATAATAATTCAGTTGTTGAAATCACAATTGCAACGTGTATATTCGTATATTACGTAAATGGTTTAATATTTAGTTTAAATTAATTATAATTTATGAATTACTTATTTTACTAATCCAGTTAAAATACCAGCGGTGCATGCGTATAGCTGCGAATGTGGCTTAAGTTAAGAGATAATTCGTCATTGCCATTGTCTTCTTTGTCTGAGTACTGCAAATTTATGATGATACGTTTCAAAATTTCATTAAGTGCTATTTCTTTCCAAAAGTCGTCTTCTTGTAGTATATTTGATGTGTCACGCAGTTTTCTCAGTATTGTATTTCCTTGTCAATTTCTTCATGTATAAGTAGTTCAACGTCAGTCAGTTTCTTTATTTATATTTACTTGCTTATAAGTTTTAATTATTAATTGTAAAAATCAAATAAAGTACAAACCTTCCAAAATATTTCAAACAGTTGAATGGTCTCGTGAACTATCAGGAAGATGTGCCGTTTCTGGGTGGTGAAATAAAATGTGTGCTATTTAATACCCCCTTTTACTACATACGGCACCACAGGAGGTGGCTGATGATACAGGAGGTGAAAATGGAGCACCGATGGAATGAGATGGCGGAGGAAACGGGGAATCCCGGAGAAAACCCGCCCAGCACCGTGTTGTCCACCACTTAATTCACTTGGTGGTTGCCTGGGATCTTGGTGAGAGTCGAACGGTCTAACCACTCAGCCACGGCGCGGCCGTTTTTGGTTGCTGAAGCGTTTGTAGGGAAAGGAACGTTAATGAGATATTATAAGTGGAACACTGGTTTACCAAAAAGAGTTGGCCGTAAGTTCACAATCGGTCAGTTGGCAGGGCTTTGAAACATGGATCTCCTGGGTTCCGTCCAGTCGCTTTTACCCATTGAGCTACCATGGCCAACGTGTCGTCCTGACATTAAATTCTCGAATTGACTCATATTTTCTTTGTAAACCACTAGGGGCTCTCGTATTCGAGATAACGCCGTTTGTAGCGACTTACTATTGTAAATACATGAGTCAATCAGCTTTAATCAGTCAAATGTTTGTTAATATATGCCAGCAGTATATATTTTAATATTATTGTGCATTAACAATTATTTAGCTCTGCATTAGATCCTACTTGGTCAAAGTAATTAGCAGTTAAATTTATTTTACCATAAAGAAATTAGATAAAGCACTCACGTTGTTAACTTACTCGGTGTGCATTGTTGAGAGCAAACATTTCAAAAATAGCATTATCTACAGAATATGCGAAAATAGAGGAATTAAAAAACATATCTACTTACATGACTAACAGTAAGAGTTGGAGAATTTTAACTTATGGGTTATGATGAATGTAAAGTTTTCAATAAATCTACGGATTAAACTTGATTTAATTTATGAATTAACGCGCATATGATAGTATAGAAAGTAGCGTTTCACGTTAGCGAAAATAAATGCGATAGTGTTAATCAAACAGCCTGAAGAAGAGGACTGCATTGATGTCTTTAGCAAACTTAAAGGAAGATACATAACTGTGCTGGTTCCATACGTTATTTCGAAGAGAACATACAGATTTTTGGATGGTTGTGGTTAATGGTACACCCTTCACTGAAAATTACAGTTGAAGTAAGTACAATGGTCATCATATCCACAACGAACATGCTGATAATTTTAACAAATGAAGTTGAAATATAAACCGACAGATGAAAGACAAGTGGCTACCCAGTTGATTCTACTGTAGCCATTACAGCCTCTTCCCTCATTACGTACACAAACCAGAAATCATGTTCCAACTAGATATTTTGGCATGTCGGTTATTCTTGGAGTACAAGTTAGCATAACAAGCAGATCATTTAGGAGACACAGTTTCATTTACACAACGGTATCCCTCTTGACTTCTTCACACCCTGACCCTTAGGGTCACCCGCTGTTCAGGAAGGGAGAAAACAGCTTTTCCAACTTTCCCTTCTCAGAGCCCGTTCTAAAATTTCTCCGTGGTGTCCAACACATGCATGATGGTAATTGAAATCGGCCGCAGCGGCCAAGGAAGTGACCCTCCCCTCCCTTCCACACAATCTGAACTGGACCACCACCGAGTATAATATACACTCTTCAAGAGGGGTGAGGCCATACAAAGTTACCCCCGAAGTTTCCATCATTGCTACAACACAACACAATGCCAGTGGTCAGGCACCATGCAAATGCCTGAATGAGATTGACATACAATCTTCCTTTTCTTCTCTAGCTGTTTAAAACCTCAAAACATTTCTTCCTCCCCGAAGGCACAAAAATGCTTCTTAGATATGTCTTGGTGGACGATCTGAGGATTCTTGGCCATGCATCACAACCGACCAGAACGTTTAGCGTTTGCTTTCCCTTTTATGTTATCACCTGAAGATCTAGTTTGAATCATTTCTGTTTCTGTTTTAGATCCGTTATCCATCGATTCACTTTACCTTACACTAACATTTACAATCGATAAACATGCATATGATTCTGTGACCTCTATATCTTGTCGCTTTGATTCCTAAAAGTAACTTTACATTTACCGAGCGGGCGGGCTCAGGCGGTTTCGTCTGTGGTCCACATTCGATTCCCGTGGCCGACTTAACTGACACTGGGATTTTTTCGGGGATTTTCCGGGTCGCCACACGAATGCTGGGTAGGTTAATTATATCCCCCAATTTCGTGTCCCTCCACTTCATCTCCTTTATCATTTCATGTCATCTTATCTGGTAGTCTCTACCAGGCTAGAAGTGTCGGCGGGTGTCTCGGTGGTGCATGGCAGGATGATATGCTCCGAGTGAACCACTCCGGTAGGTCGGTTGCCGGTCTCCGTAACGGCTGTTGGGACTGCTTCCGAATCACATTAGGGGGGATATCCGTTGTGCTGACCTAGCGGGGGAGATTTTCATCTAAGTAAACTACAGGGATCATGCACTCTGCACTGTTGTGACTCCTTGGAACGGCTGCCCTCTGTCCCCTCTCGCCTCATCGTTCCTCCCAGGTATGTCCCACTTGGGGGCATACGTACAATAGATCTTGACCGTTCGTAGTGCCGAATCTCCTACGTAGTAATTCTAATCCTAAATTTGCATTTTGTTGACACTTTCATTAATCAAGATAGAACAGAAAAATTTTGCAACAAGTGCATAAAATTGATGATTATGGTAAAAGGAAACGTTTTTCACATGAACGAGTGAGTGAATTTTCATGAGTATCAGATTAAGACTGTCCAATATAGTTGATCTCAGACTTCAACGTCCCTGCTGTAAATATATGGAAGGTGAGAAAGAGACAGACCTACTTTAACGGAACGCTCTTAGGTACTAATTGGTGGAAGATAATTCATAGGAGTTCATAGAAACAGTTCTCTCCAGGAACCTATTAATTTTCCGATGATTGGCAGCCTAAGAGCGTTCCTTTAAAGTATCTCTGTCTCTCTATCATCTTCCATTTGTTTACAAAAGAACCGTTCCAGTTTGAAAAATGATTATAGTTGCATACATCATTTTATGCAATCTTAGCACCGTAAGGAGATAACTCCTGAAATAGATTCTTCGACATTTAAAGGTGCTATATTCGTATGTGAGATCGTCCTCATATACTATGTGACATCAGCATGCAAATTTATGTTTTATTATCGTTGCAATACACCAAACAAGATTCGTCTTCCGTGGTCTAGAAGTAACATGTTAGCCCCTGATTCCCGAGGTCACTGGTTCGAACCCGGTGGAAGGCGATGCATTTTTTCTCGCTTTAAATATTCTTGGAATGGCTTTCTTCGGAAGGGCGATAAAGCAGATGGCCCCGTGTGTGGTATGTTTAAGACACGCAAAGGATGCTAAAGTTTGATAAAATAGCCTCTGAGCAAAATTAAGCGCCCAGCCTAAAGTGAGATACTGTAAACCACGCAGTTAGTGTTGATAAATAAAGTACAATTTCAATTGTACTTCACATAATGATGTATATAGCCCCAATAGAAGATCATGCAGTAACTTATTAATACCATCACGTAGACTAAGTAAATCATTGAATAATCATCCCTGTATTAGTTTGAAACTTAACAATAAACTTTCAAATTCTGTGAAAAACTGTCTTAATTTTAAAAGTAGTCTTAAGAAATTCTTAGTTGACAACTGTTTTATGACTTAAATGAATATTATTGTTTATAATTGTTACAGGTTAGTTACTACAATGATGCATGTATATACTGTATGACAAAACATTTTACAAATTGTATTTGTTCAATGGTAAATAACATTCTATCTATCTATAAAAAACACCGAGTATATGAAATGCTGGGAAAGAAGGTGACACCCCGTTTATGATAATATGAAGATGTTCTGTCTAGAACAGCTATGAATGCCGGATTATTTCATTATTTATCTCCTACAATTTATAATGGCAAGATTGCCTAAAGTAGTGGATACCTACTCATAGACTCGTGATTATTCATCTGTTGCACAAATCGCCTTTGCGTTTCATTATATTTGAAACGGAAGGATTCCATTAAAATACTCTTACCTATCTTTCTTTCTCTTACGAGGGTCGGATGATAAGTCTCGGGCCTCACATAGAGGTGGCGACACTGGGCTAGTTTGACGGATATCATCATGTAGTTTAACTCTACACTAGCTTTCATCCACAGTTACAGGTCAATAGCGTATTTATTTTTTGAATAACAGCATTTTAAACAAGAAAAGTGTAGAGGTTCACGAAAATGGAGGATTTGAAAAAATGAGCAGTTATTAAATACTTCTATTTGAAAGATTTAACGTCTAAATAAATCAAGAAGGAAATGGACAGTACTGTCCCTTCATATACAATGGTCAAAAGTGGGCTGCAGATTTTAAAATGGGACGTACAAGCACTAGTGATGAGCCTCGTTCTGGGCGCTCTGTGGAAGTCACAACTCCAGAGATTATTGGAAAAAATGCATTGTTTAGTACTCGGAGACCGCAGATAAAAGTAGTTTGAGATAGTAGAGGCTGTAAATATATCAAAAGAACGTGCAAGTAATATTTTAAGTAAAGTTTGGGCTTTCATAAGAGCTGTATAAAATGGGCGCCAGTTTATTGACACCTGATCAGAAGTTGCAAAGCAAAACTGTTTCTGTTTAGAACTTGGAGCTCTACCATAAAACTCCAGTGATATTTTGAGACGACTTATTACCATGAATGAAACTTGGATATATCATAACACTCCAAAAAGTAAATCACAGTTAAAATAGTGCCCTGCACCATGTGAACCAACTCCAAAACAAGGCAAAGTCAATTTTGTTAGCTAACAAGGTTATGGTGAGTGTTTCCTGGGATGCACTGTGAATTATTTTTATTGATTATTTGGAAAATGGTAAAAATTTTACTTGTGATTACAACGCAAGCTCACTGCAACGTTTGAGTGACGAGGTGAAAAGGGAAGACCTTATTTGGCAAAGAAACAAACCTTGCTTTCTCACGACAATGCACCGGCCCACCGTTCAGTCATTGCAATGAGAAAAAACTGTGCGAATTAAAGTTCGAATTAATTGTTCCTTCACACTGGCCTTGCGTAGGCTAAAATGTGAAAAAATAGAGTCAGACTGAAAAATTCAATGCCGTAGCCGGGATTTGAACCACAGATCTTCTGGTCTCCGTCCAGCCGCTCTAACTAATGGTTTACCGGGAAAATTACGAGTCAGTTGGAGAATTTATAGTAGCTCAATGGTTAGAGCGGCTGGACGGAGACCAGAAGATCCGTGATTCAAATCCTGGCTATGGCATTGAATTTTTCAGTCTGACTCTACGTTTCCAAAGTTCGAATTTCTTGAACATCCATCCTGTTCGCCAGATCAAGTACTCTATTCCCGAACCTCAAAAAGTGTCTTAGAGGTCGAAGATTTCACAGCAACGAAGTGGTCATTGATGCGGTAAACAGTTATTTTGTGGACCCTGATAAGTCGCACTACAAAGACGGTTTAATTAAATTACAACACCGATATGACAAATGTATTTGCCGTTCTGGAGAATATGTTGAGAAATAAAGAGAAACATTAAATTTGTGTAATTTTTTTTTTATTTCTTTATTTTTATGCCGGGACCTACCAGCTGACTCTCACATTAACCTCGTCATATGGAGGACCTCGTCTCATTTCTTACATCAACGTTTTTGACCAGATGCCTGTGGAAGAGAAGAGGGGTTTTGGATCAGAGAGGGTTTCCAGGATGGGTGATCAGCCCAACGCCTGGTATGAAAGTGCAGATGTAGGTGATATGGAATAATGGGGAAATAGTTTAAAGGAACGGTGATTATGGAGCAGTTGGTGAAGTGAATGCTGAAGTGAACCGAGGAAAACCCACCCAGAAGCCGCTTTATCCATCACAAGTACTACACCACATACGGTCCCCTGAGATCGAATCCGGCCGCCTCAATGAGAGGTGAGCGGTAAAAGTTGTTTACTTTTATTCTTAAAAGGCCTCTTTTGAAATACCAACAAATTAAACTGATAATGTTTATTTTATATGCTGACCAAACAAAAAACTGAAAACGGAACTGCTAGATTAAACTTGGTTTTGTATGATTGCAGAACTGGTAGATTCACTAAGTGCAGTATACACAATTATAATTAATTAAATATTTTTACCCTAAATGACCGCCATATAAGTGACTTTTCAGCAATGGTTCGCTTTGATAAGAAAGCCCGTAAAGCAACCACTGGGTTGCTTATGTGTGCTACAAATTTTGTATTATTGTGCTGCATATATGTATGGACCCTCTCTTGGGACGGAAGGTATTAGGTTCGAACTGTGAACGTTTACAAGCTTTTATGTGGAATATGTAAATATGCTTAGTGGCTGTACAAGCTTTTTGTTCTTGTCAAACATTTAACATTTATTAGTTGCTCACAATAAGCAAATATTTTATGAACTTCTAATAATAAGCATGATAAAAGACTCTTTGTTCCATAAATACGATCCGCGTCATTTTGTTGGGCGAATATCTAAATATAATCTATTTTTATTTCATTTACAATCGATTATTCAAAGCTTAATAGAGCATTGGCGGTGGCGTTTTTATAATGTAAATAAAGGTTGAAAGTTACAATGAGAAGTGCTACAGTTACTAAATCCCCAAGGGTCTACATAGGTAATGACTGTGCTTGTTTTATTAATATAAAGGGAAATATATAGACTAAGGTTTCGTGCATTTATTACAAACTTCGGTTGTATATTCCCAACATCAAATACTTTGTTGAATTTTTCCTAATGCTCAGCATTAGTAGCAGCACTTTAGCATATACAATATTGTTCAGAATGTACCATGAAAGAGTTATTTTTAACGTTCCAATGATTTCGAAACTCCTTAAGAGCAAGAAGTCGTAATGTTGGTGAGGTTGATCGGTTTTCACAATTTCAGTTTCAGTAACACGCGTTTGGAGTGTGGAGTTACGCAGTATATGACTTTGCTGCAGCTGTGAAGAAATGTTGCCAACAAAACCACAGGGATGGCCAAAATATTAGAATACGTGGTTGTTCTGCGAGCTAGACTTTCACTTGTTACAAATTATGTTCTATTAGGCTTTTGTTTCTGAAGTCCCCCCCTCCCCAAAGCGAAAAGTAATTCAGTTACCAATTATAGAACTTTAGGCTACACGAATTGAAAGCGAGGATTCACAAATAATTTAAGATGTGGCTGAGACTGAAATTTCGAAAGAAATCCATAAAACGCTCAATTCCTGTAACGTACACTGGCCTGCATAAGTGGCCCCTTCCCCTACAGGTGTAGGTTACACCACCAAGGGGGACACCTCGCACACTACGACCTACATACATCATTGTGGTAGGCCACAGGCTGCAGACAGGTCACACAGATGTTCGTAAGTTCCTAACAACTTCAGCCTTGGAAGAACTTCTTACTACTGGAGCAACCTACAGTGGGCGTCGGTCAAGAAGCCTTCTAGTGTCCATAGGCAGTATCATATCCTTTGAGCAAGCACCCGCGCCGTCTGTTCGGCACCGCCATACTTTACAAAACCTAAAGCACGCCTGAAAAATGAGAAGGAAAAGGAATGAATGGGAAATTATGTAAGAAAATTGTGGTAAATAAGAAACAACGTCGACATTCATGTACTGTCCAGTAAAACCACGAAAAGCTTCAGGTCAGAGAGAATGGTCGACAGAAATCGAACTCGGGACCTCCAAAGCGCGAGATTCAAACGTTCCCGCGAATCTAACTTACTCGATTCCATTTCCTCAGATCGAAATAATGTTTTCCTCTCCGTAAGATTTCCACCTTGAGGTAATCAAACTTTGAATCCACCCAGCAGCTATCAGTTCTTTGTGTGACTGTCCCAAAACCAATGCATGGTGTTATAGTCAGTGTAAAGTGACGGGGTGGTTAGGAGACCACTTTTATAAAACAGCTCCGCTACAACTGCTACTCCAGGAAGCGTTTAACTAATACGGTGTACTAGGGAAAGATGCGAAGGATTAATTATTTACATGTTTCATTAAACGACATTTATATGACAGCTTCCATTATCGGCATGCTCAGGAAGGTTGTTTATTTCCACCATAGAACGGTAATGAGAAAACCTGAAATTAAGAAATTGTGCAGTATACAAGATTTAAGTGTATATGTAAAAGAACATAGTCCAAACTTTAATTTTCGTATTATTATGTTATATTTTTGCAGCAAAATTCAATGATGTACTAATTTAACCGTGATCCACTAGGAAGAACCTCGTAATGTTACCCCTCAAAGCTTAATCCATGTTTTCAAGGAGGTAAGGTATTCTACTAATCCAATTGTTGCCATTATGCTCAAGGTTGGGACTACATTTGTCACTACTATCATAAAAGCAACTTTTTATCCACATCTGTATACAAACTATACTACCTATATAAAATTTTCTTATAATAAATGAACATTAATGTATTTGATATTAAAGTAGGTAAAACATTAGGCTCATTGCAGGGCGTCTATTCAGGAAGAACTAATAGAGATAATGCAATATTCGCACGAATATGAATTTCTGAAGGAAATATCGGACGGATGCAAGGAAAGATGAGAAATTAGACGACCTATCTGCCTAAGACCCTGTGGCCTCCTGTGGTTTCTTACTTCATCCCTTCCTCTTTGGGAGTGTTAGCCAAAATAGAACTCTATGGTCGCTCACAGGAGGTGTCCTCCTTCGTTGTCTACCCTGTACTGCCGTAGCACTTTGAGAATGAGGATTTAGATTTAGTCAGAAACACAGAACACACCTAATTCTGATAGTTATAAAATAGATTTGTAATAACAAAAACACCGTTTAGCATGTTTAACAAAAACATTTTATGAACCAATTTAATATTTTGAGCCCTTTAGAAAATATTATGTAATGTGATACTGCGAATGGCTACTAAAGTCTTCAAACTATGGATGTACATACCAAAATCGTCAGACATGAATTCCCTAATGGTGTATAGCCAAGTTATTACTAAAAGCTAACAACTACTTATGTTATTAGAGTTATCGGAAACTAAAAATACGTAAGATGCTCCATTTTCTTATATATTTCTTATAAATATTCTTTCTGTAGAGAATTTCTACAATAGAGTGCAGCAAGCACAGGGCGCAATGAAGTTCATGAGCTCCTTCACTCAGGTAAAATAACATTGTTTCTTAAAGTCTAACATATTGTAGATTACGAGGAAATTAATTTGACAGCTTGCACATTAGTCATTTTAAAGACTATATGGTTATCTCTATCGCAAATATTCGTAAATTTATCTGGAACGTCACATTTTGGTGATTAAAAAATTCTGAACGAGTCTCTTGGTGATGAAAACTAAGTACCCTTGGTGCAATATTGTAACAGACCGGGATTTGGTCAAAGTCATTACTGTGGTTAACACTAACAAATTAAGTAATACAGCAATCTAAATTTATTATTATTATTATTATTATTATTATTATTATTATTATTATTATTATTATTATTATTATTATTATTATTATTATTATTATTATTATTATTATTATTATTATTATTATTATTATTATTATTATTATTATTATTATTATTATTATTATTATTATTATTATTATTATTATTATTATTATTATTATTATTATTATTATTATTATTATTATTATTATTATTATTATTATTATTACACATTTTATTCCTATCTTAGAAAATTATGTATCCAAATAGACTTCTTAGCTGTCGGCTAGTCAAACAGCATAGAGAGGGAGAGTGAGAGGGAGAGAAGGATCTATCCAGGTTTTTTTTATGCACGAAAGTTATTCCACTCAAATTTACATCCTTGGACAATATTCTCTTGGTTACAGTTAATCACATATTGCGATTCTGAATACGGTATAACATCAGAAAGAACAACGTTTAGCAAAACGTGGTCTTCGTACCGAATGCATTTAATGGTGATGAGTGATGGCACACATTTTATATAATTGCTAACAGCGATAAATAGAAAATAAAAATGCGACACTTTCATTTGCTGATTTTATTCAATTCCAGTCATTGTACTCGTTATTTTTCCCTGGCTACTTGCAGGTTTTCTCTTATTCTAGGAAGATAATGTTGGGTAAGGAATCGATTTATATCTTACATTTAGCCAGTAAGGGACTTAAGAATATCTTCCCCACATTGAGTAAGCGTGATAGGCATTGGTGCTGTGAACGCTATTATAAAATGGAACTATAATTAAAAGGTTGTATTTAGAAGTTTTCTGCAACATTTACATAGACTTCATAATGAAATATACGTCTGTGTAGTGAAGGTAAGGGCAAACCTTTGTAAAAGTACATTTTCTCTTTCTGCCTTAATAAAAGCAGAAGGTGAGGAGGGGTTTGCAGGCAGGATGAGTTCCCTCAGGAGCGTAGCCTCTTTTAACACCTTTATCAGAGAGGACGCCTTCTGTTTGTAGCTCGGTTAAATTAAGGGGGGGGGGGTGGAGCAACTACCAGAGCTCTTTTTTTAATTTCCTGCAGTACTAGTGGCAGTGTGTCACAACGGACGACCATTCTTCCTCCCGCACTTGCAGATGACAGCAGTTCACTTCCTATATTATTTAAAGAGAAAAAGAACATCAAGTGAATGTTTAAAAACACAGAACCTAGCCTTGTCATGTACTTAACTGTACCCTTCACAGATAAAACAAAGGGAACTTGGAAGTTTCTAGACAGCGCCTAAAGCTTCCAATGCAGAATTTGTAGAATGTAATACTAGTCTCAATTTGGATCACATCTTCTATTGAATATTTTCGACCACGGTTGTTGTATCTCATCGATCTGTATTTTCTTATTATGTCTCTTTCTTTTGTAGTTATTTTAGTCTTGTCCTGGCTCTCTCCTTTTCGTGTTTTACGGAGCAAAGTTTTCGGCTGTGGTTCACGGCAGCAGGATAACAAAACTTTTAACCTTTAATATTGCTCATAGTGCTGAAAAATGTCCTGTTTTTGAATCTCTCAAGACATCCAGCTCCAAGTTCAGATAGTTTTATGACATAATATTCACTTTTGAAAACCAAATAAGGCAAAGCTGGGACTCAACTGAACCCTTTTGTTTATAAGCTTGCCTCGCTGGTATGTGCTTTTCTGCGATGCGGATTTTTTCTCTTTCACATTATTGTCTAATGTAAGTCTTCAAATGATGTCAAACAAGCCGTATGAAATGCAAGGATAGAAGATAAAAGTGATGTAAACACACTGTATCACCAGCAATGCACATGAGTGACAGGTTTACACCGAAGACACCTCTCATTTATTTCTTGACAATTTACATACGCTTCAGGTGTATTAATTCGTTTATGCAATATAATTAACAGTAAGATTATTAGTTATTACAATTAAATTTGACAAGTCTCTTGGAATAAATATTTATGTCAAATAAGGAATTATTTTGCGTCGCAGAACAACTTATTCCATGACAGCAGCCAGTGAGAAGTAACTGAATCACGTGACAGTTAAAATAGATTGTATATAAGAGCGCTCAACTGCATGGTTATCAGCGCCCTGGTAGTTAAGAGCTACAGATCTAAGTTATAGGGAACAAACCTTATGTGAAACAGTGAAACGTGCCACTGGGAAGTGCAGAGGGAAATTCCTGGGACCTTCCATTAAACGTTCTTGTTGATGAATATAATCTTCCTCAAACTAAACGATCGTGTTGTAAACATATGGCATACAAGAAAGAGAAATACAAAGATACATTATCGGAACGCACTGCCCTTATAAATACCCACGAACGTTTTACTACCAATCAGTGACCTATCTGTTTTTCTTTCTCACCTCCCATATGTTTATAACAGGATAGTTCTAGTTTGAGACAGGTTATATCATTAAGTAGGTATAGCAGTATTATCAGTCGTATATCTAACCTACATATTTTTAAAGTATTTCCGGTTGTGTTTTTCCACGGCGGCCCAAAGGTGCATACCGATTTTATCGCCTTTCTGTGTATTTGTGCTTTATGATTAACTGGAACTTTCTTTTCAAGTACTTTTGATGCCCTTTGAAAGTAATATGATTTAGATTTCACAAAGTAAGTATAGTCCTAAAGTTACACAAAAATTTCAAAGATAAATTGAAACACAAGCTTGTAAAATCTTTTCCAAATATAAATCGATAATTATAATAAGCGTATTTCAGATTTCCATATGCATGCTTGAAATAGATATACCTTTTATAAAATAATAATAATAATAATAATAATAATAATAATAATAATAATAATAATAATAATAATAATAATAATAATAATAATAATAATAATAATAATAATAATAATAATAATAATAATAATAATAATAATAATAATAATAATAATAATAATAATAATAATAATAATAATAATAATAATAATAATAATAATAATAATAATAATAATAATAATAATAATAATAATAATAATAATAATAATAATAATAATAATGATGATGATGATAATAGTAATAAAGTCATTCAAAATGTACTTTTAAAAAATCAAAACTGAGAGATTCAAGAAAATTAGTAAAATGTACTTGCGTTAATGAATTGTAATGTATTTATTATTTATTTCATTTACGTCCTCCAGCATTAAGTCATATCCGACGATGAATGGAATGGATGAAATGATACTGAAATGAGTCCGGGGTCCATGAATCTTAGAGCCACCCAACATTCGTCTTGCAGGATAAGGAAACCCCCCGAAAAAAGCCTTATCCAGGTAACTCGCCCTGACACAGTATTGAACTCGGGACCTCTTGAACGTGAGGCAGACACGCTACCATCCGCGCTACCGAGGCGGGCAGTTGAAATGTAGCTTTAATGAATTAATTTAATAGTACGTAGAGTGTATATAATCGTGTTACATTTTTCTAGAAGCAATATTATGCTTTAAATGAAAATAGCGCCTCTTAGTGATTCAAAAAGGTATGTATATAACTATCACAATCAATTTAAACTGGTTTGAGTGTGTGGTGTTTTAGGGCCCGTCGACAGAGAGCTTATTTGGGTCCGATTAAAACTGGATTTATTTTCATTTTATGAGAAAGAATAAGATCAAGCCGTTCAGTATTATTTTCAACTCAAAAAAATAATTATAGGATCAAACCTATGATGAATATATTTTATCATCTATACAGTTAATATTATTTCAATTATCTCTTTAACAGTTATAATTAATCTTTCATATATTTGGGAAATATGCATTAAAAGTACACAGAGAGAATGTTCTCAAATGTGCAAAATGTTAACATTTCAAGTTATAATGGAGCCTTTGAGACAAAGATATTCTCACAGCTATTATACACATAAGGCAATCATAAACTGAATTTCCGTTTGCCCTACTCTTCAATCCAACCATCCTTCTTCTCTGCTATATATGATGGGGCGTAATTTAAGAAAACGTTATCCTATTTAAGCCCTTAATAACGACGCAATTAAACTAGAAGACATAAAGGTATAATTTTAGAAAGCAATTAAAGGTCTGCCCCGCTACTGTTCAGTATTTGATTAAATCGGCGGGCACATTAAATCAGATGCTTTGGTTCCTGGTGAAAATCCCTAACAGAATAATGGAATGGCCAGCGAGAGTAGCCTTTGGGCTTCACTGTTAGCTCTACGGCAGTGCAACAGGTTTGTATGAGCGCACGTAGATTATTATCCAAAAGCTATCTCTGATTTGCAAAACTGCCATGTCAATTATTCTTACGTATCTACCTCAGGGATATTAGGAATGTAAGCTGCGTGTGTCTATATGATGTTTTCTCGCGCCTGCCGATGTATGACACATTGCTGTCCAGAAGACATGATTATATCTGAACAGACTATACATACACTGGACAATGGACACAAATAGAGTAATTGTAAGCTGCGTGTGTCTATATGATGTTTTCTCGCGCCTGCCGATGTATGACACATTGCTGTCCAGAAGACATGATTATATCTGAACAGACTATACATATACTGGACTCGCCGTGTATGTGCGATAAGCTGAGGTAAACATCTCTGTGTTGCGAACTTTTTCCGATACGCCTTCTCGCTTTGTCATATAGTACGTCAGCAGGTATATAAGCACAGATATGAAGATGTTTGTGCTTATATAATGTGTTTACAGACTATTATTTCCGTTTTAATAGTAACTTTAAGGCCTTTGTATATATTTCACATCACGACCATGTTAAAATAGTAAACATACAGGGTGTTAATGAACTACATCAAAATATTTTCAGAGCAAGTTAAGATCTTAAACAAGTAATTTGAGATGGGAGACTTATGGCCTGTTGCTTCCAAATGTGGAAGTTACGGCATAAGTGACTAAAGTGCTAGTACGCCACTGCTAATGATGATACTACTTGAGTGCACAACTCACGAAAATGAAAAGACCTGTCGGAGCACTCCCTGTGGTGCAATGGTTATGACATTGACTTTCAAGTGAGAGGTAACTGAGTTCGTGTTTCCTTCACTTTTTAAATATTTTGTCTAAGCTTTTAATTCTTGTAAAATGTATGCATGTATGTTATTTCACCTTCTCAATGTAATTAATTACAATTCTTTCTAACAAAGGTTAAATTCTGCTTAATACCTTTGAAGAGTGAAAGAGCTTATATATATATATATATATATATATATATATATATATATAAAAGTAAGTGAGTTTTTACGACAAGTTTATAGGAACTGTCCGAAATGCCAAGCTGCATTTTCAATGCAAAGTTGTACTGTGTCCAAAAGGTTTATTACATTGGCCAATCAGATTCACGTTCTTAGATACGAACCATTCCGTTTCTTCTTACTAGAATTTACATATTAAAAAGACGAGGGAAAAATAGCTACAGGACAGGAACCGAACCAATAATATTTGAAACACCAGTTTTCGGCGTTACGGATTGAACCACCATAAAATTACAGTAACACTACTAGTGTAGGCTACGTGAAGCATGAAGGTAGGTAATCGCTGTTCAGTGTCGCACTGGTAGGTGTTTAGTTCGAGGTTTGAGAAATCTTTGAGGCATTAAATCTTGAGAACGCCAAAAACGAGCTACTAATAATCGATATTTCTATGCTCGGGAAGCCATTTTGAGGACATTCTAATCCAATAATTTCACCCACCTTGTTTAAATACCAACTAACAGAATCTGATGTCAATTAGTTTTAAGAAAATGAACTGCGTTATGTTTAGTCGCAGACCGTACATTGCGTTGGTGTAGTTCTTTAACATCCTGTATAACAGTAATGATATTTTTTGACATATTCGTTTAGGTTTAAAAAATTGTCTAACCTTTATTTTTCTCTTTTTCCCTTTCTTTTAGAGAATGGTTGAGGCGAATTTGTAAACCTTACGGCTGCTTAAATATCAACTTACTCCAGACAAATGACCTCAGTTCTGTAGTCTCCTTCCTGTAAGTACTTAATGTTTGAATAACCTACTGAAAAGTGACAAAGGCTATGTAGACCCCAAACTTGGGGAAAGTGCTTGAAAGTTTAGATCATGGCACTGAAGTATCCAATTTCACATTTATTTGAAAGCATTAAAAGGTTCTAAGCAGAATGCCAGGATACGGCATGGACATCAACGAATTGCTCTATCATGCACGAACATTTCTTTGAATTTTGTCTCCAATAATTATACAATAATAACTAAATGTAACAGTCTTAAATACTAACACAACGTTCATTGGTTCTGTAAACGCATATAACTGTCACAGTAAAATTGAGATACATTATAGTGGCTTAAGATATGGTAAAATCAAACTTGAGTGACCAAACGGGCGGCATCAAAGTTTGAACTCCTCTCACTCTAATAAAAGAGTTTCAACGTAACAGTTAAAATATAATTAATTTTCATAAGTGCACATATCAGGAAAGTACCTGATAAGGAATTGCCGGCTGTGAATGGAACCTAACAATACATATTGCCATAATCCAGTGATTTAATCCACAATGAGGGAAAAATTCCCAAATTGGGAGTATATGTAGTAAGAGTTAAAAGGGTATAAGTAATTTAGATGCAAATTGGCTTTACCATTGCGTACCAGACCGTTCCTTGGTTTGTTTGTCTGGCGTATAAATCATTTTCATATATTCATATTGCATTTATCAATGAGCAACCTCTCTGTATTTACACGGTGTTATGCTGCTACGAGATGAAATGTAGTTAAGCCTTATTTCATGATAAAGCGCAAGTTGTGATTTTCTTGTTGATGCAATAAAACGCTTATTTAGGAAACAAATGTATTCAATGTACTTCAAAACTACTTTCAAATTTCCACGCAGCTACTAAGACATATAGGTACGGGCATCTTACCTACTTAGCGTTAAAAGTTAAAAGTAGTCTCTTGTTGATTTGTTCCTTGCATTGAACAGTGTTATAAACTGAAATTACCTGTTACACTGGATTGGATTACGGTACGGAGGGTATTTGGCACTGCGACAAGTCTTGATCTATTGTACCTATGCCCCCAAGTAGGGCATTCCCAGGAGGAAGAATGAGGCAAGAGGAGAAGGGCGTCCACGACAGTGAAGAGGGCAGTGTCCGTACACTTTACTAGTTGGAAACTCCCCAGAAGGCCAGCGCAACCGGTAGCTCATCCAACGGCGGTCCGAAAACGGTCCCACCGGATTCCTATTCTGTTTTACTCAGATCATATCATCCTGCCATGCACCGCCGAGACACCAGCCGACACTTCTACTGTGAAAGACACCACCAGAGAAGAGCTGATGTGAAATAATAATGGAGATGAAATGGAAGACACGAAATTCGGAATAAATAATTAAACCACCGAGCATTCGCCTGGCGACCAAGGAAACACCCTGAAAAGATCCAATGAGTCAGGTAGGTCATCTCCTTTGGCTGTCTCTTCTCGCTTGATCCTCCTGGGGATGCCCCACTGGGGCCGTAGGTGCAATAGACCAAGACTAGAACTCCGTGCCGAGTTCAATCCAATCACGTTAGGTTTGTGCGAGTTGTTCAGGAAGAAGTAGAAGACCCCGAACTTTTTACGGTGCGCCGGAAGATTGATGGCGAATATTCAAGAAATGGCTAATCTCCGAAAAAAAATGGCTGTGACTAAAAGATGTCTTAACTATGGTAATAGTTCACTTATAAAGTATTAAATTTTAGATCTCCTATTATTACAAACTACGTATATAAAACTGAACAAGTGTAACAGCGACTTCTGGAGGATATTTACATAAAGTTGGGATTTTTATTTGTTCGGCAAGTATCTTAAAATATTGATTTAACCAAAATATTAAGAGCCATTATACAGGAATAAGAAATTATTGAAATCTTTCCCATTTTTGAGTGGTTTGAAGTGGGTAAATTTTGTGAACCTAGTAAACGAAATAGTCTAACGTGGTTTAGAATTTATCGGAATTTTGGACTTCTTTTAATTTCACTGTACAAACACACACATTTCTACACCGAATTTGTTTTAATGTGTAGCTTCAAATGCGCACAAAACATCCGATAGTACGATTTTTTTTTTTTTTTTTTTTTTTTTTTTTTTTTTTTTTACTTTCGAATCGGAACACTTTGGAATATAAAAAATTGTTACGCCCACACTAACCTGTTTTTAAGTTACACGTTGCATTCACATGACTTTATTTGTTCTCTTTTATATAAACTACTCTCACAAAAGCTTATTATGCTAGCAATTTGTTGTCAATCCAAAAATCCTTAAAATTCAATTTAAACATTTCGTTGTGCGATAGTTGGTTTTTAATAAGCGTGTCATTACATGATGACTTTGAAAATTTCTCTATGTAAAGCACGAGAAAAAAGTAATTTAATTTAAAAAAGGCTCCTTAATTTATTTGAAATCGTTAACTTAGCACAAAAAGGATACAAATTGTAAGCTTTGATGAAATGCGCATATTTTTTGCAGCAACAGTTTTCTATCTCTTACGGCTTATGAATTATTTAAAATTCACTCAGAATTAAGAATGCTTAAGAAGTTGTTCTAAGAAGATTCAAAATATACATTGTAATTATCATACAAATGTCGTTTATATAGGGTATTCTGATCAACCTCCTAAGTCATTTTTCAGAAAATAAGAAATTTCACAAGGTTTTACACATACAGATCGGTTTCAGGTGGCGGGATTTTCTTGAAAGTCATCATGTCACATTCTTAGAAGATGCTGAATTTAACCCACTTCGTCTTTATTTTATGCTGTTCACAGAAATAAAAAAGGAGTCTTATTTTATAAATGCCTTGTTTCCTTTTTAATTAGGGAGTGTCAAAACTTGTATCTTTCGGTGAAATGTTGGTATAAGATGTTCTGAACGAAATACAATACTGCCTACACTTATTGTACGGAAGTAGTAGAGAATTTTACATAAATCATAACTGTATAGTCACAATAATGTATATTCTTCCACGCAGGTAAAAACAAGCTTTCAACTCATCCCAGCTTCAAGCTCCGCGGAGGAACAGTAGGGAAGGGAAAATCAACCACGAGGAATTTCCATTATATTTGCAATATATTGCTCCGCTAAAATCCCAAGGGAGCACGGGGCGAGTTGTGGATAGGTCTAGTGAAGCAACGTATAAGCACAACTAATTTGTGTGCGCGCGCGCAAAGAGAAGGCAGCACTGACTGACCCCTCCAGGGTGTTGATTCTGGCAACGTCGTTGTGGAGATGTCCTCAAGGGACGTGTTCCATGTCAGTTATGCGAAGCGAACGTTGGAAAACACAAGTTATTAACAATGGAGAAGCCATTCAGAGGGAGGGTTCCCACAGGGTTATGCCTACTGGATAATGTTTTTTGCTTTTTTTAATTTGCGTCTTTGTCTCCGAGGTCGAATGTATCGTTTTTCTAAGGGTACTGCAATAAAATAATTATCTATGATTTAAAATGTCAAATATTTCTTAAATTCTCTTAATATCTTACTTGATGGGGAAAAAACCTTTAAGATTTAAAGACAAAATGTTCTTTGAACTTTAACAAATTGACAAAAAACAATTTAATTTTGAGATGTTTCTGTATTTTGAGTATATAATATGAGCAAAACATAACGTGCAGTCAAAATATTATTCTCAGACTTATAAGATACTTCAATGCCAGTGATATTTATATAGGTCATGCTTTCTTTTACAGATTTTCGTTTATATGCTCAAGATTTTAAAAATAGGCTTCTAAACTCGCCTGAAGGGGAACCACATGAGAACCAAGGAAAGCAGGGAGAAACGTAATTACTCTGCTGAACTTTCTAAATGAGCGAGTTTTTTTTTTTATTTTTATTTTTTTTTTAAGTAAAATCATTTAACATGCTTCTCTCAGTTTTATACCTTTTATGCTCTGCCATGCCAAAATTAGTAATTAAATGTCTGGCAGCTCACTTTAATGTGTCATATTAAAGTTCTCCTCTTCATTCAACTGCATGTTTCCACCAATCGGAAGATCAGCATGTAATAATTAATCAGTAGGGGTGGTGATTTTTCGTAAATGCGATATAGCGCGATAAAGTGCTAAATTGACTCAAAATGCGATATAAATGCGAAATCGAAGATATTTTCCTAATGATTTTTCTTATGTAAACTTTAACTGAAGAATCTGTAGGACTTTTGCATGTTTAGAAAGTTATAAAGTAAGTGATCACTCGTCTGGAACGTGCAAAGCTATGTTTCAACTGCATTGACTCTCTAAGTTTGCTCCCCAAGGATACGCCTTAAATTTAATTATATTACACATATTTAATACAATCATTTATACAAAAAGGCCTGAAAAGCTTATTTTAAGGGTACAGAAAATCTTATAGACCTGGAAATCCAGGCCTTGGTGATAACTTTAAACCCTACAGTCCTACCACATTTCAACGTGGGAATGTACTGAAAATACCTACCATTTCCTCAAGAAGAAGAATCCGGTCTCTGTCCGAGGGAGGAAGGGAGACCGGCACGTTTTCGTCATAGAGACCTGTGCGCTCCCTCTCTCCTCTTTTCACCTTTCCTTTGGACATCTTAATAAACACCATTGTGAAGCCCTCTTTTTTATACATACAAGGCGGAAGTCTTCTTCGCCAAACACCGAGAGAAACTAGGGGATGAGAAAACACCTGGTATATCTCATCTTCGTGCTTGTGGTTCAGTATGTGGTCATCCTTGTTTTTCCTCTTGCTCTTTAGTAGAAGCGGTGTACCGGTCAGAAAACTGTCAATCAACATGTCAGCTGACCCTTTGGAAGGGATGCTGTGACAACGACTTTCTGCTAACGAATTACTTATGTATAAGAATAAGATATGTTTAAACCCGTGTAAAGGATTTTAAGGTGGCCAGAAAGAAGGGATGCTTACAATGCTATGCAATACCTACAATGTTTGGGGGGAAATCCCTTTGTTCTTCTGCCATGGGTTTAAACGTCTTTACTACTGCTTTTTAAAACACCATGTTTCGATCCTCTGAATATATTTGTTCCTCTCCTTTCAGTTCTTTGCTATGATCCTCTAGTCTTCAGGTTCTCAGCCTATATCTAAATAAGCTATGCACCTACGTCCTGGTGGTACGTAAAGGTAACAATAAATAGATTAGGTGAAATATGGACACCAAGATGCACATTAAGAAGTGGGGTTGGAAAATAATCAGATAGGGACTAGAACCTATGGATGGAATATGTTATATTCCCAAATCAAGGATATAGAGCCACTTAGATTTTACAATGAATGGAAATCCAAATTAGGGAGAATGTTTAAGTTAAGTGACAACATTAAAAGGAAGGGAATATAATTATTTGCCTTCTTTTGGAAATAATGGAGATTGGGTAGTGAAACCGATAATATGCTGAATGAGAGATGTTCATTATGTAATGATAGAGAAGATGTCATCCACTTATTATTAGAATATTCAAGTACAGATCATTAGAACAAACCATTTGTACGAAATGGCTAAATATAAATAAAGAGCTGACGAAAACAACCTGAGAAGTTTGCGAAAATGTTTATGAAACCTAACTACTAAATTAAGCGATCGGTGAAAGAGTATCTTTTGTAGTTTAAAAAAATATTTTTTAACTGTTATAGGCTTGTGTACATAATGTGAATGGCTAGGGCTAACACCAGATAAACGCTTAATCTAGCATTACCTTAGAACTTATATAAATAAAATAATAAAGTTATAAATTACTAAAACTAAATGAAAATTAAATTAAAAAGAGAACTTTTGATAATCATTAAAAGTAAGCCTTAGTTTAGTTTCAATACACGACAATGGCATGGCGCAACTCAGATATATTTCGTCAGAAAATAATGTGAAACATTTTGTGTTTTAGCCGGAAGTTTCATTTATAGTTAAGAAAGTTACATTATAACCCAGCGGGATGGCTTAGGCGATTTCGTATAAGAGCCGGTTAGGAAGGTCTGGGTTCGATTTCCGTAGTCGGCCTGCCTGACCCATTGGTTTTTTCGGGAGATTTCCCGGGTCACCAGGCGAATCCCTATCCCTCCATTTCATCTCCATTATCATTTCACGTAATCTATCATCTGTTGGTCTCTTTCCGGGTAGAAGTGTCGGATGGTGTCTCGGCGCTTTCCGGTTGGATGATCTCCGGTCCGGCCTAGTGGGCTGTTTCAGAACAACGGTTGGTGGGATACCGATTGTACTGGCTTGCCGGGGAGCTTCAAACGGATCAATTGTAGAGACCCTGCCCTCTGCACTGGCGTGATTCCTTGTGTCGACCGCCCTTTTTCTCCTCTCGTCTCACCCTTCCTCCTGAAGATCACCCACTTGGAGCAAAGGCATAATAGATCAAAAGTGGTCGCAGTGGCGAATTCGCTCCGTACGAATCTATCCTGCCCTGTCCTATACTATCCCTATCCCTATCCTATCCTAAGTTACATTATTATTGAACAAGTCGAGTGAGGCTGCAAACGTTCATGCCATAGTCGGAATTAGAATCAAGGATCTTCGGCTTTCTGTGTCTGAACTCTAACCATCTCCTCTACCATGACAACATGGATCAGCATAATCCAATTCATTTTGAGACAATGTACCCCACTCACTATATTTTAAACCTAACCAAATTCATTCTTCAGATATTTCACTTTATTTTTAATGTACGTCCTCCAACGTTAGGTAAGTCATATCGGACGATAGGTAAATGGAATGGGTGAAATGATGCTCAAATGATTTCGGAGTTCTTGAAGCTTAGAGCTACCCGGATCAGGACAAGGGAAATTCCCGGAAAAACCACCTATCCAGGTAACTCACCCTAATCGAGATTCGAACTCGGCACCTCTTGAACGTGAGGCACAACCCCTACTATCTACGTTACCGAGGCCGTCAGAGATTTCACAGAACAGTCCATTGAATAGGGCTAGATTCACCTTTTTTCTTTGACAAATATCTAACTTTAAAATGTTTCGTAAGGCAATTAAATAAATAAATCATTAGTGTTGTTATAAAGTACAGAAATGCGTTTGACTTTTGTCCAATACAATCACAAATTTTCCTCTTAAAATGTGCTTACTGGTGCATTTATCATCCTGCGTTGGGAATCTCTACTCCTGACCTTCATTCACTTCTCCATGACGTCATCTTTCTAGCGGGCTATTGGTGACCCATTGCCCTTCCTCCTATTGACTTCCATGTATAAAATTGTTTAACCAATCTTTGCTTATCCATCCTTTGTATAAAATTAATCACGTTTTGTGTTTCTTCTTCAATGGGTTAACCCCATCTTTATAGGACTTACACCCTTAATGACTTGCAAACCAGTGCTGGTGTCAGCAGCTTATCAAGGGGCAAGCAAACTTTGAACCATATAACCGGGTTGTTCCACCGTATAGAGGGTCGTGGGTTCTAGTCCCACCTTGGTCATGGGTGTTTGGTGTGTTGTGCATATGTGTAAATACAACAGAAAAACAAAAATAATAATTCGCGAAAGCGCAAAGCGGCGAAAACAAGAAAAAGGAGAGAGAAAAAAAGGAAAAAAGGACATGTAATGTTCCACCAACTCAGCATGTTCACCAACTCTTCTTCTCAGGAAGAAGAGAAAAGAAAACCTTCGGTTAGGTTGGTCCGTATGAGGGTTTGAACCCTGGACCTCCCGGATACAAATCACACATGTTATCGCGGCGCCACCTCGTTCGGTATTTTTTGTCCAATTAAACTGTGTATTTTTTGTACGAGTATGCCTGATTCGCTTATCAAGTTATCTCGTTCTTTTCTGGGGCCAAAATCCTCCTCTGAATTTTCCTTTCGAAAATTCAGTCTGTTTATTTTCTTTTAACTGCCATTTTATGATATGTCCTTATAGTACTCAGATATAACTTGTTGTTTTAACTTTTTATTTGAATACTAATCGAACTGCTTACAATTAATTTGTTTCTTTCTTAAGTAAGGAAGATTCATAACTCAATACTCGTTATACATAGTATGTTAATTTTGTTTTGTGTGTAAAATGTGTAGTGTTTAACGCCCGCTTTTACTACATACGGCACCGCAGGCGGTGACACTGATGATGCATGAGATGAAGATGGAGCACCGGTGGAATGAGATGGCGGGGGAAGCCGTAGGTCCCGAGAAAACCCGCCCCAGCGCCGTGTTGTCCACCACAAATCTCACTTTGCTGTCGCCTGGGTTGTTTTGTGTGGAATGGCCTTTTAGCAGCACTTTATTCAAAGGATATAATTTTTACATTTTTATAAAATTTAAGTCATTTAGTGTTTCTTTAATGTATATAAGAGATTTTATAAATCTTTGCTTATATCTTAGACCAACTTTGTCATATTAACTAAAATCCAATGCATTTTTATTTTGTATATTAAATTGGAATGTAAAATGAAGAATTAGGCAAATATTTTGCTAACCTATTTAGATTTCTCCTCTACAATTTAAAAGATTTTATTACGAATGATGGCTTTTGAGTTTTGAACTTTCTCCGCTTTTTAAATTTTTTTCGTTTAATGAACTGTTTTGGTTTTCCTGTTTCCAAAATATTTAGAATAGGTTTACTGATTTTATACGCACATAATTATAAAATAAACAATCCTGTCACATTGTTTATTGCATTTTATTATTTGTTGTTATTCTCATTTATCTGTAAACCAAATATTTCCGAATGAGCTTTCAGTCACGGCTTCCAGGCTGAGCTTTTTATGCCGTCTGCTTTTTAGAAGCGACGTAAATCTAGATGTGGTATGAAGCTTTCGTTTAAAAACCCGTATTACTTATGATAAAATTAAATTAAATATGGTTTAGTTTTCACACTATTGTTTTTCATTAAGGCTACTTTTTCAAACTACACAAAATATTCCTCTGAATTAATTTTAAAATGACCTTGAAATATTTGTAGATACCGTTTTTCGATAACTATATAAACTCTGTATAATGTTTTGTGTTCGTTTTAGTTAAAAAGAGTAGCTTTGTCATTGCAAATTCCTGTTCCTTACACTTCATTTTGGCTTAGAAACTTTAAAGTAAAAATTTATACCTGGCAGACATTCATAAAGGATTATTTCGTTTCTGAATGTGCATGAATAATTTAGAAGGGATTAAATCATAACCTCAACGTATGAAATATTCTGAGAAAGCCAAAATTGCTGAGGCAAAACTTCTAAAATCTCGAACATTAAAGTGAAGACATTTTGTTAGGATTAGGATTGCCATGGAGGGGATTCGGCACCGAAACCTGCGGTTTATTGTATCTAAGCCCAAGTGGAGCATCTCCGGAAGGAAGGATGAGGTGAGAGGAGACAGCGGGTGGCCGACACAAGGAATCACGACAGCGCAGAGATACCGGCAGACACTTTTAACCTGACGGAGACCACCAGATGAAAGATGATGTGAAATGATTATGGAGGTTGAATGTAGGGACAGAAAATTCGGGAGACGTAATTAACCTACCCAGCATTCCCCTGGAGATTCACGAAAACCCCATGGGGTAGGTAGGTTGGCCACATGTTTCGAACCCGGGTCTCCCGAATGCGGGCCACAGACGAAACCGCCTGAGCCATTCCGCTCGCTTCCAGGTTTGCTAAGTTAGTAAATATAAGTTTAATTATCCAAAATCAAAACTGAACATTAATTTAAAATGTATGTTTGCTAAATATTTTATGCTCACGCAATCCATATGTCTGCTTTCCCTATAGTTTCATCAGTTTCAGTGGCATATTCGTTAAAGCTGAAAATATATGAGCTTTATAACATATACTTTCGTAATCTGGAACGTATTTCCTTTAAATGTTTTTAAAATCCATTACGAAGCCTTTTAAATACTGACTTGCGTACAATGTGATATACGAGCATTATTTCAAATTTCATTCTTACTGCATATAATTTTTCTTCCGAAAATATTGCGCATGAGTGCGTTTTAGTGAAACACATTAAATGATTTAACCGAGAGTCATAAAACAAGAAGAAACGTTGTCACGGGGTTTTTATATCAATAACACTTGTTTTGTCATGACGTGTGGTCTCAAATCGCCTGGTAGGTTATTAAACACGAGGTCGGCGCGAACAAATCGCCACTACATGAAGTACCCAGTAGGATAATTGTTACCTTTAAATATCTGTTGCTTATTTTGATCAATAGTCTGTGACAACGGTGGCAAGTATGGGACCTGCGTGTGCCGCTCTCTCTCTCTCTCTCTCTCTCTCTCTCTCTCTCTCTCTCTCTCTCTCTCTCTCTCTCTCTCTCTCTCTCTCTCTCTCTCTCTCTCTCTCTCTCTCTCTCTCTCTCTCTCTCCGGTGATTTGTTTTTCTTATGCTGCTGATCGGTGTAACGCATACTGCATATTTAGTGAGTTGCGGAAGTTTGTTGTTTTAGTTACCCCTGGTCTATAGCTTCATTCCTAATGGCGAAGGTTATACATAGGAGGGGTAATCTACCGCAATTACCCTATATAGATCTATTGGACTATCAACCTACGAGAAAGGAGGAACTGGAGGAAACACAGGGGCCTAAGGTTCGCAGCCGATCAAGCCTCAGAAATGCGCGTAAGTCCCAAAGAGTTCGGGATTCGAAAACCCATTTCACTGCTGGAGCTGCCTGGAGAGGGCGAGGAACGACCCATCGACCAGCCTTCTATACTCTGTCTCAGGCTAGTTTAATCCTGCTGTAAACAACAAGGCGGAGCTGACTCAACTCGCCACATGTTAGACGCTACACGCACGCACATGTTCTGCAACACTAGCAGTTGATACCGAAATTAAAGGATTGCAATAAGTAAAGAATCATTATGGATTTCAAAGATATGTTGGTTCTTTGTTACAACGCGTGCAGGTGCAGTGGAGTCAAATAGCAGTTGGGGGAGGATAGTTGTCATAACAAAAGAAATGTAAGAAACAGTGTTCTTAGCAGATTTCTAAAGGGTAGCACTTGACTTTGTTGAATGGGGTATTCTTTGTACCCTTCATGATGGCATGACAAAACAGTCACAAAGGGAATCTTTGGTTGAGTAAGGGGCTTCCAGAAAGTGAAAGCGATACAGCCACGCGCATCTGTGGACAGTTCGTGGATTGGAGCCGATTAGGGCAGTCCTCTTCTTCTGTCTTGGTCGAGGGCAGACCAGAAGTGATGAGAGGAGATATTTGTCGGTTTATGCGTAACTAATTAAATATTATCGAGTAATAAGCATTCCACCTTCAGTCTCTGTGAACAGTGATATTGGTAACCCTTGGTCGGCAACTTCGAGTTTAATGTAACAATAAAAGAAAGTCATTAAACCAGTTTGAAACGGGCATTCCAGTGTCATTAAAACTATCCTTCTCAAACATGCTCACGCATACCCTGGGAGAAACCTCATTGCTTTACCCTGAGCTAAACACCCATTTATTTCCATTTGCTTCACAGTATATATAGCAGCGCTAACTTCTAGACAATAAATAAAATTGGGTTACACATTAACTTACTAAATCTCTGAGTTGGAATATTAATAGAATCATGCAGTATCACAATGGTTACCTTTAATCGGATTCCTACGAAAAAAGCTTTGGCGCAGATATTTACGTCTCCACGTAACATCTTCTCTGTCCACTATAACTGATTTCCGCCCTCGCTTTTGAAATGTCAATCCAATATCTATCAAGAACCGATGGAGAATACTTCGTGAAAAATTTGGCAAGTGTGTTTCAGAATTTACGGCATGCAAAACCTTATTTAATGTTGGCGGTTCATTTCTGAAAAAATAATCATGAACTTTATTGCAAATAGCACTTTCGTAAAATCGTCGTATTTCTCCACGCGCTGTTTGCATTTACGTGATTTTCCCGGTGTTCTTGGAGTTCCGGATGCTTGCTGTTCCATTCTAACACTATGTACACTACTTGCGGAAACACCAAGGAGATCATCAGTTTCTTTCTCAATGTTTTTTTATATAGACGATGCCGGGTTTCTTTCTTTAAGCACCACGAAACAATGCGCGATCATTTGCCCCTCGCCACTTTTTAAAGGTTTGCCTCGATTGTGTTTAATTTCGGCTGAAGCACCGACCTACTCCATGATGATCTTACTGATTTTAAATTGCATGTACATAAGTGTTCTTGGGCTTGTGAGGTACGCGAGATGTACAGGAAATACAGTGTTAAATATCAGAAGTAACTCTACACTATAGACAATAAAATCTTAAACGTTTATAAGAATCGAAATATTTCCATACTTTTCTCCCTCCGAAATTAACTCGCACAGAGCAGTGATCAGAAAACTACTTTAAAGGAGAGGTTTATCGTACGCATGCAAATAAAAGAAAACACCCATTAACTTCGCTAAGCCAATCAACAGCTTAACCGATTTCTGTCCCAATATCTCTGTCTCTCTTCCCGCCCAGATGTTTACAGCAGGATTAAACTTGCTTGAGACAGATTACACGAGGAACTTTCTTTTCCCTGAACAAGCATCCGTACCACCTTGTCGACACTAATTATGAACGAAATATAGAAGCAGTACTGAAAGATAAAAAGAAAGGGAAGTAGAACTGAATATTGGAAGAAAAAATCGTGGTGGATTAGAAACCAACCCAGAATTAGCATACCGACCAGGGAAATTCGCAGGAAACCCGATCAGAGGTACGGTCTATTGGAATCAAACCTGGATCTCCCGAAAGCGATCCTCACACGTCACCGCGCTAGGTAACTTAGTGTATTATTACAAACATATGTTATAATTTTGTTTTCCTTGAAAGCTATAGGCATAATACATTGCTATAACACCAAAGAAATTGTGGTATATTTAAATAGAGATGCTGCACAGATGCTGCTTGGAATTAGTAAACAGCTCGCCCTAACATTTATTTTCTTTTTCTCGAGCCAATCAATCCTGAGATAGTCGATCTTCCCATCAGTTATCTCACAGCAAGGCAAGTGGTCTCTTTTTAGAACCCGACTAGGCAGCTATTTCCAAACAGTTTTCAGAGTCAACAATAGGATTGGCTTCCTCAATTCTTTATTTTCATTGTCCGCCCTCTTCTTTCTCTTTTGCTCGATCTTTTCAATCTCCTCTATTTCCCATCGTCCTTTTCATAGTCCCCATTCTCTTTTCAGTCTTGGACTCTGGCTATCATTTCAGAGTCGATTCGATTTTTTCTAATGCAATGGTAGTAGTGTGCTGGAGAGCCACTATCTACGCTTGCATTGTGTTCGGCGACAAAAGGTAGCAGACACGTAGTGATCCAGTTTGAGTGTGTGTTTTAAATCCACAGGGGGCAGGCACATGGACTCTTTAAAGCCGGCAAGGGGGTGGGATAAATAGAGACGAACCCTAATGTTTGGAAGGGAACAACCAGTAGAAGGTTTTCTTGATTCTCCCCTTGGGATGCTTTAAATGCTTTCGAATGATTTTTTTCCAGTTTCGATTCCAGTAGTTAAAATAGTGCTCCGTGACGCTATCTGTGGTCACTTGTTCAAACGACAACATTTTTAGAAGTTTTCAGACGATATATCTGTGCAGATATTTGCCCCCACCCCTTTTAAGAAAGTCATTTTTCAATAATATGTTGAAAAACTTTATTATTTTCACTGCTTCAAAACGCATGAAGCTCGCTTGCTATAAACCTAATTAATTCACGTTATTTGTTGTTCATTTCTTCCCATTGCCATCTATATATACTATTTTACATTACATTAATTATATATATTATTTTAAGTAACTTATTTCCGTAGAGGCCCTATTAACTCTTTTTATTACATCACAAAGAAAAACTGGGTCAACACCATTTCCATAACCAAAAGTAGCAAGAATTAAACGCTGTTGAAATCCAAGTCGTCCTCCCCAGAAAGCTTAAGCAAATGCGTAGGGTAATTCTTTTTATCTCCTATAACGTCCTGCAAATCCAACCACGGGATTGTAGGCATACTGAAAATAAACACAAAACATTTTCTCTAATCCTGGTGTATTCTTCAACTAATTGTGAATACATGATATCCAGAACAAAGTAAAATCTAAACTGTCAAATTGTGAATAAGCAACATTATCATCAATACACATGCAATCAAATATATCTGGTCCTACACATAAATATCTGTTCTTAACAGCTTCACAGCACTCCCATTTGATTTATTATTGTCCAAAAATTATTATTATTCAAAGATGTTCCTACATCAGCCGCAATAGTTTTTCTACGTCTTCCTTTAAAAACAAATTTCCTCTTGTTACTAGTTATTTTCTTGCTTCTGATATTCTCAATTTCAACTGAATTATGAAGTGTTGTGGAACTGCTATGGCTAGTTACTAGTTTAATACGCTTATTTGCCTAAACGGCGCTCTTATGAGCTAATGACGTCACGCTGTCGTTTCACCCCAACCCCTAAATTTTATGCTTGTGCCGTACAAGACTCATTTTCCCTCCACTCGCTCAGTCAATGACGGTTCTCGCAATGACAGCCAAACGTCCAGCATTCCACAACGAATGGCAGGAAGAATTTCTTTTTGTTGAAGAGGAAAACACGGTGAGATGTCTGATTTAAACATCTCTTATCGTGGGGTAGCCGATTTTACATAAAACGACACTGATAAATATCATCATTATGAATATGGTAAATACGTTCTATCAAGTATGCAATTTTTATGCATACTTTCATGTTATGATTTCAATTCATATTAGCTAAATTGTGCATTTATTCTTTAATACCTATATTTCATCTGCAGGTTCTGCAATACTGCAAATACTACAAAATATGAAAGCGGCGATTCCTCAAGGCCCTCATTCTAACAGTATTGTTAAAGTTTCTTACAGAATTGCTGAACTTATTGCAAAGAATATGAAGGCTTTAAATGGAGGGGAGTTCATAAAAGATTGTTTAATTATTGCAGCCGAAGAAGTGTGTCCCAATATAATAGGTACTTTTAAATCAATGAGCGTATCTCGAAATACCATGACAAGATGCGTGGAAGAATTGGGGAGTGATATTGAGCGACAGTTACAGGAAAAAAATATAATCATTAACTTTCTTTTTACTAGCGTTGGATGAAAGCACAAACATTTATGAGCTGGTTAAAAATAAACTGTGCCAAATGATTCAGTAACAAAAATTGCGTTCCGGAGGAGTTGTTGATATAATTTACACCAAAAACAAGAGCAGAAGTAACTGAAGTCCCTGCCATTGTTAAAAGCAATGTTAGCGAGGTCTGTGACTGCTGTCAGTAAAAGCATTGCGTCATAACTGCTCGAACTGTGGGTGGAGGTAAAAACACCTTCACCTTACGCGGTTAGCCCTGGGCACCTCTGTTAATAGTAACATATTTTGGATTCACATTCATAATATCCACTTCCCTCCATTTATGTACAGTAGCTAATACATTTCTCTTATTCTCTGATCTTAAACCACCAATAAGCTCTTGTGTCCTATCTTAACGATCAATAGATTTACTACCATTACGTTTCCACAAAACTCACTCCTCTCCTTCCTCTAGTGTACAGAAACCAAATCCCATAATCAAAATTCGTTAGGTACACTACACCTTTGTGACAAATAATTTTGGAATATCTTGTCATCAAATCCCTGTGAAGTTCTGAAAATTGTTTAAAAAATTTATCAGCACCAAATTTATATATTTGATTTGCAGAATACCAAGCAGGATCTAATAAAGTAGCATATTGTCCCTGTAACCATAAAGGATTTTTAATAAAACTATCCTTTTTAACGAAAGCAAGCCTTGGTGTTAAACTCGGAGCAAGCCACATGTTCTTACATTTCTTCTTCTGTAGTATCTTCTGTAGCGTCTATAAGGCCTACTCAACATAGACCTCCTCCAGACCATCGTTATTCACTATTCCAGGCTTAATTTCTATAACCTCGGCTCCTTTGCACGATTCTGAGGCGGTATAAACCTCGAGTCTTTTTAACATACCGTCATCGTTATTAAATTAGGAAGAAATTGTGACAAAAATGATAGACCCTCTAAAGGTAATTTGCTTAGCATTATTTAAAAAAAAAAGCATTAAGGATATTTGCATGGCATTTTGTATATTAGTGAAAGAACCATGAATAAGCGAAAAGAAGTAGACGCTTTAAATGGACATAACAAGTAACAAAACAGTATTTCTTTACGTGGTCTATGAGTAGTTTGCCACATATCCAAATAGTTGTTCAGTTTTGATCGTGCACTTTGACGCATTTCTTTGTTGATCACCGTCGAAGGAGTGATATCTTCGAAATTACATACCCACTTAGCTGCCAACTATGTTAGTAAACATTGACCTTAGCATAAGTGAAAAGAAAAGATTAAAAAAGAGTTGTCATAAGTCTCGGATGCTAAGTTGTATTCCAAGCTACATAGTATTGCGAAATTTAATCATTCAAACATTTATTTCCGTTATAAAATGGGATTTCCTTTTGTCCAAGATTCCATATGGCTTCGGTGTAGATGTGGTTATTTGTGTATTAACCATTGCTGTTTGAATGAGAGATATAAGACTTTGTATGTCCACCAAAGGTCTTCAGAAAAGCCTAACTTTGGATGTTGATTAAAAGCGTCCATGCATAGCGTACACGTGCTACTGAAATTCCTCAGAGTTTGACCTAAATATTTGCATTCCATACGGTTCATGATTCAAAGCTTTATAAATTATTTTGTTGTACTACTAGCTATGTGGATTCTGAAAATATCATGTAGCTGCAGTAGCAATTTTAGACGAGTTTACAAACTTTTATTCATTTGCGTACATTCACACACACAATTTTAAACACGCCCCTGAAAGAACAACCTAACACATGCATCAGTTGATAGTAACAAAGGAACACAAAATGACAGATCTGCACAGTGGCACCAATTGGGTTTAAATCTTCAGCCAACACTTGTTTTCGTTGTACAGCCATGTCAAAGATGCTCAGAATTAGGCAGATGGTTTTCGTTTCTGTCACAAATTACGGCAGTTTTTAGCTCATACAATGATGGCAGATGCAGTTCTTTATTTGTATTAATACTACCAAAACGAGCTCAAAACACTGTATGAAGCTCTAAAAAGCATGCAAAATTTCGCGGTGGGTTCTGTAGTCTGCCATTACTTATTCGTACAGGAACTTTTCCTTGCAAGGCAGCGTTGACTAAATTGCATTATTCAGGTTATTTCACCACTCTGCCTCTTTTAAGTTGGGTTCAAATCCTGCGTCGTCAGCTCCACAATTTTTTTAAATTGTTAGGTCTTGGGGCGTATAATTTTATATCAAAATATAAATAAAATTTTTATAACATTATAGGTGTTTACAAAATATGATAGCAATGTTTTCCACTGGTAGATAAGTAATAACTGTATAGATCGTAGTAGATACTTTATTGTGGTCAGTATTGTGCTTGACCCATTCAACAAAGTTTCAAACATTTCACAAAGGCAAAGTGAAACACAAGATTTAAGCATGAAACAAAAGATTGTTAGACTTAATGTCATTGATATTCTCCTAAAAATGAAAGTCAACTACGTAATATGGTTTACAACACCAGATACGGTGCACATTATAAGGGCCATAAAGTTTTAACTGACCGCTACTAAAAGATAAGGTAAAAGTGGCCATAGTTATCCTTTAAGGGTTAACTGTAGTTACCGTAGTTCCATTTTTTAAGGGCAAGGGCCTCTCCTAGATGACGGTAGGGTGAGCTTGGATCAACTTATATGGTGAGTTAATCCCTGAATTATCGGACTGTAATTCTTGTGTCTTTGTCTCAGAAGAGAACCAATAGCAACAATAAATAAATTAGAAACTGATATACAGACAATAAACACTAATGATTGTTTCATATAAGCTTGCCCCGTGTCTCTTAACGGTCACGTGACCTTATCACTTCTCATTGGCTGCTGTTGTAGTATAGACCGTTGTGCGGTAAAAATTAGTTCGTTATTTAACATGGTGATATATCTTTGTATGTTGGAAGAGAATTGTACAATTTATATTTTCGTAACTGCTTTAATTAAATATATTACGCAACAGAGTTGATTTATCTGAAATACATGTTAATTCTTAAACGAAGTAAAGAGGAGGTTCCTTTGCTCTCAAGCACATGGCACGATAGCGCGTGATTTAACGGTAGTGTTGACATATTTGTTTGTATGACTTTTATCACTGACCTTGTTTTGAACTGGATTAGTCATATATCGCCATTCGAAGGAGTGTTGTGACGAGTGCGGGAGCTAAATTATTTTACTGATCGTTAATTGTGCGTGTACTTATTCTATGTATAATGGCAGAGTCTATCGTCAGTTTTTCGCTGAAGCATCGCAAGGGAAAACCTTTACAAAGTGGCGAAAAAGGAATTGTGTTGCATGTATTTAATGCACTCACAGAGAAGAATCCGTTTGTCAGTGAGAGAAGCCGAACAGCTGTGCCCCGAACTTACAGGTGTGTTAGATGCGTAGGAACATGGCGACATGATATTGAGACAACAGGAAACCTTACCACTCCAGGGGCGATATTGCTGTGTGGCGAAGACGTTATTTAAGGTCAATCAAATTGTCCAATTCACAAAATATACTACCTGGACGAGACTTGGGTGAATGAAGGATACACGACAAGTATGGCGTGACACGAATTTTAAGACTGAAAGACAAGCATTTTGCAGGGTATGTGTGCTGGTTTTAAAAAATCTCAGTGGAAAAGGCCAAAGGCCTTTCATTATAAACTTGTTTCAGTTTCATTGCTCATTCATTCAGTTTCAACTTGCTCAGTTTCATTATAAACTTCATTATTTTTGCATGCTCATTCATTCAGTTTCAACTTGCTCAGTTTCATTATAAACTTCATTATTTTTGCATGCCTTCATATTCTTATTTGTATGATTTTTATCTATCTTCCCGGCAATTATTAGGTATGACGTTTACTGCAGTTTTAAATGAGACGGGAAGGCACCGCCTATGGCCTATGGCGCGAAAGCATTAGTCAATGAGGATGAGGGGGAAGGTAGTTGCACGCGGAGTGATACATGTCAGCGGGGCAAGGTTATATGAAACATAGATTAGGAGAAAGGAAAAGAAAATCAATGTGACGTTTTGAACCTGACCTTTGTATCATGATATTCCCCGCAACAAACCCATTCCGCCAGCTGCTGCGTATTCTATGTCGCTCGTTGAAAAATTGAACCTGACCTTTGTATCATGATATTCCCCGCAACAAACCCATTCCGCCAGCTGCTGCGTATTCTATGTCGCTCGTTGGAAAAGCATTAGTTTATCACATTGTTAATATCATATGCATGCAAAGATGTGGTTTATTTAAGCTTTTCGCAGCTTCTTTGTCCTCATTCAGGGCTGTAAGTATTGATGCTGAGTGCGTATATAACCGAATAGAAGAGCACTGCTGCAATAACGGCTTTTATGCTAAAGGGGTCAATGTTTTCACACTAGAGCATAAACTGTGGGTTGCATCGATAAGAATAAATAGGCGCAGGTGACTCATCTGCGTATTACATTCAGCTACAGTTTTTGCTGTTTATAGTGAAGCGTTCTACCTCTAAATATGTTCTGATTTTTGGTAATAGAGAGCAACGTATTTATACAATTAATGCAGTGATCACTGACTGAATTTGACGGAAGCAAAATTTCGTTGAGATATCTGCAACAAAGGCTGCGTATTAAATAGTCAAACACGTTTACCCTATTACAAAGTTTTGTTAAATATCAACTATCGGAATGTTGCTTTTCCAGTTTGAACCAGGGATATCAAGAATTCTTTTTCTTTTGTTCTTAATCAGCTAGTTAATTTGATGCCAATTCTCTCATAATTCAAAGGACTAGCCGAAAAGAATTACTGCATCTGAGAATCAACTAATTGAGGAATTAAGCACAATATATCTTCTCCCTACTCCTTGCATAGCAAATCTTGTTCATTCGGCCTTTTACACCTCAGCTGTGTGCGTGTTTCAGCCCAAGTCTGGAAGTGTGGAGAGCACAACGCTCAAGCAGTAAACGGCGGTATGACGGAGGTTACGAGGGAGGACGAGTTACACACGAGTAAATAGGAGAGCTGAAGTACTCTACCGTACAGTTGCAGCTATATTTTGTGTTCTAATTTAGGGCAAAATAACTGATGTGCCAGAAGCATTTGTACAACGAATTGGCTTGGTACGTCTGAGTTTCGGAGTTCAAAACCTTGATGTGATCATGGAAAGGTAGAGTCAGACTGAAAAATTCAATACCATAGCCGGGATTTGAACCATGGATCTTCTGGTCTCCGTCCAGCCGCTCTAGCCATTGAGCTACTATGGCCAACGTGCCGATATGCCATTAAATTCTCCAACTGACTCGTATTTTTCCCGGTAAACCACTTAGGAGTTATAAACAAATGAGACAACTACCTTAATGGCTACTTACACCTTCATTTCACCCCCACTCTCATTTCATGCCATCTCTCATCTGGTGGTTTCTTTCAGGGTAGAAGTGCCGGCGGGAGTCTCGGCCATGCATGTCGGCATGATGTCCTCTGAGGAAAACACTTTCTCCTCCGGTGGGATGGACTTCAGTCTCCGAGCTGGCCTAGCGGGCCGACTTAGCAACGCGGCGGGCGGGATGCCGGTTGTGCCAGGCTGTCTGGGGTAGTCTGCTCCGGGGAGGCGGCCTCCGGTCTCCGAACCAGCCTCGTGAGTGTTTCGGGGCCACGGCAGGTGGATGGACGATAGTCCTAAGCCCACCGCCGAGGAGTTTCAATCTGGTAAAGTTTAGGGACCTCGCCCTCTGTACTGTAGTAACTCGTTGGATCGACTGCCCTCTGTCTCCTCTCACCTCATCCTCCCTCCCGGTGCCCCACTTGGAGCGTAGGTGCAATAGATCTAATCTGGTTGACGTGCCGAATCCCGTCAATTACTACTACAACTACTACCCACTTTCAACCTTCGAATGTTGAAAATGGACACTACTGCCATTTAGTTCTAAGCAAGACTGCGTTAGAAGAAAGCGTAATAATTGTCACATATAATTTCTCGAGACCATCTTTTAGCAACTAAGGAGGTCATTGTTATTTGATTGGCCAATGATGGTCAACAGTACTTGGCTTAAAAACTAATAAGAGTACATCTTTTATCTTCCTTTTATCCGTAACACTTCTGATTGTGTTTATCATGGAGCGAGAAGTTACACTACTGCCTCTTCTATGGTAGTTGATATTTCGTTATTCAAATTTTACGAACTATCGGCCCACGAGCTTCATTTGCTTGGTCTCTGACAAATTAAAAAAAAACTCTAAAATAAACAGTGCTGTTAAATTAGATTAATTTATTCTCCAATTTTTATCGATAACATAAAATTAAGTGGAAATTAATTGTTCTTTCACACTAGCCGGGTGTAGGACGCACTATGAAAGGGTAGAGTCAGACTGAAAAATTACACGAGTCAGTTGAAGAATTTAATATCATGTTGGCACGTTGGCCATAGTAGCTCGATGGTTTAGAGCGGCTGGACGGAAACCAGAAGATCCGTGGTTCAAATCCCGGCTATGGTATTGAATGTTTCAGTATGGCTCTACCCTTTCATAAAATTAAGCGCTGATATTTGTTACATACAGTGTAATGAGTTTCTAAAAGACAAATATAAGAAGTTAACTTGGTTCATTTTTACAACTGTCTGCTAAGTGTGTCACTTTCTTTAAACATTATGGAGGTATAATGTTTTCTATTCTTCCTCAACAGTCTAAAGGCATACAAAAACCAATTAGAAAGTACATTTCCGATTCCGATTTGGTGGAAGTCCCTAGTTCTGTGTAGAAATTATAGATGCTGTCATGAACTGTAACTTGGACAATGCACCAAAGTACACTGTCTCTCTATTTTTGGAGGGCTTTCCCCACTATTACACTTCCATCGTCTCCCTGTTTGAAACAGCTGCAATACGCTGGCTAGAACACAAGCATAGCATCCTACATTATCTCTAGAGCCTCCTTTTAATAACAAATTCCACATTTTCTGCTTTGCTTTTAGACTCTGGTGTTACTAAAAACACATACTTGTTACTTATATAAGTTGCCACCGAAATAAAATTTTCAAGTTTCAGATTTCATTTCACGCACTTCCCCTAATAGGTATACTACCGCTATATATCAGGTTACTTTTTTGATATTTATACTCTCCGCCTATGGTAACGACCGGAATGTTGCATTGCGTCCATGTCAAACAATTCAAAACAAATATTGTACTGGAAATACTCGTTTTATAACTGCTTGAATACAAAAAAGGAAAAAAAAAAAAAAACGTTTATAAGAGGGAAAGAGAGAGGATGTATTCTGAGAATAGCCTATAAAGGCCTTCGCATTCGGAAGAAATTTTGTATAAGTGGTAAAACAAAAGATAGACAAAAATTTGGTGCACAGGAAATGTAGACCTCTTTAAAACATGCCATGCATTTGAAATAGCATTTTTGCATTCAACATTTTCCACTGTTATTATTTTTAAGTTTTCAAAATATTTTCATTTTATTTTGAGAATACCTTCAGTTGCTTCTAGCGATATCGTGGAATTCCAAGGTCAGCCTATATCAACCCGCTTTTAAGCATTTGACTATCGGTGCCCCTTTTGTAACTGTAAGAAATGTGTAGTGAAAATATTTATAAATACAATTATCTTGGTTAACTCGATGGAGATTAAGAATATGCTTTAGTAAAAGTAGTTTTTAGAAGCTGTAAGACAAAAATGATGAGTTAGTCATTTAAATGTAATATATTGGACTCGAGTTATCATTTTATTGTTTGCTAAGATATAAACATCGCTAATATTAGCATAAAAGGGCAGATTAATAAATTCCGGCCTAACAGTTTCTAGGAGTGATTAAGGCAGACTATGTTTCACTTTTCAATATAATCGAGCTTTATTGCATTACACTTCACATCTTTGAATTGGCATTTCAATATCCCCTTCCCACCAAAAAATACTCAGAAATCGGTGTGCAAAAAGGTCATAAACAGCAACCATCACTTCCTCATTACACTTAAATTTCCTGCTTCGAAGATCCTCCTTGGGTCTTGAGAAGAGGAGATAGTTACTAAGAGCTAGATCAGGGGTCTAGGGTTGAGGTGGGTCCCCCTAAAGCCACAGCTACCTTTGCAATAAGAACACGTTGTGAATGATGTTCAGTGTTTAACCCCCGCTTTTATAACATGCGGCACCGCAGGCGGTGACACTGGTGATAGCTACATGAAATGAAGATGCAGCACCGGTGGAATGAGATGGCGAGGTAAACCGGAGATCCCGAGGAAAACCTGCCCCAGCGTCGTGTTGTCCAACGCAAAGCTCACTTTGCAGTCTCCTGGGATCAAACACGGGTGGCCTTGGTGAGAGTCAAGCGGTCTAACCGCTCGGCTGTCATGAAGATTCGGCGTGGCCGGCGCGTTGTCGTGAAGAAGCTTTCCTCGCTTTTTCTCTTTGATACAAGGACATGTCTGTGCAACAAGCTAGCATAGTGCTCTACGTTTATTGTAGTGTCCCTCTCCTTGAAGTCAATGCATTTCTTTAGTCCAAAACGATGGTGGCCATGATCTTGGTCTTCAGAGGTGGTGCTTCTCCAGATTTACGCCATCCATTCACACTCTTTAGGACAAGGTATTATAGTAAAGGACTTTAGTTTAAACTTCCGTAACTGAAGTTTACAGAACTTTTCTCTCGTTGCCAGGGCAGAGCTCCAAATATGACAGATGATTGGCTGCTTTTAGACTAACGAAGGAAGTCTAGGCACCAACCTTGCTCTAACCTTATTAATTTTAAATGCACATGAGTAATTCAAAGAAAGGTTGTTTTAGGGCCCAAGCTTGGTGCTATTTCTTTAACGCTGAGCCATAAATGTTCCATAATTTCTCCTTCCGCAAGAGGATGTATTCAAGCATGAGCTCTTCCACAGGGCCGACCTGCACGCTGCACGTCTTCAATGCTTTGAAGACCTATTCGAAAATTTTGGCCCATTCCTTTACGGTAAAATATGAGGAGCATGCTTCCCTGTATACCTCTTCTGATCGGTTTTTAATTTCATTTGGAATTAGTGCTTCCTTTGTGAAAAACTTAATAACCGCTGTATATTCAATATCATTTTATGCAATGTCTGAATACCTGAAGACAGCGGAGCGGAAGTTACAACTGCTATTATTTGCTTAGCAGGTAAGATATGACATCACAAAAGGATTTTGAACAGGCTATAATCCTTACTGGAGAGACCAGAAAGTTATGTACCTAACCTCGTATGCCTTGCACTTCTTAGCTTACATTTTAACAAGTAGTACAGTGAAAAGGGTATTAAAATTCGTCTTTTAATGTAGGTAGTTATCTGGTTTGGTACGAAATAGTGGTAACATAATACAAGAGACCCCGTAGTCTTCATTGTTTGGAGTACAGTTTCTTTTAATTAACTTCCTCCAACATTTCATATCGAACTTTTAATGAAATGGGTAAAATGATGCTCAAATGAGGCCAGGGTTCGCAGAGCTTAGAGTTGCCCGATATTCATCTTTCAGTAAAAGGAAAAACCTCGGAAAAATTTATCCAGCTAACTTTTCCTTATTTGAACTCGGGACGTCTTGAACATGGGACAGACACATCAATCACAATCTTTCACAAGTACAGTAAATCACGTGATATTAGCTGATTTCACTTTCCTGTTGTGAATATTTTAGTTGCGATGTCAGTCTAATTGTGAAATAGAAGATAGGTGAAGGTTTATTGATATGTTTATTTCAAAGTCTCTTCTCTTTTAAGACATATCCGGGACAAGCCTTAAGAAGTGAAAAGAAGCAAATAATCGCGCGATCCGTAAGCAATGGACCGCGAAGCGTAACCATTATGCTGCTGCATGACAATTTTAATTTTATAAGGCATAGATTCAGTAAGTTACTGGCAATGATTTACTCGATTTGTTGTTAAATTACCGTTGCTACAGCTAGTGTTGCAAAGCTTGTGCACCCACATGAGCCACAAAAACCTGGCAGATCAGGTGTGCTCATCCTTGTTCGCTAAAACTAGATCGTTCTTATTGGTACTACATTGTGACGTTGTACAATTTTTAAAAGTTGTCACTTCAATAATGCAAATTAGTTTCACTGTTCACTGTGGCTTGACTTTCTTCCGCGAAGCTCGCTTCACTTTCTTTGTGTTGAGTAACGGCGTAACGAAGCATACCCATCGTGGCTTCTTCTTCCGGACGGTTCACTGACTGCTGAAGTCAAACACAGCACATCTTCCTCAAATAATACCTTTAGATTGATTAGTACCTTTTTCTTTCCTTATTTTCCTCAGTTTTACACTACTGTTGTGAAAATTGCAGCACCAAGAAGGAATAACTCCAAACTTGGTGAAAGTGTAGAAGCGTGCGCAAGCAACAAGTGATTAGGTTTTCAGAGAGATAGGGTACACTTAGGCCATGCAGAGCCTCCGTGTGTCAGTCCGACAAAGTCAGTGTTGCACCCAGTGTAGTCAGTGCAGAGTTGTCAAACAAGGTGGAAAGAATAAAGTGAGTGCCAGTATGCCTCGTCGACGTCAAAGGGAGCCATATTGGCATGTGACCGAGTTCGAAAGGGGCAGAATGTTCGGTCTCCGGGAAGCGGGTTCGTCACACCGTGACATTTCGGCTCGTACATGGCATTCTGCTACGACAGCGATGCGTATGTGAAGATGTGGATAGATAAGGGTCGTATGCAGTGAGGAGCAGGAACTGGACCACGAAAAATGACCACAGTACGGGATGACCGTCATCTTCTCTATATGACCGTAACGGACAGTACAGTTACATCCACAGTGTTGGCTCGACGCTGGAGCATTGCAACAGGCGTGAAATTGTCTGCATCATTGGTTCGTCGCTGTCTGCTGCAGGTTGCACACATGATATTACATCGGCTTCCATTGTCCAGAAACCACAAGCTCCTCCGACTACAATGGGTACGTGAACACCGTCACGGGTGCTGAGTGGCAAAATGTAGTCTTTTCGGATGAGTCCTGCTTCAACGTGTCCTACAGTGATGGGCGCATATTTGTCCGACGGTAGCATGGTGATCGCAACCTGGAGAGCTGCATTGTTGAGCGGCATAGCGGACAAACACCAGGTGTGATGGCCACGCCGTGGCTCAGTGGTTAGGCCGCTTGGCTCTCACCAAGGCGGCCCGGGTTCGATCCCAGGCGACCGCAAAGTTAGATTTGTGGTGGACAACACGGCGTTGGGGCGGGTTTTCTCCGGGACCTCCGGTTTCCCCCGCCATCTCATTCCACCGGTACTCCATCTTCATCTCATTTCCAGGTGTGATGGTTTGGGGCGTCATTGGTTACAACAACCGATTTCGCCTCCTAAGAATTGAGGACACTTTGAACAGCAACCGGTACCTAACGGTGGTTGTAGAGCCTGAGGTACTCCTGCTTCAGACATCCCAGGACAATACCCGGCCAAAATTTGGCGAGGAGCATGCTTCCCTGGCCTGCTAGTTCGCCTGACACGTCGTCCATCGAACATGTCTGGAATATGGTTGGTCGGAATCTGGTGCGTTATGGTCCTCCAATAACTAGTGTCACGGAGTTGTGGACTCGAATACAAACTGCTTGGAGGGAAATCCCTCAGGAATGTATTCAGAAACTTTTTGATGCAGTGCCGCGGTGTATAGCAGCTCTAATTGCAGCGTATGGAGGCCACACGAAATATGAATGTTAGGGCTCAAAGGTGAATGTTAGGGCTCAAAGGTCATGTACAGATTTGAAGAGTTAGTCATTTGCTACTTGTCATGTATCTAACCTGTGGTATTAAATTTATTGAATTCATGCGTTTCTTTCTTGGTGTTGCAATTTTTATAAACAGTAGTGCATAATCTAATTTCACACACATTTAACTCATTAAACGAAAAAGTTATTAAATTCTTCTTATTTATTGATGTTATGTTTCAGGTGTTGCGTCACAAAATATCATGCTCTGCTTTGGCTTCTCACATTACTGGCTAGTTTATGACGTCACGTATTTACATCAAACTGGGTTCTGGAAATTGACAGATTAATGGATGCACGACTCCGTGAACTCGATTGTACGTCCCATCGATGGGGTTGGTAGCTACAGGTTTAAACAGAATTCAACTCGCGTAGTGGTGTGAAACCGCTGATCTGCCAACAGTGATTTAAAACAACTAGGGAGGTGTGAATAGTGCAACCAGTGTAACACAAAGGGCTGAAGAATGAGTTCGGTCCGGCTTGCAAACGTTATCAGGACAGGCCATCCTACACTCCATCACCCGCTTCTCCCCTAACACAGCCGTTCAATTCCATGTATCTCTCGAGTATTCTTCTATTATCATCCCTGCCATTCGTTATCTTAAACAACCTTTTTCTCGTGAGATTTAGAATGACTATAAATAAACTTCAGGGCTGCTCTTTTTGCTATTCTTTTCTTCTGAAATCGCTTATGTGCATAAACACAACAGCTCATTGCGATATGAGAGCGAATAAGTGCATTATTTTAGAATTCAACATAAGTTCTTTTTTACCTTCAGAGATAACGTTATGCACTTCACGCTAGTTTATACGCTATGTGTTCTATTATTTTGAATGAATTATTATTATTATTATTATTATTATTATTATTATTATTATTATTATTATTATTATTATTATTATTATTATTATTATTATTATTATTATTATTATTATTATTATTATTATTATTATTATTATTATTATTATTATTATTATTATTATTATTATTATTATTATTATTATTATTATTATTATTATTATTATTATTATTATTATTATTATTATTATTATTATTATTATTATTATTATTATTATTATTATTATTATTATTATTATTATTATTATTATTATTATTATTATTATTATTATTATTATTATTATTATTATTATTATTATTATTATTATTATTATTATTATTATTATTATTATTATTATTATTATTATTATTATTATTATTATTATTATTATTATTATTATTATTATTTGTGGTGAAAAGTGAAAGCGGGAAATGGTCATAAATACGTAATGCGTTGCATTTCATAGACTTTCTTCAATGAAAGTGTAAAAAGTAATATGGAAGCTGGTTTATGGAATGTTGACATAAATTCATAAATTCAACAAAAATTTGGGCAGTTGCATAGGAGAAAATCTGAAAAATTTTTAAAGAGGTTGGTAGACTTCTAATTCTGACAGAAAGACTGTATTTCTCTGAGTTTCCTATTTGAGATATATGGGTTCATTCCCAACAGATAATATAAACTATGCAGAAAAAGTTTACGTAGATTGTAGACTGTACAAATACTGCCGGCCGTTAAATTCAAATACCAAGATTATGCTTAAACAGTTTTCTCCAATGGATAACTTTAAGGCCCCATCTATAGTGTAGATGCTCAAAATGATGCAAGTGTAGATGCAAGTACAGGATGACAAAACGGGAATGTTTGAACAGCTCAATAAAACTAAGAGTGATGTAAGAAAACATTTTATCCATTTACGAAACAATCATAAAATGTATAATTTTTAAATAATTCTCTGCCAACTCTTAGTGGCTGCCACGACGCATTTCAAATATTTCCGCTTTTATGTGCCTGTCATCTTGAATTATAATTGTAATAAGAGAAAAATAGGAATATGACAAAACAAACTGTTGAGGTATGTTACATGATTCCATTCAACAGCGTTACTGAGTTATAGACTTGCAAGATTTGAGTTGATGTATAGTTTATTTTTATTGGCCTAAGTTTCGTATCAGAATTACTTATTTTCCTGAGGTATGTTTCAACCCATGTCATTATTTTTTTCTGTTTTGCTTTAACCTATTTTCTCTTAAAGCCTGATATCTCCACACTTCAGTGAATGGTGAAGACCGAACACAAACTTCCTTTACTACGAGTCATTCGGCAAATTATATTAGCAGTGGCTGGCGATATTATTTTGAACTCCGTAAGAAGATACTCGTTGCATGCTGTAGAATAACCAACATGATTATCTACAGGATAGTGTCATATAATTTTAATACCTACTCTATGTAGGTACTTTAAAGCTAAGTTATTAAGCCTAAGTTTTCTGCTCTGACATATTACTGCCTGGCGATTTTATTACACGATGTATTGTACTTACTTGTTCTTTACTTCGAAATGCAGCATTATAAATATGATCAGTTGAGTTTTACCCCTTGTTTTGTTCTTCGATTTGTCATTTCATTAGTGAAGGATTTAAGCACATTAAGTTTGTCGTCATTGCGTTTTAGTATATTTAAATTCAATTTCCCCAGTATTAAAATATTTCAGCTTGTAGTTATTTTAAAATGGTATTTATTTTGAAGGTATACGCAAGCAGAGAGCTTAGAATACATATATACACTATTTTATTTTAGAACTAAAGAAAGATACACTTTCATCCCCACAATGTCTTTTTTTTCGGCCTTTCTGGCCTATTAATTTTTTTACACAAACTTCTGAAATTATAACAAAATACCATATTTTTAAAACATATTTCCCTCGCTTGGCGGACTTATAATAACACAACTCCGCATAATTTAGCACATTTATTGAAATAGCTTTTTAAAAAAAGTAATCATACGATATACCACGAGAGTGACGTTTACTGTAAGCCCGCGACAAGAAGGCTAGAGGGGTATGAAGAGCAGAGGATCTTAAACTGTTTATCTGCTCCGGTAGCGGATCTGTTTACTAGGAAATGATTGTATGAGAGTGCATATGAGTCACCCATGCTGCCATATCTAATGTTTGTTGCAGTAAATGCAGCAATACGTATTATGTATGGGTGAGTTATGTGACAACACTTTTTTAAACGAACCTTCCATCCTTGTCATACTAGGAAGGTGAGCATGAATACCGTGGGGACAGCAAAAGTGATTACTCTCCACATTGGTCTAGCTTGCCTTCTTGTCTTGGGTCTACAGTACATAATCTGGGCGATACGACTGCTTAGTCACGGCTAAGAAAATCAAACTTTTCAAAACTCATTCTGTGTCTTATTCCTGTTGTTTGATTCATGATTTTGGTCACTAGATTAAGTAAATATACAGTTTGAGAGACCATTTACCAAAGTAGTAATGGAACCTGTGTTTGATTCATATAAATTAGCTATATTAATTATAGTTGTAATATTAACTGCTTCTATAATTCTAGATATTCCTGCTAAATGAAGAGAGAGAATTTTCTGCTGGCTGCAGAAACATTTCAGAGTGGCGCTCAACTAATCCGCCTTCATTCACAACTAAGTCAACACTTCAGATTACACTCCATTACCCCATTATTTTGTAGGTCTTTATTTAAATATAGCACGTCAGTGAAGTGTTGTATTCATTTTTCTGCAGTAAACGCAGTGATAGTAGTGTCCAAAAATATTCAGTGGTATTATAATTATACTGACACAGGCAAGGTAACAATGAGGAACTTAATTCAAGTTTTATTCCTTCATCCCTGCCTAGCACAAAATGAAAGGCTGCTTCCAATACTGGTGACCACCGATTATCAAGTTAATCTATATATCGATGGTTTAGAGATTATATCCCTAATGCATATCGATTTTCTTGGATTTTCTACACATTAGATCATGAGGTCAGGTGGATGACACAGAGCACCGAAGTACTCGCAGTAGTATGCATGCAGCATGCAATACAGCTCGACACTGGGGCATAGCTGCTTTCATCAAATGTTCGAACGTGGTAGCAGGAAGCATAAGCACTTGTATTATGGTCCTTCTACCAGTAAAGTATTTATCATGTTCCCCCATCAACCCGGCTCAGCGCACTGTTGCTGCGTACGCGCGGATATTTCTCAGCTGTACCGAGGGAGGTGACATAGGTGGTGACTCGCATTCGAGAGATCATGTGTTCGATCGCCTCCTAACAAGCGGTCTGATTTGGGATTTCCCGTGGTTCCCCCTTTATCATTTAAGCGAATGATGGGGTGCTTCACCTTTCACTATGGATTTTCTTTCCACCATTTAAGGTTCCCTTCATTCCTCTTTCATCCCCACATCAGGGTTACGGGACAAGGATGTGATGCTGTTGAGTAGGTTCTGTATATTAGCTTTCTCAGTGTAAAGGTTTCATCTTCAGGGTAGTATCCACACGGTCCTTCTCGGTACCACCTCCGCCACCTACCGGTAGTGGAGGCTTCTAGGTGCAAAATTGCATTACTTTGTTGCCGTCGTCTAGAGCTGTGCTGGTGGGTGTCACCTGTTTAACATGACGTTGCCAAGCTCCTGTGGACGGAGGCTCAGCTGGCATGGGCATGAGTGGTGTAGGATGCGTACATACTGGAAACGATAGCGGCCCCGTCCATGTTTGCGCCTCTTGTTCTTCCGGATCTGGTCGCCCATTGATTGATCTGGTCTATCCCCCTATCCTCCCTCCCAAGAGTCACGTTAGAAGTATACGGGCCCTAACGGTCCATTTATGGTGCTCTGCCGCGGTTGCTGGGATCCTTCCATATTACGCATTTCTGCTTTTACCTACTTCGTTCAGCTGAGCACAATTGTGTCCATTAGATAATGTCTAAGGGAATAATATCTTTCTAGTATTAAAGAGGTTTAAATTGTTAAAATAATTAATAAGTAGAATAGTGAGGATTCTCGTATATTTTTCCTATTAACTGGATGTAAATAACAGACGCTGTCGCTGTTAATTATTCATTGAGATTCATGATTCAAAACATTTTAATTCGCCTTTTGGTATTTCTTATTTGTAATATTAAATATAGGTGAAAGTAACTCAGATACTGAACAAATGCACCACAAAAGAAAAGCAAAATCAGGATAATAGCTGTCAGTGTTCGTCACATGAACACGAACGACAGCTACTGCAACAATTTTCACGACTGTCACTTTAAGATAATGAACTTAAACAACATTATATCCAATCTCAGCATTATAAATTGTAGGAAATATATCTTGAAATAATTCGGTGTCCATAGGTGACATAGGCTTATGATTAATACGGAGGGGATTCGGCACCGAAACCTGTGGTTTATTATAACTAGGGTTAGGAAGTTCGTACCGTTCGCCGTTCCCTATGCAGGTTGAGACCAACCCTCTCCCGGAATCCAAACAAGTCATGGACAAGAAACGCACAGCGGAGAGGCATTGAAACCGGTTGCCCAGAGGAAAAAAAACGTATCAGACATTCGTAAATGCACATCTATTTACATCATTATGCACAACAAATTATATACATACAAATTCTTATATAGTACATACGGGTTTGTCTCTGGCTGATCTCATTACTTAAAATGGCACATTGTGACAACACCAAAGCAATTATAACGATCAAATGTAAAATAATGTCCAAGTAATAAAATGAATTTCTTAAATATCGGAAGACTCTCACTGGACAAAATGCCAAAGCAGAAATTTTACTACATATTTACTCATCTGCGGCCGTATTACTAAAAACATTAATGTACTTCTGAAGACTTTCAAATTATAAACTCATTCTATGTCCCTTAAAACAAGATTTAGTTGATTGATAATCTGTTGCAAATTCGTTAGTGGTTTTAGTTAATTTAGTTTTGACGACCTGGCTTCTCCTTTTTTCATGTTTGCTACAGTATCCCAATGAAATGTAAATGTAAATAATGAGGTAAATAAGTACATGAATACAATGGTTGTACAGCAAATTTAGTTACTCATCTTTCAAACACAACAAAGATATTCTTCAAATGTCTTCATTCCTACCGACGTGCTCTGTGCGATGCAGTTACACCTGTTTTGCAGTAATGAATTGCATTCTACAATGAGCCTTGCCCTTGCTAGTAGCGCTGCGTGGTATAGCCATACCTGGCCGCTCTTAAACTACTCAAGGAAATCGGTACGAACATCCTAGCTGTGATTATAACCGAGCCTTAAATGAGGCATCCCCAGGAGGATGGATAAGGCGAAAGTGGACAGAGGGTGTCCGACCCAAGTAGTCACGACAGCGCCGAGACACTCGCCGACTCTTCTACCCTGAAAGAGATCACCAGATGAGAGATGATGTGAAATGATAATGGAGGCGAAATGGAGGGCCAGGAAATTCGGGGATGTAATTAACCTGGCGACCCGGAAAAAAACCGAAAAACCCCATGGTTCAGGTATGTTGGCCACGGGAATCGAACCTAGGCCTCCTGAGACGTAGGGGGTTAGAGAAGGATCCCACACCCTCCATGGATAGATGTAGTACACCCCATGCCAGTTCAGTGACAGATCATTCAAAAAACATTCTAACGTCCTCTACTTTTGTGAATAAATCTTCTGTTTTAATGCACAGAGTGAACAGGGGGGCATCTTTTAACGGTTCTACTCCTTGTGTAGCATGCGTTCTTTGTCACATACATCCGCTGTCCTCCCACTGCATACGGGTGGCACATTCCTTTCAAGGACTTACTTTGCGTTGGCGAACGGTAAGTGAGAGCATCTTCATATACTTGAGAGAACGTTAGCTTCCCCTCCTGCATTTCATTTGTTATTACCTTGCGGTTGAAGCGATAAGTAAGTACATACACTAGAAGTGAGCAAACTAAGCTGTAGACATCGTCAGCATGCCATCGTAAGGTATTCCAAATTTAGATCAGAATTCTTCTTTATTTAATAATATATAAAGGTTCTTGTTTTTTGCGTCGAGAAAAGAAATAGCACAATGGTTTCGACTTCTCCCTATAGTCCGCTGCAACTTGGAATTTCAGTATTTCGTTCTTGCTATGGAAAATATGCCATTGCTATTGTTTGCACCCGTGCCATAATGAGCCAGTTATGCACAACATTGAATACAGTAACGACTGTTTATAAAAATAGGGCTGCACTAAAAATACATAAAAATACAAATAAGTAATATATAAACATGTTATGAAAATGATAAAACTTTATATTTACAGCACAATAAACTAAAGCTATAGAATTGTTTGTTATTTTGTATGGATTGATGAATACTGTCTAGGAAACGTTTGCCCTAGAATTACAGTGTCTTCAGAATTGTCCATCGCCCCGGGGTTGCAGTCAGTAATATCTTAGAGCGAGTGGCAAAGTCCCGTCATCTCCACACTGTCGTGTTTAGGCTGTTGAAACGCGTTACATGATAATTACCGTGTCAAGAGAGAGGGTCTACCCCGGGGGTCAGCCAACCCCGTCACCTTCCTTGTTGCTGCAGCTACCCCTAACCTTGGGGAGAGACAATGTGCCGGAAGTGAGTCTTTATATCCCCCACTCCAGCATCGTCGTAGCCTCATCCATCACTCCGAGTGACGTCGGTGAAAAAGACAAGAGTTTCCTCGCACAATGGAAATTGGTGCATGAATAGATTATGTTGCCAGTTTATTAAGTTAAATCCGGTAACTCGTTTAGATTTAACTAGGTTCTCGTGTCTGTTTAAGTACAGAAATATAATTAGCTTAGCTGGTTTAAGTACTCACTTATCTTTTATATTAGTGAATGGTTCTTTTTTATGATACCGCTGGGTGTATCATGTCCTGCAAACAAACCTGCCTTAGCGGCTAAAATCTCATTATGCCTGTTTACCATACATTCCGTCTCTGACCTTGTTCATTAGTTCGAGTGTAAATACTACAGGTGGGGCACTGCTAGCGCCAGCGTAATATAGAATTGACGCCTTCTAATTGACCAATGTTTCATTACTATCCGTATTCTGATATATTCTGTTTAGAGGACTTGATAATGAATTTTCTATGAAATAAGAAAAGCAAATTAATGAAAAACTACAAAAATGTTACTGACCATTCATTTGTATTTCTAACCGTTTAAATTCTCAAACATGCCAATGTGTAAAAATAGCACATGCGATTTTGAAACTTAATTTTCTTGTGTTCTTGATTTCTTAGATTTTGCTATTATAGTGCTTTTCCTTACTATCAAGTAGGTTAAGCTTGTATTGATAGTCAACTTGAAAAATTCAATGACATGGCCGGAATTTAAACTACTGATCTCCTGGTTTCTTACCCATTGAGCTACCATGGCCAACGTGCCGTCCTGACATTAGATTAATTTCCACCAATTAACTGAAATATAGAAGTTTTGGAGGAGCCTGGGATTCAAGTACTTACAATAGTAAGTCGCCACAAGCGGCTTATCTCGAATACGAGAGCCCCTAGTGGTTTACAGGGAAAATATGTGTCAGTTGAAGAATTTAATGTCATGACGGCAAATTTGCCATGGTAGCTCAATGGGTAAGAGCAACTGGACGGGAATGAGGAGATCCGTGGTTCAAATCCCGGCTATGGCATTGAATTCAAGTTGACTCTATCAATCCAAAACCTTAGCCTATATACCGCTAGTATGAAGACATGATTAATTTCCACCACCTAACTTAATAACAAACGTTTGATGGTGAAGTCTGGGATTCAAGTACTTACAAATTTACAATAGTAAGTCGCCACAAGCGGTGTATCTCGGATACGAGAACCCCCAGATGTTTACCGGGATAATACAAGGTACATCCAGAAAGTAAGTTCTGTTTGGTAATAAAATTAAATTGTGTACAGATACAGAAAAATTATTTATTGTACAAAATTCTACAACTCTTAAACTACTTTTCCACATAACTGCCGAAATTTTGCAGGCATTTGTCATAGCGAGGCACAAGTTTTTGTATACCATCTTCATAGAAGTTTGCCGCCTGTGTCTTCAACCAGTTGGAAACATTTTCTTTCAGCTCTTCATGTTGACCGTCAAGGAAAGATTTGAGATGCAAAAACAGACGAAAGTCGCTAGGAGCGAGGTCAAGGCTGTACGGAGGTGGTCAAACACCTCCCAGCCAAATCCCTGTAGGATATTTTTCGTAGCATTTGCAGTGTGTGGTCGTGCGCTGTCGTGAAGAAACACAAGTTTTGACAGCCGATAAATTTCAATTGCTTTCACTTTCCTAGCATTCAGAAAACGAATCACAGATCTGATGTCAAAAGCGGCGGGATTTCCAAACAACACCGACATTGTAAACAAGCACAACAACGCGTACGTGGCTGACAGCGATCTCACAATGGCGCACGTTTCTTCTTGATACAGAGCGTCTACCACGCATGTGTGGAACTGCGATCGCAGCGCTGCAGCGGAGATAAATTGAAACAGAACTTACTTTCTGGACGCCCCTTGCATATATGAGTCATCTAAGCCCGCCTCGGTAACGTAGATGGTAGCGTGTGTCTCACGTTCAAGAGGTCCCAACTTCGAATCTCGGTTAGGGTGAGTTACCTGGATAAGGTTTTCTACGGGGTTTTCCCTTATCCTCATAGACGAATGTCAGGTAGCTCTAACCTCCATGGACCCCGGACTCTTTTGAGCATCATTTCACCCGTTTCATACATCGTCCGATATGACTTAACGTTGGAGGACGTAAATTACATATATAAAAAAGGCCCTCCTCGTGTTAATGCCTTAAGTGCGGAAATTCTACTGTGAGTTTTCTGTCTTTCTCGTTGTTTCTCACTCCCTGTTCTTCTCTTTTTCCCTCTCATCCATGTCTTATCTTCCTTTCCAAATTTCTCGTTGTCTTTCTCCGCTCTTGTATTTTTTGTCACCTTTTCATTTTCCCCCTTCTCTTCTTTGTTATTCTAATCTTCTATTTTATCACTCTGGCACGCTGTCGCCTCCAACTGCACTCTGTGCAACGTATATGCCGTGTGACTTTAGTAAAACAGCGATTACACAGCTTTTTAAATTAAATTAAAAAAGGAAGTAAAAGTTTTAATTGAAATCATAGTTGGCTTTCTTCTTAAGTTTATGGAATGAAAACTATATAATTCTCGAAGTAAAAGAAAGATACTGTAACTTCTTAACTACTCATTCTATCGAAATTTTGTACCTAGCAGAATATGTCGAAAACACAATGCAAATATAAAATGAAATTAACAAACCATTAACATAACCAATATTCTAATTTGGATCCAAAGTAGGTATATCACATACCTTCATGACAATCAAGTTGAACATACGATACATGCATGAGAAAGCAACTTTCATCGAATGCGCGCACACTAAATCAGACACGTGTATTACTTCAAAAATGGTATATTTAATGCAAGATAACACATCATACAGGATAATATTAACCACTCATCTAAAATCTTAAATTTTTGAAAAATTTCCGGTTATAGCTTTACCTATTGCAGGTATAGATATCGGTTTAACTCAATTCAGAAATTATAATTGTTTATTTCTCCATTTTTATTTGTAGAAGTACCATAGAAAGCAGAAGTTCATTCACTTACACTATAGTTTACAGGATATGTACCAAAACATTCAGCCACATAGTTCTGAATGCATAAAAACAAAAATCACCAATATTTTATCCATCCAACTATCAAGGGACAAATCATGTGTGTATACGTGCAGAAAAAGTTTAAATAAAATAAAAAATAATATAAAACGAAAAATAAGAAATAAAAAAAGTTAGATATAATACTTTAAATAGCGTCCTCCAGCTGTATGCAAGCCATTTCGGACGATGAACGAAATGGGTGAAATGGTGCTCAAATTATCCAAGGGTTCATAGAGCTTAAAGAGTTATCCGACATTTGTCTTTCAGGATAAGGGAATACTCCGGTATTATCCATCCTCAGAAGCAGTGGTGAAGGCTGCGGAGGCGATTTTGAAGGATTTCTAAAAAAGTGGTTTCCAGCATGTCTTTGAAGACTGGCAGAAATGCTGGGACAAGTGCATCGCATTCAGGGGGACTATTTTCAGAAGGACCATCAAAATTATGAGGATGAGTAAAGGTACGTTGTCAAAAAGAAATTGTGATCATTCTTTATTGAACAGCCCTCGTACATTAGCCAATCACGGGAAAGGGCAAGTAAAGGGAACGCCGAAAATTACATGTCAGCAAGTTAGAAATGATAAACAGGGCTTAAATAGGAAGACTACATGTAAAACCCAGGACATGTTTGCGCTCCGTGCCGAACTGTACAGAGAGACTTGTTTCTCGCTAAGCCTAGAGTAGTTGCAAATGTTAAAGCTATATAACAATGTTAATGATTTACACCTAAATAATTTCAGTGATTGTAGATGTGACTAACATAAGCAAGCTGAGATAAGCTGAGATTGGTCTGTGGCAATTAATTGCATTAAACGTTATTTGGCGTCAGATGCTGCTTAGTTGGTATTTAAACAAGATGTATGAAATTATTTGATGAAAATATCTTTAAAACTGCTTCCCAAGTATAAATAAAAAAAATATAATCTGCATATCTAATAGACCGGCTTCCGGAATCTATACCAGGCCTTGTTATGCAAACTTCAATTTTAACTTAGTAATTTTTAAATAAAATGACACAAAACAATTTACAAAATTTTAAGATAAAATCTACTTGTTACCTTAACGAACTAACTAAATCTACATATTACTGGATTCTAGTAACCTTACAAGTCTACTCATCTAATACATCTAAAACAGTCTTTCTTCTAAATTACTTCTACACTAACAGTATAAATTAGATGTACCTACAGTTTTAATTGCTATAACAAACTAGAAAAGACTGTTTCCTACAATTTTAAAATTTCCTCTTCTGCAACTGGTATCGAAAGCTTCCTCCTAAAGCTTCCATCTCCTAAAGGGACTGGCATCAGTAGATGGAGCTGGTTCATCTTTTCCAGATATCCGAGTTGTTATCTTTCCTCTTCTGCTTAATCAGTTGTGTCTGTCCGCTCTGATACTCTCCACATATCTCCACTGGCTCTCCTGGGATTCTCCTACTGTTTTGGTTTCCGCTCTTCTTTCCGATATCCATGACTGGCGTCTTCTACTTATCGGTTGTGTCTTAAATTAGGTCTTCAAGTCTGGTAATCTGTATCTTCAGTTTCTCTTTGTCGTATTGCCCTCCGACGATCTCTTAAGTAATATTCTCTTCTCATAGATTGAAATGTTTTGTCGCGGGTCATATATTCCTGTAACGACTTAACGGATATTATCTGAGACATATTTTCTAAATGTGCATAATCTTCTGCATCTCTTAAGATGTTTCATAAACATTTTCCTTGAAGTTTCCTTCGACCGTCTTCTACTAGTTCACTATATTTATTGCACTCAAAAATAACATGTTCAGGCGAATCTAAACAATTACTTTACTCACATAAATCTGAGTTCTTCTTTCCTTTTATTTTTAAGTATACATTGTATGGGCCATGTCCTGTAAAAAAGTGAAAAGATCCTTTTCTAGGTTTTACATGTTCCACTTTTAGCCTCTCTTTAATGTCCGTAAATAAATCATGTACTCTTCTTCCGATGTGTGCATTATCCCACTCTTCTTATCATTCCTGTAATAAATACTTTTTCACATTTTTCTTAGTACTGCATCTTTTCCCCCATAATTTTAAAAACATTCCCATATTCTTCCTTCTTTAGCCAGTGAGTTTCACCCCTTAATCTAATGACAGAGTCAATAGACTAAATTCCCGCTACTATTAGTAGGTCCAAAGTAGGCTTCGTTTTTGTAGCTCCGATGCTGCGAAGTAGTATGTCTCTGAGTTTTTCGGATTAAATTTGTGCAGGATTTGACCCTTAACCTATGTGCCCATGTACTTGCGCCAAAACCTATTACACCTATTGCAAAAGTCATATGATATATCCTTGTTGCTGTAAAAGGAGTTGTCTCTTTTGTACAATTGAGTATAGAAATATTGATTCTTAGTAGCTCATTACTTGCGTTCTTAAGATTTAATGCCTCGAAGAGCTCTCAAATCTCGAGCTAATCACCTGCCAGTGCGACACTAGCCTACTCTAGTGGTGGTTCTGTAACTGTTCTTTTTGCCCAATCTGTAACGCCGAAAACTGGGGTTCCAAAGGTCGTTGGTTCGTTTCCTATCATGTAGTTAAGTTTTTTCCTTCGTCTTTTTAATACGTAAATCCTAATAAGAAGAAATAGCGTTATTCGTAACTAAGAACATGAAGCTGATTAGCCAGTGCAATGACACCACTGTGATTTAAAACGTCTTTATGCTGCCCGATGGAAGGGGGAGTCCAATTGTGGCTTAGCCAACACGCTCTCCTGACCTCAAATCAATGGGTTTCTTTTTCTGGAGTCACCTCATGTCTCTGGTGTATAAAACACCTATTAACTCAGAAGAGATGACATCCTGAATAATAATATGTGAAGTTATTCAATATACACAAGAATTATGGACAGAGTACGAACAATCGTTCCTTCGCCGCTGTCAATTTTGCACTGAAAACAGATCCCCATTTCGAGCAGTTCCTATAAACCTGACTTTAAAGTTGCATTTATATTTTTTATGTAAGTTGGTTCACCCTTTAAACCACTTCCCATTTAGACGTACGACGTGTGAAAGTATTAAGCATTGTTAAGCATTTCGCATTATTAAAAGTATTAACTTTAGTTAGAAAGAATTGTAATTAATTGTACTGACAAGGTGAAATTATTCCGTAAAATGGACACATTTATACAAGAATTAAAAGCTTAGGTAAAATATTAAAGAACAACCGAACAAACAAATCAAAAGAGATTCGAACTCTACCTTTCACCTGAAAGCTAATGTCATAACCATTGCGCCATAGGGAGTGCTCCAACAGGTCTCTCCATTTTCGTGTGTTGTGCACTCAAGTGGTGTTACCATTAGCAGTGGAATACTGGCACTTTAGAAACATATGGGCGTAACTTCCACATTTGAACCAACAGGCCATAAGTCTCCTATCTAAAATTACTTGTTTAAGATACAAATATTTCGGAGTAGTTCATTGACACTCTGTATAAAGGAGGACCTTACTGAAGACTTCAGCGAAGCATATGCTTCTGCTTACTGCCAGCGCTGACGAATGTGGTGCATGCATTTTATTCACAACATGTATCTCAAATATAAACAGTGTCCTATGAAAATACGAGCTGCGTTCAAATTATAACACATATTTTCTTTTATTCAGGACTGGGACCAGATAGAAATTTCTGTTTTTTTTTAAATACACATGGACTCTTTATGAATGCATGACAGATGGCAGCACTGTACAGTGCATATGACTCCAGTGGTCGTGACGAGTGTTAGGACTGTTTTTCATACTTAAA